>CM066032.1:822046638-822089995 GCA_033557465.1 Ichthyophis bannanicus
TATTTTGGTATTGCAGTGTCCACATTGGTTTACCCTCCACTTTCACCATTTTTCTCAGATGCCTTTATCTCTAACATCTTTTACTTTCATAACATACATTTTAATTTTAAACTTCCATGCAAACATTTTTGTTTTTTGGCATTCACATATAGACAATCATTTAAAATATGGTTTGTATTCACAAACAGCTTATCAGCTACCAGGGGTAATTTAGGAATCATATCCACAACACTTACGTCTGCTCTGCAAATTAGTAGCACTCTGGGTATATTTTTGTTGACAGTCTTTTACCATAGTACCTTTCTAACAGTAATTAGTTTCTTGTACTTTCCCCATATTTGCCAAGAATCTTCTTTGAGTCAAACGTTCCGGCTGCAGTTCCCAAAGGCATGATGCTAGTTTGTAAAGTTGTCATCTCTTCTAACGTCCTTTTTAATATATTTTAGCAATAGTGCAGTCTGATCACTCAACTTGGTTAAGGCATTTATTAACAAATCTATCCCACTTATCACCTTTGAAAGAGTTTCTGCTCCTATCCCAAAGTGTACACCCTTCACTCAAACCCCTGCCACATGGGAAACGTCACTACAGGCCTACAAAGCCCCGTCCTCTAGGTATTTCCTGCACATGGAATGACATGAGCACTTACTTGTAGATGCGCTACTCTATGGAAAATCCTAGATCCCTCTTAATTCCATTTCTAAGCCCTATATCCTGGCTTCCATAAAACACTCCCTACGCTTATCACCATCTAAATTTTTTTGTCAGATACTGTAAAGTAACACCCAATCATGCAGACCATCTCTTCCAGCATTACTCTTAAAGTCCTGTGTCGATTGAGTGTGTGTGTGAGACTCATCATACCTGCCGTTTCCAGGACATTGCAACATTTTATTTATTGTATTTATATTATTTAACCATCAAGCTTATATATAACCAGTCTCCACATTTTCATCATCAGCGCGGATTTTACAATGGGTAACAATTCTTTAATGACTTTTATAAACCCATAATAACATATGTCCAAGTTTTACAGAAAAACAGGGAATAATAACCCCAGGGATATACGGTGAGTAAACAAATATATTTACAACTATGTACAGTATACTTTAGCATGTGTTTTGGGCTTTCTCATGTATGGCTAAGGAGGAAAAAAACTGACGAGATTATAATTTAGAGCGTAGCCAATTACACGTTTAGGGAATCGATTTGAGTTAAACCATATCCTGTCATAATGAGTTTGAGTTGGACCAGGGGAGGGGATGGGGAGATTAATTGCCCATGGTGGAAGAAAGTGATTTGCTGGAATTGGTGGGGTTTTAGTAGCTTTTACTGAACTTGAGAACAGGTACTTATATTTTGTGTGATCTGAGGATTTGTTGTTGGCAAAACAGTGTTACCTTAACAGCATCTGGGGGACACGAAGGTATGCAAACTGCTCTCAAAAATCCTGGTTGTGGTTTTCGAAGTATAATGTATATTGTGGGTAAGGAAATCATTTATTGTGGGCCATTAATGTGTTTTTTCACAGTTACAGATTCGTCTAGATACTGTGGGTGTCGTGACTTTATATTCGTGGTTGAAAGTGAGGAATCCATGTTCTAGCTGAGGATTGTCTTGACATATACTCAGAATTGGAACGCTTATACAAAGGATTCAAGAGGATTGGGCGTTATTGTATTTTATGAAAATCCTTAACCATAGTTATTCTGTTGGTGAGCTTATTTCAAAATGAAGATTGGCGATCTTATGTTGATGGGTCTTATTAATATGTTGACCTTTGTCTTGATGGCTTCCATACCGATACCCTGGCTGCTGGTATTCATGGCTCATTTGTAGTGGGTTCAGCGTGCTCTTGGGTAGGCCATGTAGTACAATATTTGCATAGTCAAAGTGTGGGGTGACTAGTGATTGGAAGGTTGTGCGGAAGTCCTCTTGGTTCCAGCATGGGTCTGAGATGGCGTAGCGTCCTGATCTTGTGATATGATGGATTTTACTGTACTTTTTATGTGCTCTTTGAATTCCAGGCGTTGGTCCAGTATGACACCTAGGTAACGTATCATGGTTTTGAAAGTCACTTAAATCGGCATCTCTTGTTCTTAGCGATGGTGGGGGAAAAGGTCTTTATTCCTTGTGACGATCAAGGCTTCTGTTTTTTTAAAATTTATTCGGAGGTTTTGTGTGAGCAGCCAATCAGAGATTGCATTGAAGCAGGTGGTTAAAGATGTGTAGTCGGGTTTTATAACATTGATTGGTGTGAATAGGAGAACATCGTCGGCATAGATGAGGCATGAAATTCCGAATCCCGAGAGATGTCACAGATTGGCTGCATGTAGATATTGAATAGCAAGGCCGAGAGGGAGGAACCCTGTGGTACTCCATGCTTCTGTCGTAAAGGCTGGGACGTTATATTACCGATCCGGACCTGTTGCCAGCGATCTTCCAAGTAGGATTTGCAACCAGTTCCATGCAGTTCCTTGTATCCCTTTATCATGGAGCCGGGCTAGAAGTTGGTTTCATGGTCTACTGAGTCAAAAGCTGCAGATATGTTCTAGGATATCATTGCAAAACTCTCCGTTTCTGATATTGTCTGTTGTTTTTAATGAGCATGTTCATTAGGGAAACAAGAAGAATTTCGACTTCCGTGTGCTTCTCTGAATCCATGCTGGTTTTGGATCTAGTGGTGCTTTCAGAATCAATGTGTTGTTGAATCTGCCTTAGTTGTGATCTTTTCAAGGATCTTGGCTAATAGTGGAATGCTGGAGATTGGACGGTAAGAATCCTCCTTCTTTGGGTCCAGTGTTGTTGTTTTTTCAGCAAGGGCCGAATGGAGGGCTGTTTTGAGGGCTGTTGGAAATATCCCTGTGCTGAGTGATTGGTCAGCAATGGCTGCGATGTACGGGCTAAGCTCTGTTCTCGTCAGAGCTTTGATCCCAGTTGGGCTGGGCATGGGTTCATTCAGGGCAGTAGTGGTATTGATGGAGGCTATAAGTTCTTCGAATTGTTCTTTTGGAGTTGAAGATGCGACTATATTATTAAGTATGAACTGAACATTGGAAGGTGTGTGTGGTTTGACTTGAGGTTGCCTTTGTGATTTTGATCACCTTGGACTGAATAATAGTCAGCATATAGTAGTGGTTGTATATGCTCCTGTTGTGGTGGAGTAGGTTCCACTGTTAAGGGATTTTACTAATTGGAAGAGATCTTTTGGTTTATTAAGAGACCGTTAAGAAGTCTTGCATGAAATTCTTTTCTCTTATCACAGGTTTTGCTGATAGGTGAGATTTCCAAGTGAGATAAATAGGTGGCTTGTCATTGGGATCTAGAGAGTGTCTCCATTTCCTCTCTAATTTCCTTAGTCGATGTAATGAGGCTCGTAGTTCGGTGTGAGAACCATGGTGCATTCTGTTTTCTTAGGTGTGAGCGAGTTGATTAAAGTTTCGAGTATTTGTGGAGGGAATCAGAGCGGATATAGTCCAGAGTACTGTTCCAATTCAATACAGTCTCATTGATGTTGTTGGGTATTTGAGAGAGTTTTGGGATGATTTGGGCAGTGATTGCCGTCTCTGTCACAATGGTTTAAATCGAACTTATCAAGAGATAACCTCATTGCCCGTCAGTCACCAGCATAGCTTATGTGGCAGGCTATGCCCCCCAAAAAACATCCATTTTCTAAGGGAAACTATGCACACACTACTTTCCCTTTGGAAAGTACCACATAGAAAATGTGCAACACACGTTTACAGCTTGTATGTTTCTTGGCTACCAATGAGCAGAGTAGGTTTATTTGTAGGAAAAATAAAAATAAAATGAGCGATGAATCTCTCGTTAATTGCAAGTGAAGGCTTGATTCTGACACTGAGCTGGAAGCACAGAGAATTAGGAGGAAATGCAGGTTTAAAAAAAAATTAGAGATTTTTATAACACCCACCTTAGTACGTAAAGGAGAGCTCAAGGGAGGGAAAGCTGCTATATCCCATTCTCAGCCTGCGTTAGTTCATTAAGATGGATATTTTAGTGTTAGATCTTTAGTGTTCATACTAAGAATAGTTCCTAGTCCATTTCACAGGTCTACTACATTGATTCTCTCTCTCTTTTTTTTTTTTTTCTGTAGTAAGATTTTTTCCACTCTTCCTTCCTAGTGAAAGACAGGGAAAAGACGAGCCTAAGAACTAGACAAAAGTCTCACTCTCTTAACACTAGAAGCCCCAAAGTGCGTCAACTGACGCAAATGCATCTTCGAAGTTGTATACCAGCGCCACTGCTAGAACCATGTCAGTCATGTTCCATGACTTTGTTAGCAAGGTCAAGATGTTCAAATATGTGCATTGAAAATTAATGACAGATGCACCACCTAGCGGGAAAATGAATTTATACCTAGAAGCCCCAAAGTACGTCAATCGACGCACTCAATTGTCTTGAATGCGACAATTGACATATTTTGGAGCTTCTAGGTATAAATTCATGTTCCCACTAGGTGGCACATCTCAATCACTGTTTACAGTTTTACTCCGACATTACAAACAATAAACACACGATGACATCATGTAATGAAATCACATACTGCACGTATTTAACAAATAAGTAACTTCACATTAATTCACATCTGCATTTCCATGCTAACCGCAGTCATCGTGATAATGCGTCAATTGACGCACTTTGGGGTTTCTAGGTAAAGTTCCTTTTGGGGCATCTAGTGTTAAGGTTCTTGAGGGAGGGAACCTTCTTGTTACATTTTTGGGAGTCAGAAGTGTGGGGGTTTTATGACTGGAGGTTGCCCAGTAGTATTGAAAATCTTGCAATTCACTTCTTCTTTCTGTCAACTTGGCACAGCCTTTTGCTAAGAATGTGATCCCAGCTGGTGCTATGTGAGAGGAGAGAGCTTCCTATCTGCGTTCACCTAGAGGACTCCACACATAGAAAAGAAGTGAGAACAGCAGATACCAAGAAGTGCATCCCAGGTATAAAGGGGAATCCTTTGTAGAGTAAAGGAATACTGCCAATTAAGGGGCATGTGCCCATAGAAATAAAATGCACTTTAAAACCTTTAGTAAACATGCCTATAATTTTTATATACTTTAATTTAAACACTTTGGACCCCTTTTACTGTTGTTAAGTGACATCGAGTCGGAGTCGACTCATGGCGACCCTCCAGATAGCTATCCTAAATTGTGTTCGGTCTTCAGTCAGGCGGCTCATTGATGACAGACAGGTACCCGTGCTGCTGCTATTGCATCGATCCATCTCATTGCTGGCCTTCCTCTTTTTGCGTTGACCTTCTAATCATGCCAAGCATGAACGTCTTTCTCTAATGATCTCTCTCTTCGCATGATGTGTCCAAAGTATGAAAGTCGAAGTCTTTGTCATCTGAGCTTCTAAAGAAAGCTTAGCTTTGATCTCCTCTAGTACTGACTGGTTTGTTCTTCGGGCAGTCCATGGTATAACACAATATTCGCTGCCAGCACCATAATTCAAAGGCATCAATTGTCTTCCTGTCTTATCTTTTTCACTGTCCAGCTTTCACATCCATATGGATGTTTATTGAAAATACAATGGCTTGAACAAGTCGAATCTTTGTATGGAGAGAAACATCTCTGCTCTTGAGAAGCTTATCTAGGTCTTTCATAGCCATTCTGCCAAGAACAATGCGTCATCTGATTTTTTTTGACTGCTTGTGGCTTCTTTATTGATAGTTGATCCAAGTAAGTTAAAATTGTTCACGATTTCCATTTCTTCTCCTTCAACGATGAACCTGTTGATTATGCAAGTTGTCATGATCTTTGTCTTCTTTACATTAAGGTGCAGGCCCATTTTGAGACTATGGGGTATGTTTACTAGACTGCGGTAATGTCATTCGCGTTAGGTTCTGCGGTAAAGGTACGGATGCCCATATAAAGGCGTGGGCGGTGCCATCGCTACAGCAAGCGTATCAGCTACTGTATGTTACAAACTAACGCGCGCTACAAGGCGCCTCATAAGGCACCTTACAAGGGGCCTTCTAAGGCACCTTGTAAGGTGCCTGCCTTGTAAGGTGCCGTATAAGTAAGGTGCCTTATAAGGTGCCTTGTAAGGTGCTGTATAAGTAAGGTGCCTTATAAGGTGCCTCGTTAGGTGCCCTATAAGGTGCCTTATAAGCTGTATCAGCTAATGCATGTTACAAACTAACGCGCGCTACAAGGCGCCTCGTAAGGCACCTTACAAGGCATCTTGTAGGGCGCCTTGTAAGGTGCCTGCCTTGTAAGGTGCCGTATAAGTAAGGTGCCTTGTAAGGGTGCTGTATTAGTACGGTGCCTTATAAGGTGCCTCATTAGGTGCCCTATAAGGTATCTTATAAGGTGCCTTGTTAGGTGCCTTATAAGGTGCCTTGAAAGGTGCCTCATAAGACGCTTTGTAAGGTGCCATATACAGTAGGGCTCCTTAGCCTAAGCGCCGTATTAGGTACCCCTGGACAGAGCACCTTAGAGGGCACCCTGGGTTACGGAACCATAGGTTACGATAGCCTAACAAGGTTATGGTGCCCTAGGTTAGTGTGGCCTAAGGGCTGCAAGGTGCTGCAGGATGACATGCATGATCTGTGAGAAACAGAGACAGATGTAGCCCTAACACTAGATAGAGCACTCAGGAAAGGCAATGAGCAGGTGAGTGAAGGAGGGAGAGCTGGGAGCCACTGGACCTGCCATATCTGCCGGCATCCCAAGTGGCTGCCAGTACTGATGACAAATATGGTGGGGGCAACTGTACCACAGCACAGGTTGTTGGCAATGTAAAGTACTGGAAAAACAGTTGGGTGGCAGACGATGGGAATACATGTCCCCCAGTGGAGGCGGAGGTGGCAGAATAGTTACAATGATGGGTGGACAGAGGAGTGGTGATGCCATTCAGATCAGGCACAGGTGAGGCAAGCATGAAGAGGCGCAATGCAGGAAAGGGTAGCAGTGCAGGACATGGGGTGACAGCCTGCACAGGCAGACAGGACTCTACACAGCTGACAGATGCAGATAGACGGACCGAGGGAATGTTGGCAATTGTTGCGAGGGTATTATGGGTTGGCAGCACAAATCTGCAAAAATATGACTGTTACAGGCATTCAGACTATTTGAGGAGGACAGGCATAAGAGGAGGGAACAATGAGGAACTGAACCCATGAACACTGCCAAGAATGGCATTGTATTAACCAGTAGGCTATACCTCTGTGGTGTATGTCACAGCAATGGATGGGTACAGAAGGACTGCAGGTCACTGCACAAACTGTCTGCTCTGAGTGCCAGGATAGGGTAACCCCCCACCAGTACTCTTGATGCAATGCACATGCTGAATAGCTATCTACAGCTGATCAGCAAATGGGGTCTGCACCTCTCCGGTACCTCAGCTTGGAAAGACGAACTGACAGTGTGTGATACTGGCACAGAGTAGCTACAGACCATGCCATTGTGCAGGTTCTGTGTTCTTCCTGAGGGATAGGATGGGTGCCCAGCACTAGGTCCGCAGTAGATGTGGTGCTAGAGATAGGCCCTGCTGTACATCCCCAATCACTGCCAGTGTGTGACAGGTGTTCCTTGCAGTGCAGCTGAAGGTAATTTGGTGTCCATCTGTATCCTGCAGTCACATGTGGCCCTCTGGGACCAGGCACAGCCCAGATTAGTATTTACCCTGTGTTAGGGTCTGGCTGATATGGGCAGCTGTTATCAGGGCAGAGGGGTTTCCATACTAGCATAAGATTTGCGTAGCAGTGCCTTGATAGGTCAAAGTGGTATGCACTACATACCCCAAAGGGCTCACATCACCCTTTTTGTAGGTAAGGAATGTGAAGCAACCTCCATCCTGCTGGTATGCGACAGCTCTCCCGGGTCAGTGCCATACCTGTGGCTGAGGCAGTGGCAGACCAGCAGCAATGATGGGGTTAGCTCTGGAAAAACCCCAACTGCCTCACACCACTCACTACCAGTCATCAACAGACAACACAGTCAGACTGCACCATATAGGTGTTCTGACCATACACAGTCAAATTGCAAACAATGCACTAACCAGTCCATAGTGCATGCTCACAGAGAAACCATGCGTACCAATCATGCATCTCAGTGGTTGGGGCCCCAACGCTGGGAACACAACAGAATCGCTTAAAGCAGATAATATAGAGTGCTATGTGGGAACCTAGCCATGCCATGGTCACTGCTCGGTCAGAGTGAGTGCCCTCCCAGCATGCCATGCTGTGGACACCCTGTTCATGCAGGCGGTGGTCAGGCACTACAGTGTCCCAGCCATTACCCCACACCCTGTGAAGATGCATCCTGACCAATCCGCCCTGTCCGGGCCATACCCACAACACCTTGCTCCTCATTATGCACATATTCAGGCTAACGCTGGTAACAGTGGGACATTGTGGGCCCGGTGAGGTGTGGGCAGCCACAAAACAATGGATAGACATACACACACACACACTCCTATTGCAGCATTATGCAAAGATAGGGGTGGTTGTCAACCCTGCCTGCCACACTGGTCCTGATCACAGTGCCGACATTGCTAAGCTGTGCAGGAGGTAGTAGTAGTGCCCTGGTGATAACTGCAGCTCAATGCTGGAGCCAACAGCCTGACTCTCCATGCATCATTGGATTATGGAGCCTGTGTGAGTGGGTGTTTGTACCCCTGTTCGCCGCTGCTTTGGGCTTTGCACATGTTGCTGTTGTATCTGCATTGTAGGGTATAACATAGGGACATGCTCTGCAGGAACCACAGCTGGGGCTTGAACCTGTGACCTTCTGCTTCTGGACACACTGGCTGGATGTACTGCACCACACTGTTGCCACAGATGCATGGTGGTCCCTGGGGCTACCTGTACTTTTCCTCAGCCAGACCTTTTATGTTGCACTGCACACCACGTACTGGTACAGGGCATGGCCTAGGTCCACTGCAGGCAGGTGCCACTGCTTCCTCCAGCACGGGCACACCCCCCCCCCCCCGCCATGCTGACATAGCCATATGATCACTCTCTCCTTCTGGCTCGTCTTCAGGATGCTGGCCTCTGCAGCACCGTTCTTCATTGGTTCCATTCTTTTCTCTCTTCTCGGTCCTACTCCGTTCTTCCCTCTTCTTCCTTCTCCTCCCCCTCTGAGCCCGTTCCTCTCCCCTGTGGTGTTCCCCAGGGTTCTGTCTTGGCCCCCCTCCTCTTTAACATTTTTCTCACCCCCCTCGCCTTGCTTGTTCAGCAACATAGTATCTCCGCATTCTACTACGCCAATGACTTGCTTCTTCTTCACCACACTTCTCCCCTTTCCCCCAATCTCTCCCCTCTTAATGCCTGCCTCACTGCCGTTGCTAACTGGCTCACCATGCACTGTCTTCACCTTAACCTCACCAAAACCCTTGCCATCTGGTTCTCTCGCAGTGACACCTCTCCTCAGATCGCCCCCTCTTTTTCTGGCTCTCCAATCCCACTGGTCACCTCCTTCCGCTATCTGGGTGTTTACTTCAATTCTCAGCTCTCTTTCCACGACCACATCGCTCATATATCAAAATCCTCTTTCTACTTCCTTCGCCAGATCCGTGCCGTCAGGCCTTTTCTCACCGCCCAAACACTTACTACACTCCTCCTGTCCTTGGTTATGTCCCGTGTTGATTTTTGTAATTCTATTTTAGCCGGTCTCCCTGTCACTCAGCTTCACCACCTCCAGCGCATCCAAAACACTGCCGCCCATCTCATTTTCCACTCCTCTCCCCGTGATCACGTTACACCCCTGCTCATTCACCTCCACTGGCTTCCTGTCAAGTCCCGTATCCATTTCAAGGTCCTGACCACTCTTCACTGTGTTCTTTATTCCCACTCCCCTCAGTACCTCGCTGACTTCGTTCATTTTCATTCCTCAGCTCGCTCCCTACGGTCTATGCACCTCAACCGCCTTCATCTTCTTTCTCCTGCTCACACTCACCTCCAGTCCACCCGTTCCTCTGCTTTCTTTTTCCTTGGCCCTGCACTAGGGAACTCTCTCCCTACCTCCATCCGGCTTGAACAGACATTTACCACCTTCATAATCAAACTCAAAACCCATCTCTTTGCCCTTGCCTTCGACCTCACTGACCCTTCTGTGTAGCCCATTCCCCCTCTCTTCCCTCTTCTCCTCTCCCCCTTCCTGTCTCGTTGACCGATTCTGCTGATTTGCTTTCCTGTTTTTATTGCAACTTCCTTTCCCTTTTCACAAATATGATTTCTTTATGTTATTGTATCATGTGAACCGCTCTGATGTTTACTGAAGGGCGGTATATTAAGCTCAATAAACATAAACATAAACATGCTGTCGGTTCTGGTAGTGCGCAGTTCCAGGCCATCCACTGTGTGGGTAGGTGGTCGCCTAGGGAGTGGGGTCTGGGGCATGGGGCATACATGAGCATCCTCACATCCCCCCCATCACCGCCTACCAACAGTCTGCTCCTTCTGCTTGAGGGAGGGTTGGCTGGGGGGATGTAAGGTCAGTGCCCTGGCAACTGTTAGCTCGGGTGGACCAGGTAGATGTAGGTGGATTGTGTTTGGACTTTGTCAGCTGCTATCATGATGATTTCTGGTTTCTATGTTCCTATGTGCCACCTAGGCGCCCGCCTAGTCCACCCTGTGCCCCTGCTGCCCCCGCTACATGTCCCGTCTGCAGCCCCCTATGCCCCACTTGCAGAATCGCCATAGTGGCCTTTCATACTTGAGCACTATGCTGGTGCTGTAGATGGAGCACTACTATCACGTTTCTTGGGCTCTCTGTCTATGCTGTACATTGCTGACACTGAATGGTTTCTCTGTCCTGCAAATGTGCATCTAACGGCAGGTTTTGATTTGCAGTAGGGTTGAGCCCTTTAGTTCAGCGCATTAGTGTGCAGGGAGCCTCTCTCCGCCCACTCCCCGCCCATTGACCCCTTCCCACCGCCCTCTCTTGACCTTCTGCTGTGTTTACCGCGGCTGGGGACGTTAACGATCATTAAGTAACGTTAACACACGTTAACGTTACATATCACACGTTAACATTACCTAACGATCGTTAACGTTACATAACACGCGGTCTGTAACGTTACCGTAGTTTAGTAAACATACCCCTATGTTCTTTGATTGTGAGAAGCAAATGTTTCAGATCATCTTCACTTTCAGCCAGTAATGTGGTATCATCAGCATAGCGAAGGTTGTTGAGTCTTCCACCAATCTTCACACCTCTGTTGTCTTCATACAAGCTTGCTTCTCTGATGATTTGTTCTGCATATAAATTAAACAGTTAAGGGGAAAGTATGCAGCCTTGTCTTACACCTTTGCTTATTTTAAACCATTCTGTTTCTCCTTGTTCCGTTCGAACTGTTGCTTCTTGATCAATGTACAGATTGTGCAAGAGGATGATCAGGTGTTCTGTTATACCCATGCTTCTTAATGTGGTCCAGAGTTTCTCATGGTTTACATAGTCAAAAGCCTTGCTATAGTCGATAAAGCACAAATAGATATCCTTTTGGTATTTTTTAGTCTTTCCAAGGATCCATCTCACATCCGCAATGATATCTCTCGTTCCTCGCTCTTTCCTGAACCCTGTTTGCACTTCAGGTAGTTCTTATTCCAGGTATGGTTGTAGTCTCTTTTGAATAATCTTCAGTAGAATCTTGCTGGCATGTGGGATCAGAGCGATTGTGCGATAATTTTCAGTCAGTTGGATCACCTTTCTTTAGTATTGGTATAAACACAGATCTTTTCCAGTCAGTTGGCCATGATGTTGTCTTCCATATTTCTTGACAGAGCCTTATAAGTACGGTAACAGCTGCATCAGATTGCTGTAATACTTCTATGGGAATGCTATCAATGCCTGGTGCTTTGTTCTTTGATAAGGCTTTCAATGCTGCTTCAACTTCTTCTTTCATCACCAATGGTTCCTGATCATAAGGTACAGGTTGAAATGGCTGTTGGTCCACTTGATCTTTATCATATAAAAACTCTGTATATTCCTTCCACCTTTTCTTGATCTTCTCAGCATCATTCAACACAGAACCTTGAGCATCTTGTAACATTCCAATTCGAGGCTGGAACGTTTTCTTTAACTCTCGTAGCTTTAGGAAAGCCGATCTTGTTCTTCCTCTAATAGTTATCTGCTTCTATTTCCTTGCATGCGTCATTGTAGTACTTTTCCTTGTCCTGTCTTGCTGCACGTTGGAAATCTCTGTTGAGTTCTGTGATTGTCTTTCTTTCTCCTCTGGCTTTAGCTTCTCTGCATTTTTGGTCAATTTTCAGAGTTTCTTCCGTCATCCATTTTGGCCGTTTTTGCTTTTCCACCTTTTGTAGAGACTTCTCGCTTTCTTCCAACACAACCTTCTTAATGTCATTCCATAACTCTTCTGGAGCTCTGGCATTTGTATCTAAAGCAGCAAATCGATTTTGCAGGAAGTCTTTAAATTCCAGTGGTATATTCTCAAGGTCATATTTTTTTGCATTCATGAGTGGTTTGCTCTTTTTCAACTTTAGCTTGAGTTTGCATACTAGTAGTTGATGATCTGTACCACGGTCAGCTCCAAGTTTTGTCTTTGTTGATGTTACAGAGCTTTTCCATCGTTGTCTTCCACAGATGTAGTCAATTTGATTTTTATACAATCCATTGGGTGAAGTCCATGTGTACAGTCACCGCTTGTGTAGCTGGAAGAAGGTGTTTGAGATGAATAGATCGTTGGTCTTGCAGAATTCTATCAGTCTTTCTCCAGCTTCATTTCTGTTGCCAAGTCCATATTTTCCAACTACCTTGCCTTCTTTTTTGTTGCCAACGTTTGCTTTCCAGTCGCCCATGACTATCAGGATATCCTGTTTGCATCTTCTGTCAATTTCAGCTTGTACTTGTTCATTTTCATTCTCTTCTGCAGCTGTTGTTGGGGCATATACTTGAATTATAGTTGTGTTGATAGGCATTCCTCATAGACAAATAGAGATTAAACGTTCCCTGACTGGATTGTATTTCATTACAGTTCTTGTAAGTTTCTTCTTTATTATAAATGCAACACCATTTCTTCTTTGTCTTTCATTTCCAGCATAGTAGACCATGTGATCATCTGATGCAAAGTGCCCGATGCCAGTCCATTTCAGTTCGCTGACACCCAACAGATCAAGTTGTACACGTTCCATTTCATTCTTGACCACCTCCAACTTCCCTTGGTTCATACTTCGTACATTCCATGTTCCAATGTGTAAGACATCTTTACAGCTTCTGACTCTTATTTCATGCGCAGCTACATCAGCAGTCAGACGTCCCGAGGGCTTTGATCCAACCACATCATAAATGCTGGCTTTACTCTGAAAAGTCTTCAGCTCTTCCCCAGTAGCTAGTTGAGTGCCTTCCGACCTGGGGGTCTCATCTTCCAGCACTATAACACAATTTGTTTTGTTGTAACTATCCATTGGGTTTTCATGGCAAGATACAGAAGTCGATTGCCAGGCCTTTCTTCCGCGCAGTTTAAGTTTGATGTTGTTGCCGTTGTCACAGAAATGTGATCCTCCGCTGTCAACACTATCTCATTCTGCTAATGACCAGATGGGTTGTTTGTCTTGGTCTGGCACCTCTATGGAGTGCACACTTTAGTTGCCCGTCGCATCTTAGCTGCCAGGAACCTACTGGTCACACCCCCCAACAACTAACTGGAGGCTTTGTGAATATTGCATGTACCCTTGGCTCGTTATTTGCAAATCTTTAGTGGGTTTTAGTAAAAGGGGACCTCACAGCACGACAAGCTGCAAACCAAGTGAGGGCCCCTTTTACTAAAACCCACTAAAGATTTGCAAATAACGAGCCAAGGGTACATGCAGTATTCACAAAGCCTCCATGTTAGTTGTTGGGGGGCATGACCAGTAGGTTCCCGTCAGCTAAGATGCGACGGGCAAATAAAGTGTGCACTCCATAGAGGAGTCATTAGGTGCACCCATGCTGCCACTGAGCTCGCAACAATTGCCTGGGCTCACGGCAGTAATGCACTTTCCATGCCTACACTCCTCCCTTTCTCTGCCCCATCCCACAATCACAAGCATTTTAGCATGCAGCTGTGGACCTGCTCATGCATTAGTGCTCCCAATGTCCTGTTACCATATGTTAAAATGCCCATTAACCAGCTAATGGGCTTTAGTAAAAGTGCCCCTTAAGGGGTAATTTTATCAGGAGTCATGTAAAATGATTTGCTATGTTTATTTAACTTTCTTAAATACCGCGCTCTTCTATGTACGCATGTAAATCACAGTACTATGTGAATGCTGCTACCCTTTTAGAGGGTATTCTTGTAAGAGGCTGCCTAATTTGTGTGGAAAGTATGCACATAAGTTACATCATATGGACAAACTTCTCTTCGAATGAAAGTACATGCAACAGATTCATACCTGCTATTTAGTTTGCACAAATTTCCTAGTCTATTTCACACATGCGTGTGTTCTTTAAGATATGCACAAAAACAATGACCCCTCCCATTCCCACCCACAAGAATATCTTCATTTAGGATGGATAATTTGCATGCACAAATCGTTAGGTGCATTTATTTATTTAGCAAGTTTTATATACTGTCTTTCTTGCATTCAAGGCAGTTTACATAGAACATTTCAACTTTTAGAAATTACATTGAACAGGTAATCAAACTTGGAGTTGATGGGGAAATGTAGTACAAGATTTATAACAGAGAGTAACAATTAATGCTATACAGTATTTGCAATAGGGAAAGCAATTAATGTTGAGGGGTAGGGTAGCAATTAATGTTGAGGGGTAGTTGGTTCTGTTGTGTTGATCATTTTGCTCTCAGAGCTGGATCCTTGGTGACCAGTGACTGAAGAGATTCTAGGTATAACTGTTGGTTGATTTAAAGATTATGAGAAGTGATTTGTACTTGGTGCAGAAGTCTATCGGTAACCAGTGGAGCTGCTTCAATGTTGGAGTAATATGATCATTTCTCATGGTTCCTGCAATTATTCAAGCAGTTGTGTTCTGTACTGGTTGTTACGGGAGCGTGGCTTGTTTTGGGAGACCTTGATATATCACATTACAAACTGTGCAAGTTGCAAACTGTGCAAAAGTGAGTCTCATCAAGTATTGGCTTGAGCCTTCGCATTATATTCAGTTTGAAGTAAGCTGCTTTTGTGGATCTGGATATATGTATTTGAAATGATAGGTTCTGATCAGGGTAGACGCCAAGATATTTTACATGTTCTTTCACTCTTATATCGTTATGCAGGAATTTCAGGGACTCCGGTGGGGTAAAGGATGTGCTCCTGGTCACAAAGAGCACTTCAGTGTTCTTGTAGTTCATATTAAGGTTTTATTGTTGTAGCCAGTCTGCCATTCCTTCATGGCATGCTATTTGATTAGAGAAATCGGGTTCATCTACATTAAAAGGTGCAAAGACCATAATGTCATGCATAAATTCTATATAGTATATTGTAGTGATTAATGATTTTACATAGTGGTTGAATGTAAATATTAAAGAAGATGGCAGGGAGAGCAGATCTTTGTGGGATGCCCTGTGGTTGACCTGTTGTTTCAGAAAGGCACTTGTTGCATTTTATTTGTATTATCCTATGAGATAAGTAAGAGGTGAACAATTTGAGAGTAGTGTCATGGAGCCCTATTTCCTGTAGCTGTCTCGGCATGATGTTATGACTAATTGAATTGAAGGCTGCAGTGATATTGATAAATATGAAAAGTAAGCCAGTTTTAATTTTATCTAGACCTAGTAGAAGGTTGTCCAAGAGAGACATGAAAAGTGTTTCCACACTGTGTTGGGGTTTGAAGCCATGTTGGTTTTGGTCAAGTGGAGAATAGTTATCAATGTGATCCTGCAGTTGGTATTGGATCACTTTCTCAATCATCTTAGTTAGGAATGGGAGACTTGAGATTGGATGATAGGAGTTTGGATCCTTGGGGTCAGCCCTTGTATTTTTTAAGAATGGTCAAACTGTTGCATGTTTGAGCATTGCAGGTATGTGTCCTTGACTGAGAGATAGCTGTGTAATGTTCCGTAAAATAGGGCAGAGCTGCTTAATCACGATCTTAATCCAGGAGACCAAACATGGTGTGGGGTGAGGTGGTTGTGTTCATACGCATTATTATCTTCTCCAGGTGTTCTTGTGATGGCACATAGAAGGAGCACTAGAGGTCTGAGAGGGGGATTGTGGGTGGTGTGTCCATGAGCGGCTCTATCATTAGACAAAGTGAGGCAGTGGCCTCAGGTGGCAAACTTTGGGGGGGGGGGGCAGCAGAAATGCCCCCAAAAGAGCCGCCTCACTCCGCCTTCAGTTTTAAAAAAAAACGCGTACAAATTGCTGCCCATCCCCCGTCATTCATTCTGCTCTGCATTATGAAATGACAGGAAACCAGTGCAGAGCCTCGCAGCGGTAAGGAACTTCTGCTGCTGCCGTGTCCCGCCCCCAAAAGGAAGTGATGCTAGAGCGGAACACAACAGCAGCAGAGGTTCCTTACCATCGGGAGGTTCCGCACCGGTTTCCTGTCATTTCAAACTAAAAGCAAAATGAACAATGGGGAGGCAAAAAGAGAAGAGGAACAGGAACGAGCTGCACCGGGGATTGGGGGGAGGAGAAGAGATACGAGCTGCATGGGGGGGAGAAAGGAGAATAGATATCAGCTGCACAGGGGAGGAAGGAGAAGAGATACAAGCTGCATGGGGGGGAAGGAGAAGAGATACGAGCTGCACGGGGGGAGGAGAAGAGTTACAAACTGCATGGGGGTACGAGGGGGGAGAAAGCTAGCACAGAGGGGAATAAAGCTAACACAGGGAAAAGAGGGTTGGAAGGGAGCTGACAGATGGAAAAAGATGGCTGAAAGGGCACTGAGAGAGGGGAAGGAGATGGCTGAAAGGGAACAGAGGGGAAGAAAATGGCTTAAGTGAACAGAGAGGGGAAGGAGACGGCTGAAGGGCACTGAGCGAGGGCAAGGAGATGGCTGAAGGGCACTGAGAGAGGGGAAGAAGATGGCTGAAGGGAACTGAGAGAGAGGAAGGATATGGCTGAAGAGAACTGAGAGAGGGGAAGGAGATGGCTGAAGGGAACTGAGAGAGGGGAAAGAGATGTCTAAAAGGGAACTGAGAGGAGGGGAAGGAGATGGCTGAAGGGAACTGACATGGGGAAGAGGGGGCTAGAAGGGAGATGACATTTGGGGATGGGACTGGTAGGTGGCTGTGTAATAAAAGGAGGCTGGCAGTGAGGGGGCACTGGGACTGGAAGGGAGCTGACATGTGGGGAGGGTCATTGGGACTGGAAATAGGCTGAAGGAAGGAAGTGAAGAAAACAAAAGAAAAGACAAGAAATGGCAGATAGAGTGCTAAGAGAAGACATGAAAGCAGAAGCCTCAGATCAGGACCAGCATGACCAGAGAATAAAATGGTCAGACAACAAAGGTAGAAAAAAATAATTTTATTTTTAATTTAGTGATTGGACTTTGTGCTATTGCTACTGCATCTCTTATCTGGTGTTGCACTGCATGCAGAGTCTGGCTTCTTGGGGTTTCAGTTTAATTTTTCTCTAAATATTTTATTTGTACTTTAGGTTGTGATCATTTATTCTGTACTTGGCGAGAATCTGTGTGCCTAGTGTGTGACTAAGGCTGTGTGTTCTGTTATCATGAAATCTTTACACAGGGATCTGTACTGTAGCAATTTGCCTTTTTAAGCTTTTCAAATAGGTGTTTATTTATTTATTTATTTACATTCTCTTATATACCGTGCTATTCTGCATCAGTGCGGTTTACATTGAACAGGGTATTATAACTTGGAGATAACTATTTTACAGGGAACATGGGCTATGGAGGGTTAAGTGGCTTGCCCAAGACCACAAAGAGCACCTGTGGGACTAGAAACCCCAGTCCTTCTGGCCCAAGGTTGCTGTCCTCTAGTGGGATTTGAACCCCCAACCTTCTGGCCTGAAGTACCTTGCCCCAACCACTAGGCTACTCCTCCACTTAAATTCAAACTTAAACATTGTTAGATGTTCTAGGGCCTGCTGCAGTATTTATAGTGCTGCTTTTTTTGTATGAGCTTTGGAAGTTTATGCTGGTAATGGTATGGTAGATTTGGCCTCGTAGATCGTTAGTGACTTTTGTAGGGTTTTATATTAGCTTTCAATATTCCTGGTACTGGAGAATATTTGTTATTGAGATGACCAGAATCTTTTTTTTTTTTTAAGATATTGAGTTCTGTGGGTGAATGTTCTAGTTCTGCTCTGCACCCACTGTTGATGGAAGGGGTTCTGTGGGTGCAAAATATATGTTCAAAAAGAAAAAGCAAGAACCATAATGCAGTTTATAACAAAATAAAAATGAGTTATAATTTAGTTTTATAAAGTGTGCTATGGTTCTCGCTCATTCTTTTAGTTCCTTGGTGTGCAACCGTATTTCCTCCATATTATATAATTAGCTTTTTGGTTTCCCTGACTGAGTTTTGAGAAGGCGACCCCCCCCCCCCCCCACACACACACACACATTCTACGGGGGAAGGGAGGTGCCAACTCATCCTTCGCCTCAGGTAGCAGATTGTCTTGAGCCGCCCCTGGGTGTTTCTATTTCTAAGGATGGAGATATTTCTAAGTTCAGCTTGAATTTAAGTTTGAGGGAGTCTGCTATAAGCTGCGGGTCAATCATGTCTCTCTCACTGGGCAAAGTCCGGTCTTTGATGAGAGAGCAAACAATTTTGAATAACTCCCTTGGCTTGTTGAGGGATGACATTATTAAGGTGATGTGGTATTGCTTCTTGCATGCATTAATTTGTTGTTAGTAATAATTAAGTGTTGTGGTATAGTTACTGAGGTCTTCTTGGTTCTTGGTAGATCTCCATTTTCTCTCTAGTCTGCGCAGAGTCTCCTTTGTGGTGTTGACGTCAGTGGAGAACCATACTCTGGGCAATTTCATAGCAAGCTATTTCTATGCATTAGGCACAATTTTAGCGGAACAGATCCATGATGACAGTGGCTAGACTCTAATGCTCTGATCAATTTTTCTATGATGCCTAAGAGGAAAGGGAATACACACAAGCAGCCTCCTCTGGCTCGGGATACCCCCTCAGGCTTATCCTCCAAAATGATGGGTTCGCTCATTTCATTCATGGTGCGATTGGAGAGACAGTTATTGTTCTTGGGCAATGTACCAGCTGTTTGAACGCTGGAGTTGAATGGCTTGGCATCCACTTTGAGGCTGGATGTCACTCTGTTGCCCAATCTCTGAGTAGCTCCCATGCCACTGGTGAGCAGTTGCATGGGAGATTCTGGGGCAAGTATCCTCCCTGTAGAGTGGGGATGCTGAGCTTGTTGGAGCAAGTGCCTCGTGGGAACCGTGTCATCTGTTTCTTAGCAACAAGTTTTATATCGCCCAGCTGAGAAAAGCATGGACGGTTTGGGCCTCCTGACACCAAGGACAGTGACAGTAGCCCAAGTTCTTGGTTCTGAGTTTTTTTCTGGATCAGTTGGCTATGAGCTGGGGGGGGGGGGGGATCTTCCTTCCTACTTCTTTGCACCTGAACGTCTGGAGAAATTTACACTGGAGGCTATTTGCAGTGCTATTTCTAAGTTAGGGGAAGCTGTAGTACCCCATACAGCCAGCGGAAAGGGGTGGGAAACAGGGGCCATGGCCTCACCAATATTTTGCCCAAAACAGCATCAGCATCTAGACAGCTTGGGGGCAGGACTAGAGATTGGTATGTTTGGCCCCTCCAGCCAAAAAGATGTTCTGCTGCCCCCGTTATACCAGCTTCAGACTATTTCATTGCAAGTTCAAGATAGCATTGCTTCTATACAAAAGAACTCTGAGGAAATTGTTTCTTTGAAGACTGAGATGATAGGTTTAAGGAGGAAGCTACAACAGATTGATGGAAACGGTGATATGTTTGTTAAAGATATTTCCAGGGTTAAATTTGAAATGGAAATGTTGGAAAATCAAGTCAGATCTACTAATCTTCGTCTGTTAAACTTTTCTAGAACATCTTTAACATCTGCCAGGGATATGTTCAGAGCGTATTTGGGTGAGGTACTGAATATTCCTGAAGAATCGTTGCCTCCTTTAAGTAAGGTGTAATACCTCCCATCCACTAAGAAGGAATCTCTGGTACCCATCCAGCTTGATGCCCTGTTTTTTCTGAAATGTCCATGCAAATGCCTTACAAAGCTTCAGGCAAATAGCTATGTTTTTATGAGCCTTCACAACTGATAACTTTTATTAACTGCAGCTCCTAGGCTGGACCCATAGGTTCTTGGCCTGGGGCCTTATATTCAGGATATATGGATAATCGACTGTTATGCTTTGGCTGTTGTTTTCAGCTTTGTGATTTGTTAGATGCATTTTCCTTTGATCTCCCCCCTCTAGGTGTGAGAGCTTGTGTGAAATGAACAGGTTATATTTTCCCTTTTGATATTTTTCATGGCTGTACTGTTTATTCCACTTTTCTGTACAAGTGGTTATGCTTGAAACATGTAAATACAATAAAGATTGAGTTAAAAAACAACACAATATTAGCAGCAGAAAAGCTGTATGTACAGGATGGCCCAAAAAAGTGAGAACATCTCGTAGCATATAAGTTATTTAAAAATTCAAAAAGACAGATGTAAACGATTGACAAATTTAAAAAAAAGATGGTGACTGGAAATTGTCGAAATAAAGACGTTATGTAGCTAAAAAAGGTAAATATGTAAACTATTTACAGTAAGCTTTTAATTTACGAGATGTTCTCACTTTTTTTGGGCCACCCTGTATATGAGATATATGCATAGGCACTGCCTCCATCGATAGATATACAGTATATACTGTAAATACACTGTCTCCTGTACTTAAGTGTGTCAGTGGCTTTCCACTGTATAGATACAAACAGAACCAGAGACAGAAATTCATCCTTAGCCCAGGACTGGCCCAACCATTAGACAAAACTAGGTGGGTGCATAGGGCAACAGCTTCTGAGGGTCACCAAAGACAAAGCATAACAATAGATTTCAACAGCTACATAAACTCAAAAAGCCATCAGTACATTATTTTACCTGCAGGGAGAGCGGGCACACACACATGCAAAGCAAAGTTTAACATTTAAAAGTATGCTGTCCAATTATGCATTTTTAAAGAACTGTTGTGAGAGGAGTCAGCTTTCAATTATAATTACAGGGTTTAATTATCAAAATCACAAGGGGGTGATGTTAGGCTGAAAGTTTGCCTAAGGCACCCAATACTCTTACATCAGCCTTGACTGATGTAAGTGCTTGCACCTTAAATTAATGCATGTTTTCGACCCCATATGATAGTATTTTATAAATAAAAGCAGGTATCTAATTTCAAGCATAAACTAGACACCTCCTTATAAAATGAACCTCGAAGGGGCTAATTTTATAACAGTCCATCCAAACTTGAAGGCCAAGTAGATTCCAGTTTCACTCTTATTTTATAAAGACACATAGGGGCATATTTACTAAAGCATGGTAAGATTTTGCACTTACTGCAACTTAAGATGCAGGAAGGGAAAATCCTGCATCTGCCCTGCATTTATCGCAAAGGGAAGACACTTGCCGTATGGGCCCATGTTCCATGCCTTGACAGATAATGCTGGGATACCCATGTTAATTGCTGAGGCTTGGAACGTAGGCTCCAGCCCAAAGTTTAAGAAAAACAATAAATTTGGGCACATGATGGGTCCAACCTACTCCCTGTCCCAGAACATAGTCATCTCACTCACCCCACAAGATCATTCACCTCTTGCTTCAAGCCCCTCAACAGTTCCCCCCCCCAGATGAGTAATCGTCCCAGCAGACAACATCCCAATCCCTGATGAAGAACTCCCCCAACAGCATCCCATCTCTCCCAGTGCCTCCTAACCCTTTGATCAAGACCCCCTTTTCTATTATTTTCCCAAACAAGAACCCCGCAACATCAGTCTCCCCCTATATAAACCAATCCTCACCCTACACTCCTGACCTCCCAAGACTTCCCTAGGAATTTCTCTCATGTCCAGTGTACTGGGGCAGGAGAGGACACCCTTCTTTCCTGCCCTGGAGCAGCTGGTGTTTAAAATGGAAGCTATGACCCTTAGCAGCAGTCCCACAGTACTACTGCTAGGAATCACTCTTCCCAGATCACAGATGTTGAGGCTTTAATGGAAGACGGTGACTTGGATTTAGTGGTGTTTGGCTGCCTTCCATGCTAAATGCAGAGGAGCTGCAGGGCTTGCTCACTTGCAGTTACTGCACAGCCTTTGTACTTACTGCTTGGTCTTTCCCATGAGAAACCCACTGTAGATGCAAAGCCATATCACACTTTACTAAAGAGGACCCTTAGATGCTAGCTTTTTATCTAAATGCTTAAGTAGTTCCTGTCTGTTAGAAGCCCAAGCTCTCTTAAAGCCTTGTTTCACATATTTTTGGGAGTAGCCACTACCATAAAATCTCCGTTTCATGTCTTTAGCTTCTTTCTCAAAGTCAGATGTGTAGAAGTATTGGTACACAATTGCATTAATCTAAGAAGGTAGTTGAAGGCAAGGTTATTTTCCAAGTTGCGATCATGGCTCTATAGGCATAGAACCGGGAAATAGAGTGCATGCAAACTGTATTCATAGAATATTACGCTTTTGCACATGCAATATATTTTTGGATGGTCATGATGGATACTTAGAACAGTGTGACTTGCATGGCAGCTGTTTGAAACTCCAGGGCAGATTTTAGGTGATTGCTAATATGCGGCCTGCTGAAAAATGATTCCCTTGTACTTATCCATTCTTCTGAGACAGGAGGCATTTTATGATCGGCTGATTTTTCTCTTGTGATGCCACTTAAAGAGAAACATGTATTGCCTGAGAAGGGACCCTAGTAGCCCCCATAGCTTGAATCTCGAAACATTCATTAGCAGTAGCTGACTGCTTTGTTAGTTTTCTTTTCACTAATAACTGCACATTATTAGAGTTTAATGGTGTGATAACATTTAGACTAATTAATTTCATTCTTACTTAGGGGTATGTTTACTAAACTGCAGTAATGTTACATACCGTGCGTTATTTAACGTTAACGATCGTTAGGTAACATTAACGCACGGTAGGTAACGTTAACACGCGTTAATGTCACATAACGATCGTTAGCGTACCTGGCCGGGGTAAACACCACAGAGGGTGGAGAGAGGGCGGAAAGAGGGCAGAGAGAAGGGGTCAATGGGCGGGGAGTGGGTGGGGAGAGGCTCCCTCCACATTAGCGCGCTGAACTGAAGGGCTGAATCCTAACGCGAATGAAAACCTGCCATTAGATACACATTTGCAGGAGAGAGAAACCATTTAAGTGTCAGCAATGTACAGCATAGCCAGTGAGCCCAAGAAACGTGATAGCAGTGCTCCATTCCCAGCAACAGCATAGTGCCCCAGTATGAAAGGCCACTATGGTGATGGTGCAAATGGGGCATAGGGGGATGCAGGCGGGACATGTAGCGGGGGCAGCTGGGGCACAGGGTGGACAAGGCGGGCGCCGAGGTGGCACATAGGAACAAAGAAACTGGAAGTGTGAAAGACAGCATCTGACAAAGGGTTAAGTGGCTTGCCCAAGACCACAAGGAGTGCCTATAGGACTAGAAATCCCAGTTCCTCTGGCCCAAGGTTGCTGTCCTCTAGTGAGATTTGAACCCCTAGTCCTTTAGCCTAAGGTAACTTGCCCCAACCACTAGGCCTCTCCTCCCGCCATTGCCCTTCATTGCATCCTCAATTGCCTCAGAAGAAAAGGCCTGACAATCTACTTCCAGTGATACATTGCCAAGAAAACCCAGAGGCAGCTGGGTCGCCAGTAGTCAGCACCAACTTGAGGGCACTAAAAAAACAAACATAAAAACTACTACTTATCATTTCTGTAGTGTTACAAGGTGTATGCAGCACTGTACATATAGATGTAAGAGACAGTCCCTGCTTATTAGAGCTTACAATATAATCAAGATGAACAGCACAACAAACTGGGGATTAAGGTAAATCTGGTGGAATAGTAAAAGTACACATATGTGGTGAACAGGGGAATAAGGGGATCAGGATCCAAAAGCATCCTTAAACCCTGCCCTGGTGTACCCCCTAGCCAGTGAGGTTTTCAGGATATCCACAATGAATATGCATGAGAGAGATTTGCATGTGCATCTCTCTTTCAAGCATATTCATTGTGGATATCCTGAAAACCTCACTGGCTGAGGGTACACCAGGGCAGGGTTGAGCATACAGAATGCATAAAGGTGGAAATGAGTATGCATCTAATGCCACTGAAACAACAAAGCAATATGTGGCTCTTATATTTTTTTGTTTTATATATTTATTGGTTGCCCATTCAACAGGCCGAGGGCAGAGAACATGGGGAAAATATTAAACTACAGAAACCAGTTCCCATCAGCCATTGTCAGATACTGGCAGACACCTGCATCTGCTTAATGAAGAAAAGGTGTGCGTTTCTTTGATGTCAAGACGACATGTTCAGTTGGATGGATCGACCGACCATACCTGCATCATCGTGGTTGGTTGAATATGCAGTAAAGGTGAAGATGTCCAGCCTGGGGGCACAGAAGCCTTGTAGGTACCTGTCATTGAATAAGTATTTGTTAGCTATGTTTGTCTAGTGTTGCAGTGAACCAGCTAAGAGGTGCTAGTCCCCAGAAATCCATCTCACCCTTCACTGATCCTGAAATAGATAGGAAGCCTGGTGGAGAAGCTGACACCTGAGCAAGGAGCTCGATGTATTATTTACATTTTCAATAAAACAAATGCATGTCAAGTAGTGACATAGCTGCCTTGCTACTCTGCTCTTCTTGTGAACCTTAAAATACGGCATATATTATTGATGGCAACTGTCTTTGAGAGTACTAAGTATTTCATTTCAAAAGAAATGTGCGCTGTAGATTTGGATGATATTTTCTACACTTCTGGCAAGTGTAGATATACAAATATATAGAATATTACATATGTGTGAGAACAGGGGAGGGCAACCTGGGACCTGGTCCTGGCCTCACCAAAATTGTGTCACCAGCATAAGCTCCCTTGCCACCCTTGCCATACCTCTTATTCTCTGCAGCACGAGAGCTTGCGATTTCATTCCCGCCGCTCTACCGTTTCTTTGCCACACTACAATTAGAATCAGAGGCAACTACTTCCTGTATGATACAGGAAGTAGTTATCCTCCACTTTTAACTGCAGCATGGTGTCAGTGGCCAGAACTAGGCAAAAAAAAAAAAAGGCAGAGCAGCAGGAGAGAAAAAACAAGCTCTCGCCGCTCTGCAGGGCAATTACAGTTAGGACAAGTGGAATGATGCTGGACTAAGGCTAGAAGAATGCATGATGCTGGGGATGGAGGTTGACATGGGGGCTAGTGGCTGACATAGGGTTAGCAGATGGAAGAAGCAGGAAGATGATAAGAGGTGCTTCTACTACTACTGCATTTGTATAGCGCTACAAGGCGAACACAGCACTGTACATATACAAGTAAGAGACAGTCCCTACTCTTCAGAGCTTACCTTCTAATTAGGACAGACCACCCATCAGCTGGGGACTAGGGTAATTCAAGGGGAATGGCAAGAAACAGATAGATGATAAGCAGGCGTATAAGGAGATCAGGATCCAAACACAGCCTCAAAGAAGTAGCTTTTTAGCCTGAATTTGAATAGGGTCAGAGAAAGAGCCTGACATGCTAACTTGGGTAGTTTGCTCCAGGCATATGGAGCAGCAAGATGGAATGAACAAAGTCTGGAGTTGGCAGTGGCAGAGAAGGACACAGATAAAAGGGATCTGCCTGAGGAGCAGAGTTCCCCAGGAGGGTTGTAGTGTGAGATAAGAGAGGAAAGGTAGCGAGGAGCTGCAGAATGAATGCACTTATAAGTCAGTAGGAGAAGTTTGAATTGAATGTGGAAATGGATAGGGAGCCAATGAAGTGACTTGAGAAGAGGGGTTATGTGAGCATAGCAAGACTGGCAGAAGATTAGCCATGCAGCTGAGATTTCAACAGACTGAATAGGAGAGAGATGATTCTGAGGGAGACCGGAAAGCAGCAGGTTCCAATAGTTTTTCGGGAGGTGACTAGAGAGTGGATAGTGGTCTTAGTACTATGTTCAGAAAGAAAGGGACAAATATTATAGAGGAAGAAATGGCAGGTTTTAGCTAGCTGTTTGGATGTTTTCAGAGAAGGAGAGAGAAGAGTCAAAGACAAGAGTTGCCAACTGGCTGGTTTTAAGCAGGCCTGGCCGGATTTTATATGGTCAGGCCAGCTGCCAGCAGACCCTTCAAAACCGGCAATGGAAAAGCCGTTTTTTCTGCAACCCTATTACCCTGTCTCTCTCTCCTTGCCCCCTCCCCCACCTCTGTCTTCAAATAACCATGAATTGCGTTTTTTCTCTTACTGTAAAACATTATTTCTGCCCAACGACCTGACCCACACACAGAAAAATAAAGTGCCTCCTGCACACCCCATAGCCACCACCAAAAAAGTGATTCCCATCCAGCCCCGATAGCGGGCATTTCCTCCAGGCAGTCCAGGGCCCTCATTGCTGCTAGCTCCGCCCCCTCAGGGAACACTGGGACAACGAGAGCCACAAACTGAGTCTCCCATGGTAACCTGGGATTCCAACAAGGCTCCCATGCTGTCCGCACTAATTTTAATTATTTTAGCTGCCACTGCTACCCCAGATGTTCGGGACTGCGGCTGCAGCAAAACCACCATGGTTCATGACTGCCTGCCTCCCAGAAAAAGCCTGTAGAGATCCTCTGTGTTTGTCCCATGCTTTTTTGAATTTAGATACTGTCCTCATCTCTACCACCTCCATTGGGAGACTATTCCACGGATCCACCACTCTTTCCATAAAGAAATATTTTGGCATATCACTCCTGAATCTATCTCCCTTCACACTCATCCCATGTCCTCTCGTAGCAGAACTTGTTTTCAATTGAAAGAGGCTCTCCCCCTGAACATTTATGCCACGGAGGTATTTAAACATCTCAATCATATCACCTGTATCCCGCCTTTCCTCTAAGGTGTACATATTATGAGAGAGAAACACTGGGTGATGACTGGGAGCACTACGAGACAGGGAGAGAAAGAGACACTGGATGTTAGCTGGGGGGGGAGGTATAAGAGAGAGAGAGAGAGTGAAACAGGCTGGAAGAAGCCTGGGAGGGAGGTCATGATGAGAGAGACATGCACCCAGCCCATGGTATTCCCATGCCGGACTCAACCACCCACACACACCATATGCAGCCCATG
Organism: Ichthyophis bannanicus; assembly: GCA_033557465.1. Taxonomy (NCBI): domain Eukaryota; kingdom Metazoa; phylum Chordata; class Amphibia; order Gymnophiona; family Ichthyophiidae; genus Ichthyophis; species Ichthyophis bannanicus. Next base: position 822,073,835 of record CM066032.1, read on the forward strand.
ATATTCTCCATGGCAGACAGACACACATGCATGCACACTACCCATAACACACATACACAAATGCAGCCCCCAACACTTGATGGGGGGAGGTAAGGGGCTTGTTCTTCTGTTTCTGGGTTGTGGCCCCAGCGCTCTGGAACTCTACCCTTTCTCACCTGCATAGACAGTTTTCCTTTTCTCACTTTAAGACCCAACTTTTCACTCAGGCCTTTCCCTCTGCTGCCTCCTGATTGGCCTGTCCTCCCTTCCTGGCTTGCCATTGGCTGCATATCCATTGCACCCTCCCCTCTGTGTTGGCTTGGTCTGTTCCCTTGCTCTCTTCCTACTGTTTGTGGTCTTAGGATGCTGCTTTAACTTATAACCTAGGCCTCCTGGTGGATGCTCTGTCTTATTGTCGTCTCCGTTGTATGTTTCCTTTCATTTGTAATTTTATTGTACACTGTCTAGTTATGCCCTATGATGGACATGTATCAAATAAATTGAACTGTAACTATTATGTTAAATTTGTTTTGGGGTTTTTAACCGTGTGCCACCTTGAATGCCTCAGGCCATATGGCAGGATACAAGTATTTTAAAATAAATGACAGACAGAGAGACAGACATACCCGTATACATATATAGAGTACATGCAGCCCCCACACTCCCCTTGAGACACAAACATGCACTCAGCCTGCACTCACCTAGCCCCTGATACCACTTGACGCTTCCAGTGAGACACACATAGGAGACCCCACATGCCTCATTCTGGAAAAGAGAGAAACATGCCATTGTTTTACACTGCTATCACACTTTTCATCTTGTTGCTTTTCAAATTATTGATGGTAAAGGGTAAAGTAAAGGAGAAATGGAGTAGCAGAAGGGAGACAGAGGCTTCAATGGAGAAAAGGAAGCAAGTTCAAAAAGGTTCAGAGGGAGCTGATCTGGTGGAAAATCACCACTGACAGCATCCAAGCAGGTCCGGCCCGTCAATTGTGCAGGGATGTTGTTCGCATAGGGCCCTGCACCAACTTTATTCCACACATGCTGTTCAGCTCCTGGCACGGCTGCCTTCAGAGGGAGCTGGGGAGGTCCGAGGCCACAGCTCACCTCTGCACAGCCACAAGAGTGAAGAGCGGCGTTTTCCTTCACTCCAGCAGCTGTGTTCTCGTGGAGCCCCCTGGCACACTGGAGGTAAAAGGGCATTTCCTGTTTTGCGGTACTCACTGTGCCAGTGGGCTACACGAAAATACAGCTGCTGGGGTGAAGCAAAATGCTGATTTTCACTCCAGCAGTTGTACAGAGGTGAGCCAGGGCCTTGGGCCTCCCCTGCTCCCTCTGAAGCCAGTCAGACAGGCATGGGGCTCTTGGGGGGGGGGGACTAGTACTGGAAATGGGCTGACTGGGGGAGCTTGGACTGGAAATGGGCTGATGGGGAGGTATAGGATAGGACTGTAAATGGCTGATGGGGGGCTTGGATTGGAAATGATCTGATGCAGGGGGATTGGAGGATAGGACTAGAAGGAAGCAGATGCTGGGTGGGGCTTGAACTAGAAAGGATCTGATGTTGAGGGGGAACTAGAAGGGGATGAGGCTGGGGGAGTGAGGATGGAGAGGGGAAAAGATATTTTGTGTGGGAGGGGAAAAAATCTATGATTGGCTGGGTATTGGGAAGGTAAGTGGGGATTGAGGATGGAGGGGTGAAATTGAAAAAGGAATAAAGAATGAAACAAAGGAAAGAGCAAAAGGGGAAAGATCAGTATGTTAAAGCAGATGTAGAGACAGAATGAAAAAGGACAAATTGGCAGCAGACAATGGAGAGTTAGCAGAAGACACAAAGAAAACAGAAGAAAGCAGCTGGGGCAGTTGTGACTGACAAATATAATGCCCAAACAACAAAAAGGTAGAAAATTACTATTTTATTTTGAATTTATTAACTGGACTTTGTCAGCTCTGGGAAATGTGCATCGTGAACGTCCTTGCATTTTGTTTAAAACAAGAGGAAATTAATTTATAGTTTTATTTCTTCAGTGTTGTTGTACAAAAGTTTGGCTTTTGAGTTTCCCAGTTTAATTATTATCTTCCTATTTCTAAATTGTGATCCCTTGTTCTTTGTGTGGTGATGGTCTATGTTCTGCATGTGTAACGAGCTAAGGTATTCTGTTCATGTAGTTTTATTTGACAGTCCCACTTGTTCTCTTTCCCCCTGTGAGATGTATTGGTATTCTCTGAGATGTGTTGGTTTAATATTTGCTGTGTTGCCTTTTGATAGGTAGGGTTTGGTGCTTTGTGAGTCCTGGTAATGCTATTATGATACGGCGTGTTTGCTATGGGTTCTAAATGAGCAGGGTTTACAGTACTTCCTGGCAGTTGGCACTGGGGTATAATAATGTAGAAATCTGGTACTCTTTCTTTACCCTCACTGCCCATGCAAATGGTATTCACTCATTAAGAGGCACATTTAAAAGTTAATGCACATTCACAAATGTTAATGTGAGCTAAGTGCAGCAACACCTATTTATTTCTATTGGTGCAGTGGCACTTAACGCACATTAATATTTAGTAAACATGGGCCTAAGTCATTGCCAGGACAAAAAAGAGGCTTGTGAAGGGCTCCTTTGAAAGCCACCTAAAAGTTTAGTTGGCAAAATACACATTTTAAAATAAAAAAAATTAAATGTATGCAAATGAGGCCCCACAATGAGTCTCTGCACCTGGCCCCGCATCACCCTTGGGCTACCCTGCATCCACGCTTTGGCAGTCCTCCATAGGGATTCATCTCAGGGATGGGGTTGAGAGGACTGATGGCTGATGCTGCAGATGGCATAAGGGGGATGCTGGATAAGTGAGTTCAATTAATGTAGGCAGTGGAAGAAGCAAGGGCATATGCAGGAGACGGTGAAGATGTTGGAGCAGAGGCATGGATGCTGAGGAAAGGCGAGTTAGAGAATACTGGAAGACAGGGGTGTAGGGTGCCTCCTGCATAAGTTGGTGGTGCACCAGAAAAGTTGCTGCTGTTGCTGATAAAAAAGAATTTTGAGATGCGTTTGCCTCTGACAGAATTATATCCAATCTCTCTCTGGTTTAAAATCTCAGCACATAAATTTATAAGTTAAAAGTCATCCATGAAAGATATATCATGAAATGGCTTGCTAAGGTCATCAAAGATGTTCCCCCTTACTCCCTATTATAGAAAAAATATTCTAATTTTGTTGTCATTTCTGCAACAACCGTGATACAAAATAAATCCTGTGATTTCTGCAACAATGACACTGACTTTCTTCATTGGCAGGCACTTTGTGAGGTAATACAAAATCCTTCAACAAAGACACTCAGACTTGCCTGCCAAAAGAGTCTTATTTCTCCAGTTCCATTAGGGAGTTTAGTCTCACTCTCCGATTCATTTCCTATGTTCAGTGTTTGCTTTGATTCTCAGCTCCAATTTGAAGTACAAATTTCCTCAGTGACCAAATCTCGTTACTTCACCCTTAGGCGTGTCCGTGATATCAGATCTTCTTTCATTTCTACTGCCCTTCACATTCTCATTCATGCATTGGTCCAAAACTGTCTTGATTATTATAACTCTCTCTATAATGGCCCATAACGTTCCACCTTAAAGAAATTGCAACTTTTCCAGAATACAGCTATTAAATTATTATTTCATGCTCACATATTTATTTATTTATTTATTTAAATACCGCCTTTCTACCATTCAAAGTGGTTTACAGGTAACGACAATTTAATACCTGGGCATTGTCCTAGATAGAATCCTGAACCTATCATCCTATTTAAACAAAGCTACCCAGGCACTTAATCAAAAGATTAAGATGTTGGAACAGCTAAGACCACTACTGGACCCAGGGGTGGCTCAAGGCAATCTGCTACCTGAGACAAGAGATAAGCTGGCACCCCTCCCCTCCTGCAGCCAAAATGTACGCGATTCCTCAGAGCCCTAGTCAGGACCCCCACCCCAACACCAGTCAGGTGGTTAACCCACAAATAGAGAAAGCAATATATTCCCAGGCTATATAAGATTGGGTTTTTTTAACTTTATTATGCTGTTTTTATGCAGCAAAAATGTAGCAGATTAGATTCCCAGGCTATATAATTAACGTAAAACATATTGACCCCTGGCATTGAACACTGGATTGGCATGCTATCAAATGTAACCATACAGTCTGCAAAAACACAGGAGCAATATGAAAAAGCAAGAACCACAGCTTCTCGCTTTTTATTTTTGAACATATATTCTATATTCAAAGAAACCCTTCTCCAAATAATGAGTGAAGAGGACATTTCCCCATAGAACTCAACCAGTATTCTCCCCAGAAATTTTTGCCAGCCAGGTGGCATGAAGGTGTAGCTGGGTGAGTCACATTATAAGCTGGCCAGCAGCAGACAACATAATTAATCGTCTTGTCTTTTTTCATTTCTTCTCATTATTTTGCAATGATAATGTTAGCCGGATGGTCAGTAAAATCTGCCAGATGGTGCACGCATTCAAAACGTCCCGGGAAGAAGACTCAACATACAGAAAATAATTTCTGATTCTGGTGTCAACTCAGTATCAGCAATATAAACCTTCACCAGTCATGGACGTATTATGAGGTAATATAAAACGTATAAAAATTACTTAGGACCTATAGAGAAAATCTACCATACCATAGCAGTATCAACTTCACACAAGCAGCCTACCCGGAAAAGAGCAACACTCTAAGGGAATCTGTATACTAAAGTACGTTAGGCTTTTGCAGCTAACGTGGTAAAAAAGTGCTGATTTTAGCTGCAAATGTTGTGTGTTATCTATTGGGAGCGTGCACAGCATTTCCCCAGCAGATAATGCACCAAAATTGCAGAGAGCGTTCCCTGGCAGCATCATGGATGCACATAACGTCACCCACTGAGGTGGCGTTATGGGCACCCATATTGTCTGCAACTTTGACAATCACCACACGCTATTGATGCCACAGTAACATACCTACTCTCCATGCATATCCTGCCCACTCTTGCAGATAACACGGCTTCTGCAAATAGCACAGAAAATCGCTGCACTATCTGTTAACACACCCAGATAGCATGCACTATCTGCCACGTGAACAGTTAAACCAGCTTAGTAAACATCCTCCTAAATATTTTTATTATACTGGGCCCTAGAATATCTATACATCTAGTCAGAAAACCAAAACAAGCCAGATTACTATCAATCCTTACATAGAAACTCCATGCTAACAGAATATCTGGCCTTAGCCACACATTGAGAATATAGTTAGATCCTCACCAAGCATAAAATAAATTAACACAAACTACAAATAAAATTATGTAGACAAAAACGAAATTGAAATCCCAAAAACCTGGACTCCCTTTTGTCCTGCATCTCCCTTCTAGCCATTCTCTCCCCCCCCCCCACCCCCAACTTCATTGCTGCTGCCGCTTTTCCAATGTCTGCAGTGGCGGAGGCGGGCCTCAGATTTGAAACACACACCAACAAAAAAAAAAAAGTGCAGGTCTTTGCGACCACACATGCAAATGCAAATGCCATCCCCTCTGATGCATCACATCATGTCAGAGGGGGGCGGGAATTTGTAACCCATCAGTAAAAATTAATAAATAAATAATTATCAGGAGCTGGGATTGTGGGCAGAGGCAGTCTGAGGGCAGGTTTGGGGCTCAGCTGGAATCGGGCAGTCAACGGTAGTAACATTTGTTTGTTTTCCCCAGTAAAGCTGCCTGATTGTGGCTGAGTGCTGCTGCAAACATCAGGCAGAATGAGCAGAGCAGTTTTGGGGCTTTGCTGTAATTGAGATCGTCCAATGCTGTTGTGGTCCCGATTGCAGCAAAGACTAACAGCAGCTGAGGAGCCATGTTGAGCCATGAGGACTCGCAGCTGAACTCAGCCGCGATCAGGCGGCTTTACTAAACAACTTTCCTCGGCCTTTTTTTTTACTGCTGCCACTGCTGCTTGTTGCTGTGATCAGGACCACAACAGCATTGGACAGTCCTAATTACTGGGGAGAATTTTTTTTTTGCTGCCACTGACTTCCCGATTCAGTTGAGCCTCTAACCTGCCCTCAAACTGCATCTGCCCAAGATCCTGGAAACCCAGTAATTATTTATTTATTAATTTTTACTGCATGGTTTACAAAAATGCCCGCCCCCTTCTGACATGATGCGACGCGTCAGAGAGGATGGCATTTGCATTTCCAAGTGTTGATTCGCAAAAAACTTGCGCCTTTGTTTTTTGTGTGTGTTTCAAATCTGAAAGGAGAAGGGAGGGTTAGGGTTAGGCTCTGCTGGTAGTGGCTTGGCGACACCTCAAGATCGAAAAGGAGGACTGCAGTCTACTCAAATTCTAGCCTGATAATGTACTTTGGTCTTATCGAATCTCACATCCACACTTCTACGACACTTGGGGGTATGTTTACTAAAGCGTCTTATTGTGAACACTGTTAAATTATCGCGCGATATGGTACCTTATCGCGCTATTATGGCGTTTTACAAGGAGGCGCACAGGTACCTTATCGCGCGATAATGCGCGCTGCGGTGCAAACGAGCGCTGAAGGCGGGGGAAAGGCTCCCGGAGGGCGGAGGAAGGCTCCTAGGGGCGTAGAGAAGGGGGTCAATGGGTGGAGAGTGGGAGGGGAGAGGCTCCCCACACACTAACGCTGTGAAATCCAAGGCTCAAAACTAACGCTAGTGAAAACCCTGGTGTTAGAGCTGATTTTAAAGGGAAAAGAAACCATTTCCGTCAGCAATTTACAGCAATACCAGGGAAACCTACAAAAAGTGATAAGTGTGATACATGTGCACGGAACAAAAGGGCAAATAAACCTTGAAATGTACAGAAGAAAATGTAAAATAAAATAACCAAGCTGTCCAATAGTGATATCAATGGGAAACATCAAAAACACTCCCAAGAAAGCTCAAAAAAAAGATATGAATTTTGGAAGGGTCTATGTTCCAACCCCATACAAGGTGAATGAGCCCACAGTGTAATTGTGCTGAGCAGGGTTTCCGACTCCATTGGCCAGGTTTCCTATGGCATGCACATGTTCCACAACAGCAGGGCAGGCATGTCGGAACGGGCAACTGGACAGATTCTGGGAAAGGGGAACAACAGAGAGCCTGCAGGCGGCACATGCTGCACGTGTAGCTGTGCCCACAGTTGCGGGACTAGGGTTGATGCATAGCTGGCCCATAGGAATGCTGAAACAGTTAGAGTCAGCCAGACAGCAACTGCTGAGGGCCCCAAACATGGGCCACGAGTGTGCTTCCCACAAGTGTCACACGGGGATAGTACCCAGCAGATACCCCGAAGGAACACGGCAAACATTGGAATGCGGTGCTGGGGGGGGAAGCACGTGTGGACAGCTATGCAGGCAACCCCTACCCCAGAACCTGCACCCTAGGAAGCCGCCTACACGCACACTGGAGTGGCCTGAGACTGCACCTCCACCAGCAGAAGGGCATGTCAGCATGGGTGGCAGAGGGATTACTGGTAGTGGAGGGGGCCAGTGGCAGCTGCCCAGAGCAGGACCGGGCCTAGTCTTGTGTATTTGGGTTCCATGCACTGCAAACAGGAACAGGCCCTGTCTGACGAACATCATGGCATCACCAGGAATGCCCTGTCTCTGTGGCAACACAGTGGTGCAGTGAACACAGCCATGTGTGTTTCAGAAGCAAGAAGGTCCCCAGGTTCAAGTCCCCAGCTGTGGTTCCTGCCCACCCAGTCCCCATATTTTAAAAACCCACTACTACAACGTGCTAAATCATCTACACAACCTTTATTGCAGATGAATTAAACATGCCCAAAAACACCTACATTTTTACCCTACAGACCACAGACACCATAACCATGCGCATTACCTAGAGAAGGAGTCTCCCAAATGCAGTCCTGGAGGGCACAAACACCATTCAGGTTTCCCATGCTGTCATTAATAAAGTGCCTGTGCTGCATTTCTAGCGCCGCCCCATGGTATGCAGATGTATCTCATGCATATGCATGAGGTAGCAGCAATGAAAAACCCGAAACAGTGTTCTGGCCCACCAGGACTGGAGTCGGGAACCTCTCTCTGCCCTTAAAGCAGCGGCCAACAGGGGAAAGACACACCCTTCACCCACAGCCCGCATTATCCCAACTGACCCTCCTGAGACCGGCAGGATGTTGGTCCCTTTGGGCATCTCTTAATACTAAGCACTTGCATACCTTAGGCAATGCCCAACCTAACCCTGGGAATATGGTACACAGCTAATCAAAATGTTGCTATGATTACTACTGGCAGATAGCAATTCTGAGGTTAATTACGTTATCTGAGTGGAAACTGCATCATAGCAACCTTTCTGATGTCTGTGGAGTGTGCTACAGGTCTTGTGGTCTGACAGTGTTTACTCACCCTGGGGGGTGACCCCAACAGTATTGGCTACCATAGCCATGCCTGCACTGTGCCCAGGACTGGTGTGGTGGCCAGCGCTGGCTCAAACACCTCCTATAAGTTTGCACAATGCTGGCATAGTTGTGGGGAGTGTGTTCCTGTCTTTCCAATGTGTGTAGTGGCTGCTAACACCTTCTTCAAAGCCCACACTGCTAGCACTCTTGCCAGTATTGGCCCTGCCAATGTGCATAATGAGGAGCAAAGGTACTGTGGGAATAGCCTGGATATGGTGGCCTGGCCTGGATTCAGCTGTACAAGAGCATATGGCAATTTCTCAGACATTGTAGTGGCCGGCCACCACCTGCATCGGCACCGGGTGGCCGGACAGCATTTCCTGCTGGGAGTTGCACTCTCACCCTGACTGAGCAGTGACCACCGCATGGCTAGGGTCCCCCCTATTGCTATATAGTATTGCTCTTGTGGTGATATTTATGGGTTTTTTCTTTTGGGGCTCGATCATTGATTTATCTTCTTGGTGTGTTTGCTGATATCCCAGTTTCTTGGTACATGCTTTTCTCTCCAGGACCATGCACTATGGACTAGCTATCAGACTGTCCTGAAGCTAGTATTTGTCTTTTGTAACACCTTTGCCGGGTGCAGCGGCTGGAGGCTTGCTGCTGGAGAATGTCCCATATAGTGGTGGGGGGGCAGCTGAGCATTTCCAGGCCTACTGTTCTGTCTGCTGTTGCTTTATGGATGTGTACAGCTTCTGCATTCCCTGCCCTGTAGGGGTGGTCTGTTCCCCAGCAGGACTGGGGTTGATGGTCCCCTCTACTGCCACCATTGTAGGGCGGTAGAATGTGGATCTTTTGGTGGGCGATCCTGTTTTCCCCCCCTGAGCCACAGAGGGTGGGTTGTGTGGTGGTACATAATCCGCCTATGGGTCCAAACACCCCCCTCCTTTCACCTACATCATGTTATCATTGCACCAGCACAGGATATGCGCTATTCTGAGTGCATCATAGCCCATAAGGTGCTAGACATGACTGTGAAATACAGAAGGACACAGATATAACCTAGGTGTTTCTGCAGGAGCTATCACCCACCATAGCACTAATGGGGATCTGCAGCTTGGCGTATTTCATCCATGAAAGGTGCTGTGGCCCTTGTGCTGGGTGCCCCCCCTCACCCTCCGTGTGAGCACAGTACCCGTACAATGTGATGGTTCTGTGGCTACTCTGTGCCAGTCCCACATGGTCAGTTCCCCCTACCAGGCCGAGGTGCTGTGAGGGTACATACCCCATCTTGTTGCCCATCTGTCGACTGCTGTATTTTGCAATGGTGCAGTGCATCATGGGTACGGGTGTGTTAACCCTATCCTGGTAACCACAGCTAGACAGTTTTGTGTGGTGACATTCAGTCCTTTCGCAGCCAGCCAGAGGGTTTTTTGGCAGCTGTAGCCCACTGGTTACTTCAACTGCCTGTGAAGCCAGAGGTCATGGGTTCAAACCCATGGTGGGGTTTTTTGATAGGGCTGTCTGAGGCAATTGTCTATTGTTAATGTACATTAGGGCTGCCAGCAAAAACACCCTCAGAGTACTGTAACATTAAGGGTGCACCATAAGGCACCTTAAAAGGGCGCCCTATCAAGCGCCTTCTAAGGTTGTCCTATAGGGGACATTATAGGGTGCCTTGGCGGACCCAAGTGCACTTTCTATAAATGTGCCCTATGGATTTGTGCTAGATTATGGGGTGCCGTATGCGGCCACCTTAGGTTTATATGCCACCGTCGAGTGTCTGTTTTTTGCTGGGCAGCACTACATTAAAATAAAAGTAAAATGCCTCACAAAGCACTACTTTAAACATAAATGGTGATGAGCCTCCCCAGCCTTATGCATTACTGGGGGATCAAACTCATGACCACCTGTACTTATCAAGGCAGGGTATTAACCATTGTGGCTACACGTCTGCTTCTATGTCTGGCATGTCTACACAACCTCACTTAAGATTTATCGTGCGGTTAACGCGCTTAAGCAGCGTTTGTTCAAACCCGAATATTGTGTCGCAACGGGAGGGGCGCGTTTATTGCGCGTGGGATATAACTCCCATTTTGGCTACGTTTTAGACCGAAACACCCACTCCTGTTATGGCACTCCTGACACTATAAGCCGGTGTGCGCACGTTTAAGACGGGTTTGTAAACATCAAACCACCACGGGGTACTGCATTTGCTTATCATAGTACAGCATGTGGCGCCTTGGAATCTATCGCCTCCTGGTATATCCTCTAATATCAATGCTGGCTTAGAATGGTTTAGGAGGCGAGGTTGAATCGGAGTATCCTGACATCTACTCTGACATGAAGCAAATTAAAATAACCTTATTCTGGTTGTAATATCCAAATTATAAAAAAAAAAAAAAAGAGAGTGGTTGACCGTCAAGCAAAGGCCTACTTCTTCTGCAAGAAGAAACACACGTGTATAACAGGAATTGAAGTTTGAGTGGCCTACTAGTGGTTGGGGCAAAGGGTACTCCAGGCTGGGAGGCCTGGGGTTCAAATCTCACTAGGAGGACAGCAACCTTGGGCTGGGAAAAAAGACTTGGGTTGTTTCTAGTCCCACAGTGTTCCGTTGTTGCCTTGGGCAGAGCCACTCTTAACCCTCCATTGCCCATCTTCTCTGTAAAAATAGTTATCTCCAAACTTATAATGCCCTGTTCAATGTAAATTCAATCTGATGCAGAATCAGAAATAGCACTGTAAATAAAAGAATGTAAATAAATCAAATATAATTGAAGTAGAACATTCCTATTCAGTACCTACCTCTAACACACCTTATGGGGGCAGGCCATGAATTGCTGAGTTATTCAACATATACTTAATAGCAACATTCCAAATCTTTGCCCCAAGCCTATATTCAACCTGCTCTTTCTGCACTGAGAAAAGGTCCAACTTCTCATGCAGGGGACCTTCAGATCCAATCCACACCATTCTAAGGCATGCCTTCCCTCTCAGGCCATTTCAAATGCCATGTATGGTGCACTTTAGCATCAATACTGGAAACTTTTTTTAAAAACCTACTATGGAACTTGGCACAATGGAGGAAAGAAAAAAAATGGGCAGAATCACTGTGTTCAAAATGGTGTGCATTGTGTGTTACGCAATTTTAAGGGGCATGTTTACTAAAACCCGCTATATTTGCAACGCCGGCAAAAAATTAGCGCCCTAAAAAGCGCTCGTTTTCTTTTTTTTGGTAACTTAAGAGCGCTTTAAACGCCCCGCAAATCATGCGTTTCACCCCGGGCCGGCATAGGTGCGCGGCACAATAACGGGCCCCTTACAAATGGCGTGCCCGCAAATGTCCGATAGAGGCGTGGAACGGCTGACGGCGGGGCGGAGGAAGGCTCCGGAGTGGCGGCGGGACGGTGTCAATGGGTGGAGAGTGGGAGTGGCGAGGCTCCCCGCACATTATCGGGCCCGAATTTGCATGTAAAAATAGCGCGAGTGAAAGCACTCGCGGTATAGGGCATTTAAAGGGAAGAGAAACCATTTCCGTCAGCAATGTACAGCAAAAATCGGTGACACCTGCAAAACGTGCGCAGTGTGATACATGTGCACAGCACGAACAGTCAAAATCAAAATAGAAAGTGACCACAACCAAAATATCACAAATAATATAGCAGCTGCGGAACAGTTATAGTAATGGGCCAAATATAGAAACCACACCCAGGAAAGCTCCAGAAAGAACAAATGAATATTGGAAGGGTCTCCGGAGGCGAGACTCATCCAAAACAAATGTCCTTTTTGGAGCCTTTCCTGGGAGTGTGTTGTGGGTTCTATGGTTGCCCAGTGTGTATCTATCACTTTTGCCCATCGTGGTGATTATAGTGTCCCCCAAGTGTCTGTGGTCATTTCTGGGGTTTTATGTGCACGTTTGTCACCAAAAGACAGAGTGCAGTTTCCCACAGTAAAAATGCGTAGAGCAGGCGGTTTGTGACTCCATCCTGCCAGGTATACTACCTCCAGGGGCTAGCATTAATCTCTGTGGTCCAGAGTGTGGTGCAGCTGACAGAGCCCGTACCTCTAGGACCAGAGGGTCAGAGGTTCAAATCCCAGCTGAGGCACATCCCATCCCAGCCCAGCCCCTATATCTTACCTTACCACCACTAAACAAAGAATAGCACAGACACCCCTGTATTGCAGTGGAACCTAAGCATGGGGCAAACACCCATATTTTACACAACACGCTCGCACACACACCCAACAAAGTGGCGCGCTGCTGAGTATACAAAACAACATAAGCCTTGGTAGAAGACGCTGAAGACCCTGACCACTGGTGCCGGGCCCTTGGTTCTAATCCCCCAGTGTATGCAACAACAAAGGTCCCAGCTGAGGCAGTAACTGTAATGATTAAAATTGTTTTTAGGAGGGCAAATTAATTTGGAACTGCATAATGCGGCGCACAGTTATTTTTTGGGCGTCATAAGGCGGCGCACAGTGCTTTTTGGGCGGCATAAGGCGGCGCACAGTTATTTTTGGGCAGCAGAAGGCGGCGCACTGGTCCCCTTGGGCGGCAGAAGGCGGCGCGCTGATAGGCACATGGCGGTCGCGCTGATGCATAAGCCCATTAACAGAGCCACCGCACAATGGTTAAAACACTGACCAATGGTGCAGGGATCCTGGGTTCAACGCCTCACAATGCTCAGTGAAAAATGGCCTGCTGATGCAGTATGTATTATGTTGTGGAGTGCTGTAGGAGTCTGTATAATTTTATTTTGTTATCACTACTAGCAAACGCACTCTCCCAGCATGTTAACATACAGGCGGCCCATAAGGGCACAGGTTACAGTGCACTGTTTCTCCAAGGCACCCTTGAATCTCCCCTATAGGGCAGCATGTATGTTGGCCGACACAGGATAATGTATAGTGCACCCTTATATGTGGTATGGCAACCATAAGGTGCCATACAGGGCGCCCTCATTGAAGCCCCCCTCAGAGGCACCTAATTGGGTATAGTACGCTGAGGGTGGTCTTGCCGGCATAGACATATGTACAGTAAATAAAAATAAAGCTGTGGACAGCCTCTACCAAAGGGTCCCCACTGTGGGTTTGAACCCATGACCTCTGGCTGCACAGGCAGTGATGTAACCATTGCACTAAAGCTCCATAGCTATAAGCAGTCCCTTGGCTGGCTGCAGATATCCTACACGTCACCTCACAGACAGTCTGCTGGTGTCAACAGGATAGGGTTAGGCCACCCGTACCCATGATGCACTGCCACATGCAAATTAGCTGTCCGCAGATGGACACAAGATGGGGAATGCACCCCCACAGCAACTCGGCCCTGTTGGGGGAAAGTTGACCGGGTGCACCCACACAGACCCTTGGCCTAGTAGGGGGCACTAACCGGGTTTTTTACTGTCACAGAGTAGCCACACACGCCGTTACATTCGTGCGGGTAACTGTGCTCACCCTTAGTGTGCAATGAGGTGGCCCAGGACCAGGTCAACACCACCTGCCCATTGCTGATGGAGGGCCTAAAGAAGCGATGCGAAAGGCATTCCAAAGCAGTGTTAATGTGTAAGCTAGCTTGTTTCTGCACAAACACCATGGATATCCCTATCTGCCACCATCAGGTGCACCACCCCCCCCCCCCCCATGGCAAACATGTCCCCCATCAAAGGATCCACATTCGCCTCCCTGCAAAGGTGGCAGTATAGGGCAACGATCAACCCCAGTCCTGCTGAGGAACACCACCCCCTCCCCCCCCCCCAGGCAGGCAGGCAGCTCCCTTTACAGCCCGACCACCATAGAAGACAGACATAGCCCCAGGGTATGGTAAGTGCTTCACTCCACCACCAGATATTCTCCCCTGCATAAGCCAACAGCCACTGCACCCTGCAAGCCATTAGCACAAGACATTTACCATCTACAAACAGTCTGCTAGTTAGTCCTATATGTGCATTTTCCGCACTGTGGTAGATGCATGCACCCAGAACTGGGCTGTCTGCATACACAGCAAGCAGATAGCTCTTGACTGGGCCCCAAAGAGAAACCCCATATCTATTAACATGAGAGAAATACTATACATCACTATGGGTGAGGCCTTCCATGCTTTGGTCACTGCCCAGTCTGGGTGAGCGTGATCCCCCAGAAGGACATTCTTTGGCCACCCTGTCTGTGTAGGTTGTGGCCGATACACTACAATATCCCAGCCCATGTCCCTGCCAGGGCCGTATGCCCAGTGCAGATGCATCCTTGCCACGCCACACTGCCCTGTCTATACCCATGGTACCTTGCACCTCATTATGCACATTGGCTGGCCAATGCTGGCAACATTGCTGGCAGTGTGGGACTGTTGAAGGGGCTTGCAGCCAACAACCCCCCTGTATATCCAGACACGCACTTCCACACCTCTGCCATCATGTGGGCTAACGAGTGCGGGGGTAAGTATCCTTTGCCCCCCAAACCGGTCCTGAGCACATGCAAGGCATGGATATGGTACGCATTACAGCTGGTGGTCCCCCCCCAGGGTGGTAAACACCGTCAGAGGCCAGGCCTGGAGCATGCCCCGCCAACACCTAACAGCTTGTTTGGTGGGGGTCAACTAGCAGTAATACGTAACGTATGGATATCTGCCTGCCTGTGCTCCTAGCACACGTCTCAGAGCTATGTACCCGTATTACCGCATGTTGTATGGGGGGGGTGACCATTGGTAAGTTCTGGCAAGTGCTCGTTTTGGGTGCTGCATGCACGGTCCAATGTTCTAGACCTTTCCAGGAGACCTTGGCCAATGGGTCCTGTGGGTGTGGGTGTGTCTGCCCCTTGATGGCTGCTGCTTTAAGAACGGCACAGATTCCCGACTCCAGCGTCCAGGTTTGCATCACACTGTTCTGGTTTTCCTGCTATCCCTCATGAATATGCATGGGCGACATCTACATGCCATGGGGGTGGTGCAATAGATATACAGCCCAGGCATTTGTATGAGTGTCAGCATGGAACCTGACTGTTGTGTGGCCCAACCAGGACTGACATTTGGGTGATTTCTGCTACTAGGTACTGCCCCTGTGCTTGGTGTCTGTGCTCAGTGGGGTAACAGATAGATGTCTTACTTTGCATATGTCCCCGCCATGAAAGGTTTGTCCTTCCTATCATCACGGTTTAGTTGTGGGAAAAATATGTGGGCAGGATTGGCAGTAGCCCCAGCTGGGCTTTTGAACCTGTGACCTTCTGTTCTTGCATGCCGGGTCTTGTGTGTCACTGCACCACTGTTTAGCCACAAATTTGGTTTGATTCCCTGGACTGTCCATGCGTTGTGGATCCTGCAGGGCCTGTCTGTTGCAGTGGACTGTGCCAGCCTGCACATGGCTAGGCCCTCTGGCTTCTGTGGTTATCCGCCACTGCCCCCTGCAACCACATGTACTTGTCCGCCAACCTGCTGGCATAAACTTCTCTCAGAAAAAGCAGTTTGAACCTGATTGCAATGTGGCAGTAACGGGACTGCATTTGGGGGACTTGGCTTGTAGGTAAATGCCCATTGTTGTGGTGTGTGTGCGGTGTTGGGTAAAATATGGGTGTGTTTTCCCCATGCTTATGTTCCCTGCACTACAGGGGTGTCTGCGCTATCTTTATTTATTGGTGGTTAAAATATAGGGACGCGGGGCTGGCAGTTGCCCCATCTGGGTTTTTAACTCTCTGCCCCCTGGTCCCTATAGGTAATGACTCGGGCTGCTGTGACCACACTTTGGCCACAGACGATAGTGCAGCCCCTGGAGCCAGTAAGCCTGGCAGGATGGAGTCCCAAACCCTGCTCTACTCAT
>CM066032.1:822690495-823023807 GCA_033557465.1 Ichthyophis bannanicus
TTCTCTCCGCCCACTCTCCACCTTCTGCGGTGTTTTACGATCGTTAACTACGATTAACGCGCATTATGTAACGTTAAAGATCGTAAGCGCATCATAACGCACGTTATGATGCGCTTACGATCGTTAACGTTACATAACGCGCGTTATGTACGATTACCGCAGTTTAGTAAACATACTCCATAGAGTCTTTAAGAAATTACCACTAAAACATATCACTTTTTGCTTAAATTTCCTTGAAGAGTGGGCCACGCAGAGTAACAGATCTGTATCATGAATAACACGTAAGTGCTTTTAAATACAGATTTCCTAATTTAAAAAAAGAGCAGTCTATAAGCTTAAGATTGCAAGCCATAACAAGTGAATAGCTTTTTTTGAAGCACTCCAGTAGGTTATTCTAACGTTTTTTTTGTATCAGATAAATGTCCATAGAGAGCTGAGAATAATTCATTTAAGCTATGCAAATTAAGACTATTTTGGTTGGTTACTTGTCCATGCAAATAAAATGACTGCATTGAAACAATGTAATAGAAAGGAATAACTCAAAGCCCAGGAAATTACATTGCTCCGGCATAATTGAAGCATTTTATAGTATCTTTTAAAGAGCCCAGCATCACTATAAATGGCATTTAATTGTCATCTTACCAAGAAGGAAACTATTTTTTATTTTTTCCTTGTATCTCAGCTTGTTAATTTTCATTCCTGTTTGTCTTTTTATGCTGCTTTGAAGGCTGTAAAGGTGCTGCGTGCGAATAAAGGCTGATTCAGCTCAGTGAGGCTTCTCTTAAATCATAGCACGTAAACATTAAAAATGCCTTGCCTAATACATTGCCATTCTTAAAATGTTATAAGAGCCCTTTGCCACGTGTAAAATGTGCTTGATAAAATTACCTCTTATGAGCACAGTTTTAAAGGATGTGAAACAAAGACTGATAACCCCCATGGTATATGGAGCTCTTCTCTTCTATAAGCTTGTACCATGATCACTTGCAAAAAATGGTAGGCTGACTATGGCAATACTGAGATGCACAATTTAGCATAGCCAATCTGCAAATTTTGAAATGTTTGCAGTGCTAGGACAGGAAGGAATGGCATGCAGGGCAGGAGGGCTGTTGTATAATACAGTGCAGCATGGGAGGAAGGGGCCTTAGAGGATGTACAATTGTTTTGGCTAGCCAGATCTCCTCAGGGGCGCCCTCCTCCCCCATGAACCAAGAATATCAGACATCCTGGGCGACCCATCAGCCAAGAGCCCCGCCCCACCCCTGGCCCCATACCCTCCCAACCTCCATCCATACTCCATCTTCTTCCAGTTCTGGCACCACCATTAAGTGATCTAGGCAGTCACCTAGAGTGCTGACCCTCTGGGGGAGCCTGCTGCTGCTCCTCTCTAGGGCCAGCAGTGGCAACAATGGCTCAGAAACCACGATACAGGCTTACCTACGGTCTCCAGCACTGCATCACAGTTTCTCTTATACTATCTGCCGCATCCAACCCCCTCCAATGCAGGCTTCTGGTTTATGCAAAATTGGAGGTCTGCGTTGGAAGGGAGCAGAAGTAGCAGATAGTGGAAGAGAGAAACAGCGACGCAGCACCAGAGACTGTAGGTAAGCACTATACTGCAGTTTCTGAGGCATTGTTACTGTTGCTGGCCCCGGAGAGCAGTGGCAGTGGAGGCAGTGGGTAGGGGGGGGGGGGAGGCAGCAGGATGGAGGACCAAGCTAGGGCACACCCAATCCTTTTCACATGCCCTGTCTTCTCCTTTTCCTAACCTCCACCCAGGTCTCCAGCATCTTCCCCCCCTCCCCTCCCCCAAGCTGTCCAGCATCTCTTCTTCCCTTCTCTCTCCCCCCAGGTCTTCAGCATCTCTTGTGATGTAGAAGCCCACACAGAACCTAGGCAAATAGATAGAAAGGAGGAATTTACTTTTTGAAACTGTTAGTCAGCCAGCATATACAGCTCATGAGAAACAGGGAAAGAGAGGAGCAGAGCTGACACACCCAAGCGCTGACGTAGCAGCAAGCTCAGAGTTTGATTACACTCACCTGGGCAAGAAAGCCGAGCCAGCCTGCAGGGAATAGAGAGATAAAAGCCGGAGGGTAGCTCCAGCAAAGGGGTGCTGTGATTCCTCAGAGAGAAAGAAGTGCTGGGATTCCCCAGAGAGAAAGGAGTGCTGGGATTCCTCAGAGAGAAGCAGTGGGCATGTCAGAGAGGCAGGAAGCTGCAGAGGAGAAGCTTCAGAGAAACGTGGCTGGAGAAGCACACAGACTACAGGCAGCTGGAAGTCCTGTGAGGAACCAGGTTGCAGCTCAGAGAGAGAAGCCAGGGCAGCAGAAGGAAGGAAGGCACACCCTGTGGCTAGGAACCTACCTGGACCAAGAGAGCAGGGAGTCTCCCAGACCTCACTGCCAGAGGAGAGGCTTCAGCATTCATACAGGTGGGAGCCTAGCACTATAATAAGGAAAGTCAGAAGTTCTGTTCGGAACAGAGGGCCAGGGTACTGCTCAACACAAGAAGTGTCAGCAGAAAGTTATAAAGGAGTTCCTGATAACTGGAGGGAACAAAAGGAGAGCCAGGGAAGAAACACTACAGCTACAGGTACTTTTAAACCTCACTATATGGAACTGTGTTCTTATGAGATACCTGAGTTCTCAGCGAGGGTTTTTTCCAGAGACAGCAGTAAAGGTCTGAAGCCAAACCCCACACACACTGAATGTGAGGATATGCAGTGGGAGTGTAGCACTAGTGAACCTGAATATGCTCCTATGGATTGTACGCTATGTCTTGCAGACAACATTGAGTCTTTATGCTTTTGTGTATAGCAGAGAAAAAGAAGATATTTTTCTTTCAGAAGAAGCTGTTTGTTTTCCATGTTTTGTTTTGCACTTAAAAATCCTTTGGGAAGGGAAATAAATGCCTTGATATGTTTTGCCTTGAACACTCGACTTACGACTATTATTTGCTAACAGAAGATATCAGTGTAACCCCCACCTTCACACCCTAGGCGAAGGTCTGGAACCCATTTACAAGTGGCGTAGTTTTGAGGATTTTTGGATTGTTGTGCATGTGGAATACAACTGGAAAATGGCGGAACTGCGTTCCGGAGGAGCAGCCTGGATATTCGCTGGCAGTATCGGCCAGAGGGTCCCGGACCAGCGCAAAGACACCTTCTCAAAACCTGAATCTACACCTGGCTCAGGTAAAACGTATTTGGGCATAGGTGGTGCGGGATTCGTAAGAGAAGGAGTGCTGAGGACACACTCAGGAAGCCAGGCTCTGAAAACACTTGTTGTGCCACACTTGGTGGGTTTTTCTGTTCTGTTTCTCTACAGAGGAAAACACGGAGATGGATCCCCATGAAGTTCTGCGATGGATGAGTTCGCAGTTCGAGAAGCAAAGGGAAATGTCACAGCTGGCGCAAGAACAGGCCGTTGCAGGCTCATCAGAAGCCCATGGTGGACTTAATAGCGTCTTTACTGGAGGACCAGAAGGCAGCCGCGAAAACATGACAAGAACATGCCTGTGTGGTAGGACCACAGAACTGTGGAGTTTTATCTTTTGGACAACTGACGGTTGAGGACAATGTAGATGACTTCATAGAGGCATTCGAGAGAGTAGCCCTAAATGTGGGATGGCCGGTAGAGCAATGGGCAGTCAGGCTTGCTACATCCCTGACAGGAGAGGCCTTAGCAGCCTATAAAGCCATGCCCTCTGCTCTTGCGACCAATTATGATGAACTTAAAAAAAGCTGTTCGTGATAGGTTAGGTCTAACACCAATGATTTACAGGAGGATGCTAAGAGCTACTAAGCTGAGACCAGGTGAAACACCTAAGGCTTTGTGCCAAAGGGTGCGGAGCTTAGCATGGAAGTGGCTCGCTCCTGAGGGAAAGACCCTCGAGTCCGTTGTAGATGCCATTGTGTTAGAACAATATATGGAAGCAGTTCCTACAGAAATGAGGTCCTTTTTGATTTTGCAAAATTGCCAGACCGCAGCAGAAGCAGCTCTCCTCACTGAGCGGTACATGGAGGCCGAAATGGCCGGTAAGCCAAAAGGAGGTGCTCTGAGTGTGACAGGAGAGGCAAATTTTGGAAAATCAACAAAGGAGCCAAAGCCCCATGTGAAATGTGTGACTAATTGTTTGCCAAAGTGGGATGAAAGATGGGAAAAAGGAAAATGTTTTAAATGTGGTAAAATGGGTCACATGCAAAGGGATTGTATGATGCGTACAGCATTAATAATTGATAATAGCAAGCGGATACAGGAAGGTTTTCTTCTGAGTGTGGAAGTTCAAGGCGTTTTAGCTAGTGCATTGCTTGACTCGGGGGCTGACCAGAGTATGGTCTCAAGAAAACTTTGGCAGGCTATACAAGCCCACAGCGGGTCAGTACCGAGCCAACCAGAAGGTAGGGTGAAGATTCGATGCATACATGGAGCATCCACCTTTTACCCGCTGTATAGAATTTCAGTAAAGGGGTTAGGAACAAGGAAGGAGGTTCTAGTGGCGGTAGTCCCTAAACTGCCCCATGACATTGTCCTGGGGAGGGATTGGCCCCCATTTTGTAGAGGGATGGAGAAAGGCCTGCACCTAAAGGAGGGGATGGTCTCCACTAGGTCCCAGGTAAGAACCTCCGAGATACAAGCTGAACCCCCGGGGGAAACAGCTGAGCCCCCAACAGAGGGTGAGGAACCCCCAAAGGAGGAGGGTGGACTTGCAGGAGACGCATTAGAAGAGCTTCCCACACACAAGAAGGGTAGGAAAGGGAGAGAACAGAAGGATAGTCCAAAGGGGGAGGCCATGGTGATGGTAGTATCCAACCCTCTATTTGAGAAGCCTAGAGGGACGTATTCAGGTCCAAAGGCCCCAGTGAAAGTCAAACCACCCGTAAAATCCGGATTCGTACTAAAATTCTGCAAAGTGTCCCCTATGGCGCAGAGACCGCAGAGGGCCTCACCCAAAGCTGCGGGGTATGACTTGTTCAGCGCCGTAGAGGACGTGATTCCTAAGCGAGGGAAGGTCTTAATAGACACGGGCCTACAAATGCAAATGCCTATTGGCTGTTATGGCCGAATAGCCCCCCATTCAGGTTTAGCATCCAAACATTTTATAGACGTGGGCGCGGGAGTTATAGACCCTGACTACAGGGGAGTGGTTAAAATACTACTTTTTAATTTCGGGGATCAGGATTTTAAGATAAAGGTGGGTGATAGGGTGGCTCAAATCATCTGTGAAAGGGTCGGGTTCCCCTCCTTAGAAAAGGTGCCACTACTGACCCCCTACGAGTCGGGGAGCTGGGGGATTCGGGTCCACCAAGCAAAAAGAAGGGAAAGGTCTGACCGTCATGGCCGAAGAAAAAGTAGAGGATGATTTAAGTCCACAACTCGCGGATTGTAAGGAAAACCCAGCGCCTAGGGTAGGAGCAGAACTGTCCTTACAGCAGAGGCAAGAGTTGGCCAGATTGCTGGTGAAGTTTACAGATGTCCTAACGCCGGTGCCTGGAGAGACCAGCCTGGTAGCGCACGAGATTCTAACCCCACTGGGGAAGGTGGTTAGGCAGCGGCCTTACCAGTTACCTGAGGCCAGGAAAAAGGAGGTGATAGCCCAGGTACGGGAGATGCTTAATATGGGCGTTATAGAGGAGTCAAAAAGTCCTTGGTGTAGCCCCGTCGTCCTTGTACCAAAACCTGATGGGACCTTACGTGGATTTTGCTGATGTTGTAGAGAAAGAGGCGGCAGGTCTTAGCTACAAGCTGGATATGAGCGGAGAAGGAGAGAGAGTTGTCAAAGATAACCCCTAGATTGTGGGAAGAGGGAACAGGAAGGATAGTAGATCCATCTACCTGAACTGAGAGAGGGGGAGTTGGGGGGGAGGAGTTGGGCGGAAAGACAAGGAGTTCAGTCTTGGCCATGTTCAGTTTCAATTGGCGATGAGACATCCAGGCAGCGATGTCCGAAAGACAGGCAGAGATCATGGACTGGGTTGCTGGAGAAATATCAGGTGCAGAGAGGTAGATCTGGGAGTGATCAGCATAGAGATGATACTGAAAGTCATGGGAGGAGATAAGCGCACCAAGGCCTTGGGTATAGAGAGAGAAGAGGAGGGGGCCCAGAACAGATTCCAGGGGTACACCTACATGTTGCGGGGTAGTGGAGGAGAAGGAGCCACCAGAGCATACTCCGAATGAGTGATTGGAGAAGTAGGAGGAGAACCAGGATAGTACGGAGTCCTTGAAGCCAAGCGAGGAGAGGGTGGTGAGGAGAAGGTTGTGATCAATGGTATCAAAAGCAGCAGAAAGGTCAAGAAGGATGAGGATGGAATAGAAGCCCTTAGATTTAGCCAGGAACAGGTCATTGGTGAGTGTCGTTTCAGTGGAGTGTAGGGGACAGAAGCTGGATTGTAGTGGGTCCAGGAGGGCCTGGGAGGTGAGAAAATCGAGGTAGCGACGGTGAACTGCTCGTTCCAATAGTTTGGATATGAAGGGAAGGAGGGAGATGGGTCGATAGTTAGAAGGGCATGTGGGATCAAGTGAGGGTTTCTTGAGGAGGGGTGTGACAACAGCATGTTTGAAATCGATGGGGACAGTTGCCGTGGAGAGTGAGAGGTTGAGGATATGAGTGATGGGGGGACAATGGTGTGGGAGATGGAACGTAGGACATGGGTGGGGGATAGGGTCTGATGAACAGGTAGTGGATTTGGAGGAGGAAAGGAGGAGTGTGGTTTCTTCTTCAGAGATCGGAGGGAAGGAGGAGAGGGTGGCAGGGGGAATATGGATGGGGGAGGAGAAATACACTAAAACCACCCAAAACAAGTAATCCCAGACCACTTTATAGAATGATTTCTTGGTATCTAGACTGACTAATAAAGCATATTTGTTTCTGATTTTATATTCTTGCAAAGCTGCCAGGGTTTTAAATATATTAGTGGAGACAGAGTGCCCGGTACAAAACCAATCTTCAGTGAGGACCCAGGGACAATATTATCCAGTCTATGAGCTAGCAATGCTGTCAATATTTTGATATCATGATTCATCAATGATATAGGGTAGTATGATCTCAACTGCGTGTGATCCCTTCCTGGTTTCGGTATCAGTACTATATGGGTACGTCCCTACGAAGGTGCCAAAGAGCCCTGTTCACATGTCACTTCCCACATCCCCTTCAATGGCTGAACTATTAAATCCACTAGAATTTTATAAAATTCTGGCCCCATCCCATCTGGGCCTGGTGTATTAGGCTGTTTATTACTCCCTGAATTTCTCCTACCATCAAGGACCCATTCAGATAATTAAGTTGATAAGCAGTGATTTGGGCTTCCCATTATAAGCAGGATGGAATACAAAATCATTCTACACACCCATAAAATCTTGAACAAACAATCAGCGGATAGCCTCGCTCCTCTAGTAGCAAGCAACAACTCCGAAAGACCCAGGAGAACAACTACAAGCAATAGACTGGAAATACCCACAAACAAACCCTCATGCAGCCAAAGAACCAACAGCAGGGCATTTTCACTTTACGCTCCCACCCTTTGGAATTCACTCCCAACACAATTAAGATCCATCCAGCTAACCAGCCAATTCTGTAAAAACCTAAAAAATTCTCCTGTTCCTAGAGTATTATGGATCAAATACCGAACAAGGAACAGCCGACTAAGTAACAACCACACCCCATCAACACACTGTAAATAGTTATGCCTCAAAAGTTTGATGATTGTTTTTCTGTTATAATATATGT
This sequence comes from Ichthyophis bannanicus, assembly GCA_033557465.1. Taxonomy (NCBI): domain Eukaryota; kingdom Metazoa; phylum Chordata; class Amphibia; order Gymnophiona; family Ichthyophiidae; genus Ichthyophis; species Ichthyophis bannanicus. Next base: position 822,698,227 of record CM066032.1, read on the forward strand.
TCCCTGTAATGTGCACCTGACTGTTCAAATGTTAATGTTAGTACACTGAGTTTTCTGGAAACCGTCTTGACTGGTAGAAAGATGGTAAAAAAAAGAAGTTAAATAAACAAATAAAATCATTATCTTTTCTGCAGCCCTGATGGAGCTCTCAACTTAGGTTGCCATACCCGAAGGTGATGTCACTTCCTGCCGTACGGTAATTCTAATGTTCTTATATTCCCTACAAACTCCTCTAAAATATCATTTCTGAAACTAGTGAATATAACAAGACACGGTACTACTCCTAAGGCACTGCATTAGTAACTCTTATTTCCAGACAGCTCAAACTTTCAGCATTAGCCATCTGCTAATGTACATAATTTGCAGATAATATCAATTTTCTTACCTGCTGAAAAAAATAACAAAATAGCACTTAATAAATAATGCAGGAGTGCCTTAAGTCATCATGTCATTTACTGCAACTAGATTTTTTAAAAGTATCAAATTTTACATCCAATATATATTTTAAAAGCTTTCAGAAGAACTATATTTCGCGTTTTAATTGGAAATACATTTGGGTTTTTTTCTCATTTGTTTTCCTTCTTTTTTTTTTCATTGTAACGCAGTAACACAGTAAATGATGGCAGATAAAGACCATCTAGTCTGCCCAGCAAGGTGGCAAAAGTAGGTGCGCCTGCCGCTCTGTGCAGGTCACCCCTCCCCATGTCTTTGTATGGGGTGTACACACTGCTCTGTGTAGGTCAGCCCTGTTTGTTGAGATATAAGAGATAGTTATGTTTATATAGATTTTATTGTATAGCATCTACTTCCATCTTGTCTATCTCTTGATACTTTTTCTGGGTTTTCATTTTGTTAAAGATCTCTCCTCTTTTTCCATATTTCTCTCTAGTTTATCCGTCTTTGATAACTATTCTATACCCCTCCATTGCTCTTCTTTGCCTGTCTCTCTTCCCTCTATCCTGATATCTTCACTCCTGTAACCAACCCTTTTATCCACTCTCTCGTTTATTCTTCCACCTCCCACTTTCTTACCTCTTTATGTCATCCTCATCACTTCTTTTAGCTTTTATTTCCTCTTTTGCCTCTACCACTTCCAGTCTCCTCCTCCCTCTCAATAATCTCTCACCCTCTCCTAATTCTCTCTAATTTCTCTATCCTGTTTATGCTCTCCCAACTGCCTCATCCTCCTTTCCAGGTTCTCTATCCTCTCTCCATCCTTCTCTCTAATCCTCTCCCTTTTATGTTTTGTCTTCATATCTGAAGTGGTGGTTATGGTGACAGCAGTTTGTGCCACAGGGACAGGTAAAACAAATAAACTCAGTACCCACAGTTGTCCCTGCCTCTCCTCTTTGCATAGGATGTGATGCTGGGACACAGAGCAGGTACTCTCTATCCTTCAAATTGACCCTCCTCTCTCTGAAGTTTGCGCACATGGGAAGCAGGAAAAGGGTAAAATGAGGGACAGAGAGTACATGCTCTGTTACTGCATTACATGTGGTTGCCATCAAGGTTAGAGGTGAGAAAGAAAGGAATGAACAGCCCTACTGTTGGTAACAAAGGTTTCCAGCCCTAGCACCTGAAGTGAGAAACTCAACAAGGGATCCTAGGGACAGATAGGAAAGCAGACAGTCTGGGACTTTATGGGAGATCCAAGAGAGACTTAAGATGTTGACTTTTCCTTGCCGTGAACTCTATTTATCATCATCATCTGTTTCCTATCTGTCAATCAGTTTCTAACCCAGTTTACTGTTTGTTAATGAGCCTCCAATGTAGCACATTATTTAAGGCCTGAAATCTTAGCATACGACATCCAACACTTGTTGTTGTTAGGTGATGTCAAGTCAATGTCAGCTCATGGCGACTCTGTAGATAGTCGTCCTAAACTGTGTTCAGTCTTCAGTCTGCAGGCTGTTTGTTGATAGAGTGGCATCCATTGCCGTTGTTATTGTATTGATCCATCACATTGCTGGCCCTCATCTTTTGCATTGACTTCTAACCTTGCCAAGCATGATTTCTTTCTCTAGTGATCCCTTGCTTGGCTTGCACTTTGTTGTGCCGCCAGAACTTGTGTGCATCATTGATGCTGAGAGCTACACTGTTGGTAGCTTAACTACTGGCAGGGTCTCCCAAGATGGACAGGTCTCAGCTGAGGTTCCCAGCTAAGACAAACCACCTATCTGGGCAGCAGCAATATTTAACACTTACTCTGATATACGAGTAATTCCCTGATCATTCAGCAAAGGAAACTGATAAGATTTGTTTGACATGACCTCCTCTAACCTGCTGGCATCAAGGTACCCCATTATTCCACTGGTTGCCATTCCTTGTAATTAGCAAACAATTAACATTTCTCAGCAGTGATCTCCAAATGCTAGCTTAGCATTTTTAGAAAATCACTTCCAGGTTTAATGATAGGGAACCGAGCGACTCATAAGAAATCTTTGAATGATTTCTTTCTTGTAGAAGAAAACTGCATGACCATTTTATTACAGCACATTGAATCTGGGTCACTGGATACTACCGAGGCAATGATGCTCTGTTTCCTAGGCTGATAAATGGCAGAAAACAATAGCATACCTTTCACAGGCAAAAGGACTTTATATAACAGAAAATCAGCACTTGCAATTTCTGAAGGTTATTATCTACAGTATATCTGTCAGGATTCACTATGTACCGTGGACCTCTTATGGTTTTCGTTAAGGTACCTATCATGCTTTTTTTCTCCTTCAGTGTTCACTCGTAAGGGTGGACTCTTAAGAATAAAATCACAGACCTACATCTTCATTCAGGGAACATTCTGGTGCTGCTATTACCGAGACTGATGCATGTACTACAATGCAATTAAATAAACAGAGAAAAATACATGTCATCCACATGTATTAGTTTGTTCCAGAAACTGAATATTCAGTCACTTTTAAGCTCTCCTCAGCTAATTTCTGTTTCTCCCTGTCTCTCTCTTTCACCAGGGCCGGCCCTAGGCATGTGCGGGCATGTTGCCTGCACATGGCCCCGCTCCACTTCAATAGAAGATGCATAATTGTAATCTGAGTTTAGGAAAGGGGGGGGGGAGGAGGAGGTGCTGGATTGCAGATGGGAGAAAGAAAGAGGACAATGATGGCTTGTGGGCAGACACAGGAAAGATAGTAAGGTGACTAGGGGATATGCTGGCTCGGGGAATGGAAGGCCAGGGCAACAAAGGGTAGATACTAGGGGCAGAGACGAGAGGAGAGGGACAGGGGAGATGCTGGACATGGAGATAGGGGTAGGGAGAAAGAGCAGACATGCTAGACATATGGGGAAGTACTGAGACAGAAGAATGATGGATGGAAAAGGGGTAGGGAGAGAATAGATGTTGAGTGAAAAGTGTGGTGGAGATAGAATATGAGTAGATGTTGGATGGAAAGGTGGGTGGATGGAGAGAGAGGAGATGGATGGAATGGTGGATAGAGAGAGTAGAAGAGGAGATGGATGGAAAAGGAGGTGGAGAGAGAGAGAGAGAGAGAGAGAGAGAGGAGGAGGAGATGTAGGATGGAAGGAGGTGGAGGAGAAATGATGCTGGAGTGATGATGAAGACAGAGTGAAAGGAGAGTTAGTGAAAGAACGTGGAATGAAGGCAAAGGGAATAAGATGGCCAAGATAAGGGAAAAAAATAAAGAGCTGTAGATAGATAAAGTAAAAAGAGGGAAAGTGAGGCTGGGAAAGAAAGAATGAACAAAATCTGAGTGGATAGAGAGGTAGAAAAAGAAATGGAAGAAAGCCAAAAGTAAAGTTTAATGTCAGAGATGGATGTAGTGGAGAAAGCAAAAATGACACAAAGAGAGAGGAAAATGACAAATGGACAGAAGCCCCTGTAAAGAGAGCTGAGAGAAGACAGAAAAAGATAGAAACCAAAGATTGGGGCAAACATGGCCTGACAACAAAGGTAAAAAATGTAATTTTAAATTTAGTGATTGGACTATGTCAGTTTTTGAAATTTACATCAGAAATCTTTATATTTTGCACAGTATGGGCAGAAATGCATCACCGTATCTACTTCTCTGGTACTGCTCTGCAGGTGGCGTCTGGCTTATTGGGATTTCAGTTTAATTTGTATCAACATATTTTGTTTGGTAGTTTGTGGTTATTTTTTCTGTACTTGGTGAGGGTTTATCTATGTTCTAAAGTGTGTGACTGAGGTCAGGTATTCTGTCAGTATGGAGTTTCCATGTAGAAATTTGACTTGTTCAGTTATCTCAGTAGGTGTATGCAGTATTTATGGTGCTGCCCTTTTCTGGGTACACCCCTTGTTGTGGGAGTTTTGGAAGTTAGTGCTGTTATGGAATGGTAGATTTGCTCAAGGGTCCTGAACTGTTGGTTCTTGGTGTGTAATGAACTGTAGGGTGTTGCTGTGTAATGAACTGTAGGGTGTTGCTGTGGTTGGTAGATGCTGCCAGTCTAAAATTTTAAAATGCATTGTCACTTCAGATTCGAGAAAATCTCATATTTTAAGAGAACGTTTAATTCTGGTAAGTAACCCGATAGCTTCACTGCTGCTGGTTTCTGAACTCTCACAGCTCTAGCATGGTCCAATCCAGCCTGGGTACTATGATGTTGAATTTATGGCTACCAGGATTAGTTTTTCTCATTTTATATCTTCCCTCATCAATTAGCTGGTCATAACACTGACAAAATAAGTCTAGTATGCAGATATTTGTAATGATTTGTTATTTTGTGGGTGTGTGAAAGTGGTTTTAAGTTGATTTTGATTCATGATTGTTGTGTTGTAACATTTGTTTTAATAAATTGTGTATGTATGTTTGGAAATCACCTAGGATTTTAGATGGACAGCATATAAATTTTAAAATCAAATTTATACAAACGAGGCCCAACAGATATGTAAATATTTATACAAATGAGGCCCCTCAATGAGTTTCTGCACAAGGCTCCCCCCCCCCCCCCACATCACCTGTCTCTCACATACAGACATACATACCCATAGTTGTGGTCAACATTATTGGTATCCTTACAGTTCAACCCCTTAATGTCTAATATCTCCTAAAAAAGCAGTGAGTGAAATAGCTTTGGACTATATATGAACATATATTTGACACATAAAAGAGTCAAATAAAACAATACCAAATAAAAAAGAAAATTGTATAAAAACTGGGACATTGCCAGGACATGAGTATTGGCACCCTTATAAACAAATAAGTTTGAACAGAAGAACTACATTCCCATTGCAGTAAAATTAGACACACCTATGCTCAATTGTCAGTACTCACATGACTTGAATCAACCAATGAATAATGGCTCTAAAGTTTAAAATGGCCACATTCACTCCCTGTTCCATTTTCACAATGGTGAAGACAAGAGAGATACCAGAGACCATCAAAAAAGCTATTAACTCCAAACATCAAACTTCAAAGGGGTACAAGGCCATCTCCAAAGACCTTCTACAGTTCGAAATGTCAAGATCCTCCCATGACATGGTGGGAAGAGGAAAATTAATCCAATAAATCTTCAAAGGTTAGTGCTAACTGTTGGAAAAACACCTCGTACAACATCCAAAGAGCTTAAGGCTTACCTGGAGCAACCTGGAGTGGTGGTTTCAACCCGCACCATACGTTGTGCACTAAACAAAGACTTCATGGGCAAAGGCCAAGGAGGACTCCAGTGCTCAAAGACAGACATAGAAACATAGAAACATGATGACAGAAAAAGACCACATGGCCTATCTGTTCTGTCCTTCCATATCAACAACTACAACAGTCCCCTTTTTACCTTTAGAGATCCTCTGTGTTGGTCCCATGCTTTTTTGAATTCAGTTACTGTCCTCATCTCTACCACCTCCACTGGGAGACTATTCCATGGATCCACTACTCTTTCCGTAAAGAAATATTTCCGTATATCACTCCTGAATCTATTTCCCTTCACCCTCATCCCATGTCCCCTCGTAGCAGAACTTGCTTTCAATTGAAAGAGGCTCTCTCCCTGAACATTTATGCCACAGAGGTATTTAAACATCTCAATCATATCACCTCTATCCCGCCTTTCCTCTAAGGTGTACATATTAAGATCCTTAAGTCTGTCCTCATATGCTTTATAATGAAGCCCACTAATCATTTTAGTGGCCACCCTCTGCACCGACTCCATCCTGTTCACATCCTTTTGAAGGTGCGGTCTCCAGAATTGCACACTATACTCCAAATGAGGTCGCACCAAAGACTTATACAGAGGCATTATCACCTCCTTTTTTCTGCTAGCCATTCCTCTCCGTATGTACCCAAGCATCCTTCTAGCTTTCGCCGTCGCCTTTTCTACCTGTTTAGCTACTTTAAGATCATCAGACACAACCACGCCTAGGTCCCGCTCTTCTTTAGTGGACAAAAGTACTTCACCTCCTATACTGTATTGCTCCCTTGGATTGCTGCAGCCCAAATGCATGACCTTACATTTTTTAACATTAAATCCCAGCTGCCAAATTCTAGACCATTCTTCAAGCTTAGCTAGATCCCTCCTCATGTTATCTACACCTTCCTGGGTGTCCACTCTATTGCAGATTTTGGTATCATCTGCAAAGAGGCAAACCTTACCCGACAGCCCTTCCGCTATATCACTAACAAAGATGTTAAAAAGAATCGGACCAAGGACAGATCCCTGGGGCACACCACTGGTAACATCCTTCTCCTCAGAGTGAGCTCCATTTACTTGTACTCTTAGTCGCCTCCCACCCAACCAATTTCTAACCCAAGCAGTAACTTTAGGGTCCATCCCTAGGGTGCTCAGTTTGTTTATAAGTCGCCTATGAGGAACAGTGTCAAAGGCTTTACTGAAATCTAAATACACCACATCTAGAGCTCTCCCTCGGTCCAACTCCCTGGTCACCCAGTCAAAGAAATCAATCAGATTTGTCTGACAAGACCTGCCTCTGGTGAATCCATGCTGCCTCGGATCCTGTAATCCGCTGGACTCCAGAAACCTCACTATTTTCTCTTTCAGCAGCGTTTCCAATAATTTACTCACCAGCGAAGTTAAACTAACCGGCCTGTAGTTTTCAACCACATCCTTACTTCCGCTTTTGTGTAAAGGCACCACATGAGCCTCTCTCCAGTCCTTTGTCACCACTCCCGACTCCTACGAGGCATTGAAAAGGTCAGTCAGTGGAGTTGCTAGAACGTCCCCAAGTTCCTTCAGTATTCTAGGGTGTATCCCATCCGGTCCCATCACTTTGTCTACTTTAAGTTGAGCTAGTTTCTCACGAACACAGTCTTCTGAAAATTGTTCAAGATGTCCCTCGCTTCTGTTCTTATTTGTGGGTGTTTTCTGAGGTCCTGCTCCTGGTTCTTCATCTGTGAACACAGAACAAAAATATTTGTTAAGCAATTCCGCTTTATCCTTATCAGCTTCTACATATTCCCCCCCTGCACCCTTGAGTCTGACAATACCACTTTTGCCTTTCCTCTTCTCACTAATATATCTGAAAAATGTCTTATCCCCCCATTTTATTGCATTGGCTATTTCCTCCTCCTTTTGAATCTTTGCCTTCTTGACTACTTTGCTAGCTTCTCTAAGTTTTTCCAAATACAGATGCCTGTCTTCCTCTCTCTGTGATCTCTTGTATTTCATGAAGGCCTCCCTCTTTTTCTTCACTTTTTCAGCTACTTCCTTCGAAAACCATAGCGGTCTCCTTTTCCTTTTGCCTTTATTTACCATTTTAACAAAAAGGTTGGTTGCCCTTAAATTACCCCCTTTCAGTTTTGCCCACTGTTTTTCTACATCCCTCAGCTGTTCCCATCCCACTAACGACTCCCTGAGGTATTGGCCCGTCTTCGCAAAGTTAGTCTTCCTAAAGTCTAAGATCCTCACCTTGGAATGGATTCTAACAGCTCTAGTCCTAATACTGAACCACACCATCTGGTGATCACTGGATGCAAAATGATCTCCCACTACAACATCAGAAACACTTTCACCATTGGTAATCACCAAGTCCAGTATGGCCTCTTCACGTGTGGGGTCTCTTACCAATTGCCTGAATAGTTCTCCCTGTAGAGAATCCAGGATCTCCTTACTTCTAGATGCTGACATAAAAAGGCACGCTTGATCTTTGCCCAAACCCACCTTGAGAAACCACAATCCTTCTGGGAAAATATTCTGTGGACAGATGAAACCAAACTTGAGCTCTTTGGCAATGCAGACCAGTGATATATTTATAGGTGAAGAAATGAAGCTTATAAGAAAAAAAACACCCTTCCTACAGTTAAATACTGTGGAAGTTCCATAATGTTGTGGGGCTGTTTTGCTGCCTCAGGAACTGAAGGTCTGAAACATATTAAAAGAACTATGAAGTCAGAGGACTACCAAGGTATTTTGGAGCAAAATGTGCTACCTAGGGTCAGAAAGCTAGATCTGGGTCGAAAGTCATGGGTCTTCCAGCAGGACAATGACCCAAAACATGCATCCAGAAGTACAAAAGAACGGTTAAAAAGAAAAAAAAATGGACTGTTTTAAAATGGCCAGCAATGAGTACTGATCTCAATCCAATTAAGAACCTTTGGAAATAGCTGAAATCTGCCTTAGGTAAAAGGAATCCTGGAAATATTAATGTGCTGGAACAAATCACAGCTGTAGAGCAGGAGAAACTACCAGCAAACAGATGTATGAAGCTTATAGATGGCTACAAGAAATGTTTGCAAGCTGTCATCACTGCCAAGGGTTGTGCAACCAAATATTAGTGAAAGGTGCCATTAATCCTGTCCAGGTCATATTTTGTTTTTTTCTCAGAAATGACTACATCTAAGTTGCATAAACATTTTTTTTTGGTTGTATACTTTTAAACATACTATTAAAATATTATGATGACCTACAGTTGGAATATTTCCAATTGTTTCCCAAGATATTGTATACAAGATACCAAAAATGCAAGGGTGCCAATAATGTTTACCATAACTGTACATGCACACATGAATAACTTATACCTTTCTTAATTCAGGGTTCTAGTAGCCATACTGGATTTAGAGAAAAATGAATTCTTTGTAGGTAGTGACACTTTTTAGGGCTAGGTTTCAGATTATAGGTTTCAGGACAAGGGCCATGGATACTTGGACTTTGCACTGATTTTCAAAGTAAAGATATACTTTCACTTTAAAATCTGTACTGGGTACAAAGATCTTGTGGCAATTTACAGCTGCCTTTTGCATGGACACTTTTTTTTCATGCAAAATAACATGCATAGATTTGAAAATGCCATCTATGGGCATGGTTTTCCTTCCGTGACCCAATCTTCTCTCCCACAAATGCCACTAAAAGCATGTGTGTTGTAGAACACTGGGCTTACTTCTAGCATAATTTGGGGAGGGCACTTTCCGGACCACTGATTAACACGTGTAAGTCTCTGTTTACTTGCATATATCATCAGCATCATTTTCTGTTTCATGTTTTCTCAACTAGAGAGCTAAAAGCATGCTAGAACAGGTTAGGATTTACAACTCAGATGGGTATAGAATAAATTAGAACATTAGAAGGTCAATAAAAATACATTAAATAAATACATCAAAGGTGAATAATCACAATGAGGTAGGACATGGAAAAGAGAACAGGGAGTGCTAAGATAAGTAAGGCTGTAAGCAGATAGGTTTATTTGCATATCAGGAGGACAATTTCTGCTAATTATGATAGGGGACAATTTTGCTGCATCATAATCTTTATTTCTCTGTAACAGCTTTCTACTCGTATAAACCGAGGGAGCTGAATTCAGCTCTGGAGTAGGCCACATTATAAATGTGGGCCAAAGGATGCTTCAGAGAACCTGCTGTAAGTAATTTCTAAAGATGTTTGGTGGTAGCAAGTTCACCAAATAGGGATAGATTCCAAGCAGGTTCTCTTTCTGGTGCTTGTGAGACACAGACTTTCATTATCCGTCATGGTTAGGTGAACTTGGAGCAATGAGCATAGAGGGCAGGAAGGTATGTATGGGGTGACATAGTTGCTGAGGGAGATTAGAGTACAGTCTTTCTTTGAGGACCTTGGAGGCCAAGTCCATGATATTAAATATTACACAATAATGTGTCAAGACCCAGTATCTCTAAAAATTGCTACTTAATTGAAGAAACATAATAATTAAGGTGATGTTGTACATGATCTTTTGAGTTGACAGTTGCCTTCTTCAGATGTCTTTGAATGTTACATGAGGCAAGGACTTATAAGAGCCTTAAAAGCTCACGTATAACAATCTTTGAATAGGTTTCATGCTGGTCTGTAGTTTTCAACCACATCCTTACTTTCGCTTTTGTGTAAAGGGACCACATGTGCCTCTCTCCAGTTCTCTGGCACCACTCCTAACTCCAATGAGGCATTGAAAAGGTCAATTGGTGGAGCTGCTAGAACGTCCCCAAATCCCCTCAGTATTCTCGGTTGTATCTCTTCTGGTCCCATTGCTTTGTCTACATATACAGGGATGTGAAGAACTAACTGATATGATATGTAGTCTTTCCAAGATACTCAGGTTCCTGCCATGATTCATACATCCTGATCAACTCTGGCATCTATGAGAGATTTGAGAGCAGAGAAATTACCACTGGACAGCTGCTAGGTACCATCACCTTGATATGAGCATGCTATAATGTCCCAGCAATCCACGGTGGCTGCAACAATTGGCAAACAGAGCACATGTTTGCGGTGCCTACCCAGTACATGAAATAACTGGCACAAGACCTTAATATGTATCTATTCTCTCTCTATCCAAACAAAAATCAAAGCTACCCTTTGAGGATGTGTTTCTGACCCTCACAATTGCACTGCACACAGATGCTGAGGAGCAGTACAACAGGGTCCACAGACACACCTGCTGTTTCTTTGCGAGAACCCTTGTCAAAAGATGTTTCCATTGTCTTAATTGATTAAAGGGAGAACTCCTGTACATCCCATCCAAGGTATCTCAGATATTTATGGCTTGTGGCATGCTCCATAATCTGGCAATGAGCTGGTAACAACCCCTGCCTGAAGAACAGGAAATAGCAGGTCCAGGCATAGAAGAAGACACTGAAGGCCCTAGACAGGAGAATACTAGCCATCTGCACCATCTGGGCATGACTGCAAGAGATGAGCTCATATGGCATGTCAACAACAAGGTAAGGGTGAAAGGGAGAGAGGGGTTTGATTCCCACATGCACCCCTATTGGCCTTGGGCAGGTCACTGCAATCTCTACTGACTCAGAGTAGGGCAATTTAGCATGGTTCTCGATTTATGTTCACTACCAAGCACAAGGTACGTATACATACAGCTGTATGCACACCCAATTCTACACATTATCTATGGGGCTATAAGGGCAAGCTGGCCACTCATTCTCACATATGTACACAATTGGGTCATGTCTGTAACTGCTCAGCCTATGTGATTTCCAGGTATGAGTGTGATGTATTGATGCCATTGTACCCATTTGTCATTGGTGCCCAAGGGATGTGACTGCTTGTGACTCCATGACAGCTGGCTTGAAGAGCTGACAGGTCAGTCTGCGGTCATGCATCTGTAGTGTGGGGGCAGCCTCTGTTCATATATGTTAGCTGTTTAGCACCCGCCTTGTGGCCATGCACATTCAGGTCAAGGGTGCTGTACAAGAGACGTTTGGTGGACTGCAAGACCTGTTCCACAGGCCCCTTGCTTGGCCCAGTGGTGGGGCTGTGCCTCCCAGATGTGCACTGGTGATGGTCAGGTGTATGTGCACGGATCATCTGGACATGCTTGCTGGGGAAGCATAAGATAATGTCGACCATGACCTGAATGCTCAGTTTCCCCTCCTTTGACCTCAGGGACTGCCTTGGCCAGGGGGATCACATTGTTCTCAAGGAGATTATAGGGACCCAACCATTCCCATATGCACACACCCCCTGCCAGCACTGAGGTGCCTGTTTGTGACCTATGCCTGTGGCACCTAATACCATCCCCTGGTGCATCATGCGCATGCATGCCTTCTGTGCCAAAAGAATGTATGGTCAATACCAGAGTGTAGAAATTCCAAAGTCAAAAAAATTATTCACTCTACAAAAACACAAATTGTTCTGTTCCAAAAACAAACATTTGTTCAATGTTTATCAAAAACATAAATGTAAGAAGCTACATAGAAGGTCTCAGCAAACAAGGGAACAGAATGACCGCCTAGTGCAGGAGTTGTGTTTAAAGCTAAGTTATTAGCTATTAACTATTAACTATGGTGGTCTTTCTGGGGCTACTAGAGGGTCATTGATGTTATTGGGCATATATTTGGTGGCAGTGATTTTGCATCAAGTCTGCCTTTAGCCCTTGTTTGCTGAGACCTTCTATGTAGCTTCTTACGTTTATGTTTTTGATAAACATTGAACAAATTTTTGTTTTTGGAACAGAACAATTTGTGTTTTTGTGCCTTCTGTGCCAGACATATCTGACTGCTTTGTTGATCATGTTATTACAGAGATGTGTGTTCCTCATATATTAGCCTCCATCTCGTGTACAGTATTCACCTGTTTTTGCTATTCGGTGGTCTGTGTTATGGTCATTCACTCTCTATCTGGGAATGCACACAGGCTCTGTGAGGTTGTGATGCATTCATCATACTTAGGGCCACTCTCCCACACTGGCACCGCCACACCACCTTATTCCCACCATGGTAGTCCCAAGGTAGGCTACCTTTGTCTTTGTGTCCCATCCCTCTCTGACCTGCCATCCCATCTCTTCACAGCTGCTGTGGTATACTGATGCTTCCCTCCATCCTGTGACTCACATATGTGTCTCTTGTTGCACTCTGGCCGCCATAGTGGCTTTGGGGTGTTCTGGGAGAGATTTTCTCCTCAGCAAGGCATGACCAGGGTCTGATATCTCAGTGTATACCATTGACTATGCCTTGTGGCCACCATGACAACAATGGTGCTGCTGAGCATGGTGGTCAGGCTCTGTGGCATGTGCATAGCTGACTCTCAACTGGCCCTACTGTCATCAGGGACACTCATCTTGCTCCTGCTGCAGCTGTAGCCACATGCAGCGTATAAGTCACAGCCATATTTTCCTGATGGTGCAGTACTGCACCCTGTAGGCCTCCATGTCGTGCATTAAGCAGAAATGTCTATAGAGAGAAGACAGATGTTACCATTCACTGGAACATTGAACATGCCTTACTGAATCTGACAGTAGTTAGGCAGGCCCTGACCTCTGTTGTGTACCATGGTTACCGCAGGTCTACTGAACCCGGCAGGACCCCATGCTTGTCACAGGGTGGGCATTGTGCCACTAGGCCATGTAATGCCATGTCCATATCATTTTTCAACCCTGCAACCCTGATGGCTCCTATTATAGCATCTAGTGTCATTTTCCAGATGAGGAGTACCCAATGTGTGCAGATATGTGGACTCATATTAGGTCTGTATAGGTTTGTGTAGGTTTGTATGTTGCCCCATTGCATGTCCCCTTGTGATTCAGCATATTATGATACTCAGACACCTGGTCGTGGGGTGGCATGGTGGTTTGGACAGGTCGTAGGGTGGCATGGTGGTTTGAGTCACCAGGGGTATGCACTGGCCTCATGTGTGTATTACACTACAAGACACTGATGTATGTTATGCTATATCTCACCTTAGGGAACTATATCCTATCTCCACTAAGCCATCTGCTTCCATATATGTGGGTCTCTCAGCTTTTAGTGTCTTTCCTCAGTGGCACATGGTTCCATCCCCTTTTCCCTTTTGTGGAATTCTATCCATACCTTTGCCTATGGCACCGTATCCTTTCTGGGGGTGGCCTGCCAGGACTGCTGTGACTACACAGACATGACAGTATGGGGTGCTAGCCTAATGGTTAGTTATCCTATTCACTAAATCCAATCATGCTCCCCACAAACACACTAAACCTCCTTATAAGGGCAACACAAACCCAATTACTTAATTATTTTTTGTTGGAACACACACCCTGAAGAATATTAATTTTATATCTTCCTGTAGTGTTTTGTTCCTTTTTAATCTTTTAAAAAGGGGGGAATACCCCTTAGACATACCAAGGAAATCAAACTCCTTAGTATAAAAAGACCAGTAGTGATAAATCCTCAAACTCTAAGGTTAAATTGATCAAAAAAAGGGGAGATCACTTAGCTGCTAGTAGTCGGTCTTCACTAGAAAAATTCCACGGAGCTATCTGATGTACCAACTCTGTCAATTCAGAATACTCCAGTTCTTCCAAGTTGCCGTTTTTCGACAGATAATATTTCTCAAGTTCTTCCTAATCTGCCCTTAAAACAGTTAGTAATTCCAAAAGACCAAGACAACCAGTCCCCTTTGAAGACCTGTAGAAAGCAACTACTCCGTGAATCATCACAGGCTGTCAGTAACCCAACGTTGCGTTTCAAGCCATTAGACACTCTTGGCTCTTCCTCAAACCTCGTTGCTTCTGATCCACTCCGGATCTCTCTGGCCTTTAAACTTCAACTCTCAATCACATGACTGGTCTAAAACCAATGGAACTGACAAACTTAAACTCTCCCCAATTGGGGAATCACAAAATGCTCCACCAATCCTGAGAAGAATTCAGACCCTTAGGCGTTACTGAGTCCAAAGTATAGATCCAAAATTGTTCCCGGGAACGTAAAAGAAAATCCCGATCTCCCCCCCGTGACTTTTCAGGGACATGGTCCACTATCCTCCATCGGAGATCTGAAAACAGATGACCTTGTTCCTGGCAATGGGCCACCATTGGGGCCGACGTCACTCCTGTTGAAATGCGCGAGCGATGTTCTAAGAGCCTCCTTTTCATCAATCTAGAAGTTTTTCCCACGTATAATTTCAAACATGGGCACTGCATTATGTAAACAACAAATGAAGACTGGCAGGTGGTAGAAAATTTACTATATATATATAATGTCGTTGAAGGGGATGTTCCCATTTCTCGCCCTCCAAGGTCTGATTACAAAAATCACAGTGACCACATCGGAAGTGACCCCGATTAGTTATTTCCCTGAATTGATCATTATTCTGAACTACCCAATCTCCAATATTCCGACTTCGTTGAAAGGCCACTCTCAAAGGCTTATCAAAACAGGTGTATAAGGATAATACTGACCAATGTGATCGTATGATTTTCAGCACATCTGCCAACTGGGGCATATAAGGAAGCACTCCTACAAAAGGGGTCTCAGCAGCAGTAACAGTGGATTCACCAGTTGTATTCTACCATTCAGCATGATTAAAGCATGCCCGTCGATATGCTTGATGTATTATAGCTCTTGGATAACCCTGTTCCAATAATCAAAGTTTTAAATTTCCCGCTTGTATTTTAAAATTCTCAAGTGATGAACAGATTCGTCTCAATCTGAGGAACTGGCCTATTGGTAACCCCCTATGTAGAGGGCCCGGATGGAAACTCTTATAATGTAACAATGTATTCCTCTGAACATCCTTTTGATACAATGTTGAGCAAACCGTTGATTGATCTTTAAATAAATATAAATCCAGAAACGCAATATGCTCGTAATGAAACTTAGGTGCAAATTTCAAATCTTCTGATAAAGAATTTATTTTATTTATTTATTTACATTCTCTTATATACCGCGCTATTCTGCATCAGTGCGGTTTACATTGAACAAACTGAAATTAGATTGAACAGGGCATTATAACTTGGAGATAACTATTTTACAGGGAACATGTGCTCTGGAGGGTTAAGTGGCTTTCCCAAGACCACAAGGAGCACCTGTGGGACTAGAAACCCCAGTCCTTCCGGCCCAAGGTTGCTGTCCTCTAGTGGGATTTGAACCCCCAACCTTCCGGCCTGAAGTACCTTGCCCCAACCACTAGGCCACTCCTCCACTCCAAGCAAAAAATGGTTAGGGTACTGGCTTGGAACACAAGGGAATAGGATTCAAATCCTAGTGGCACCCCTTGTTGCCATGTCACTTCACATTTTATATGATGTGGGTTACTGTTTCTTCCAAGGTTTCTCAGTCTCTATCTTAATGTGCATCATGGTGTGAGGGTGACAGTATAAAACACTGTGCCTACATGCTGATGTGATGGAGACACACTGCATAATCACTAATAACATCCCTGAGAGCTGTATCCATTCCATTCCTGGTATAGCCTATCCTTGGAGTTGATCTCTTGGCCACCTCTGAGCAGTGCACATTGGGTGATCACATATTTGATGTTTCAGGGGTTGTTTAGGTAACATGTGTTGTCTACCACTCTTCAGGGGCTAGGTGCACTGCATCCATACTGAATGATCAATCTGTGTCCAGATGGGGTCATCCTAAGGTTCAAACATGCATCCCATTTGCCACATTTGAGATGCTCCCTGGTGGGGCTGTCCTTGTCATTTGCCATGCTGTTGCTGATCCACCTAAGTGGTGTTTTTTTCAATATGGACCGTTTTTGGAAGGGCGGCGGTCAGGACAAATCCCGGTCCCTTCAGCCACAAGTAGAACAAGACAGATTTTACGATCTCCAACAGGAGAGGAAAAATTATCAGCACAACCAAAACAGAGGTCGAGGGCGAGGACGCGGACGGGGCAATTGGAATATGGACAGGTCCCGGGAAATGAGATATTAAATGATTCTATTACAGACAATGTTATTAATATCTCAGGATATGTACTGACCTCAGATGAAGTATCAGTATTGAATAAAGGGTTAACTTTTGTACCGGTAAAGAAGCCAGATCCTTTTGAGATCGAAATTGACTTATTTAAATTCTTCCGTAAAATTCGTATCAAACAGTTCTTTATGGGTCAGGAGACTAATCCAGATGATGGTTCAATAATTTGTAATAACTCATCTTGGATGCCCCCCAGACAAACAAATCCAATTATAGAGGCCTTTGAACAAGTGGTTTCTCAACAAGTTCAAGATATCTGTATTAAATCACGTCCTAGTTTTTACAACCTCACAAGAGGTGAAAATGAGGCCATTAAATCTTTACAAAGAAATGATAAAATAATCGTTCTTGATAAGAAGATGTATATTGATGAAATCAGCAGGCAGCTTATGGATAAAACGTTTTATCTCCCATTAGGGAGTGATCCTACACATAAATTAAAGAGTAGCATTGACAATATTGTGCTTATGGCCTTTGAGATAGGTTATCTTACCAAAAAAGAAAAAGATTTTCTCATTGTCCCTATGCCAGTCATTCCTACAATTTATGTGATTCCAAAGATTCATAAGTCTCTGACGGCCCCCCCCCCCCCCTGGCCGCCCAATAGTTTCAGCCATAGGATCACTCATGGAACCTATTTCAAAATTTCTGGATGCATTACTTAGATCCTTTGTGACCACGATGTGGTCCTACGTGCGTGACTCATCACACGTTATTGATATTTTATCGTCTTTCCAAAATTTAAATGCTGATATAATACTAGTCACTTTGGATGTCGAATCTTTGTATACGAATGTTCCGCAAGCAGAAGCCTTGGATATAATTGAGCAATGTTTACTTAAGAGGGATACCTATAAGCGAATTCCAACGGCTTTGTTAGTGACATTGGCACAATTTGCAATGTGTGAGAGCTATTTCTGTTTCAGAGACCGTTTTTTTAAGCAAGTAAAAGGGGTAGCAATGGGATTATCCATGGCCCCAGATGTAGCAAACTTATATATGTTCCAATTTGAGGATAATTTCTTAAAGGATCATGCTTTTAAAACCATTAAACTTGGGATACGGTACATTGATGATATTTTTATCATTTGGGAAGGTAGTATAGACTCACTAATTAAGTTCAACATATGGATTCATGATTTAGATATAAATTTACGATTTCAGATTACATATGATTTTCATCAAGTTCCATATCTGGATTTAGTAATTAAAAAGAGGGTAACCAGTTGATAACATCTCTCTATAGAAAACCTACAGATCGTAACCAACTTTTACATTTTAACAGTTTTCACAACCCATCCTTAAAGAAGAACCTGCCTGTGGGACAATTCCTTAGGGCTAGGAGAGTATGCACTACATTACAGGATTTTGAAGTTCAGGCGAATATCATGAAAACAAGATTCATGGCAAGGCAGTATCCCTCATGTCACATTGACCGAGCATATAAGAGAGTCCTGGAGGCTTCCCATGAGTCTCTCTTAAAATCTCAAAAAGAGAAGAAAGATGTGGGTATGGTGTGTCCTCTCTGTTATTCGACTTTGTCAAGAGAGATCACAAAGGTTTTACAAAAAGAATGGCACCTCATCCAGTCCGTTCCTGGTTTTCAAGATGTTCCATTAACAATAGCTCATAAATGTAACGTTAACCTGAGGAATGTATTAGTACCATCGACTTTAACCGAATGGAAATTTCTCTCCCAGCACAAGGGACAGTTTCAATGTGGACGGTGTTCCATTTGTCCCTATGTGTTGCCCATAAGAAGGAATTTTGTACACCCCATTACAAAAGAAACATTTCCAATTGATGATTTCGCAAATTGTGAGACCACTCATGTAATTTATGTTATTCAATGTCCGTGTCCAATGTTATATGTGGGTAAAACGATTAGAAGTGTTAGAGTATGAATAGTGGAACATAAGAGTTGCATCAAGAGGGGGGCGGTGGACAAACCCTTGGTAATGCATTGGCAGGAGAAAGCGCATAAGATTGCGGACTTGAAGTTTTTCGTCATTAAAAAAGTCAATTTAAACTGGCGTGGGGGGAAATATAGATAAGACACTAATGAGACTGGAACAGAAATATATTTTTAGTTTGAACACATTGACTCCGAATGGGTTGAATTTAGATAAGGATCTCTCTGTGTTTTTATGATTCGGTTCTAGAGAATTTTAGTTCATTCTTTATAGTTCCCCATCACCCCTACAGGGTTCTTATGGGGGGTTCAAGGTTATTTATGGTTTTATTTATTTCTTGGGTGTTTGTGTATGATTCATTTAAAGGTATTTATTTGTTGTGTTAGGAGTTCATTTAGGTTTTATTCATGTGGGTTCTCTCATCTGTTTTTAGATGTATGAAGGCATACAGACCAATGTGGATGGGCTCCCATTATGGGCACACAGGTGCTTATGTGCCCCCGGCCAGGGTCCAAACACACATGTGGTATAGCTAAAGTGATGCATTATCAAACACCAGATGACACATATTAGAAACAAAGGAGTTTATTTAATTGGGCAACTTGGACCACTTGAATTAAAAAAAATATTTTCTACAAATGTTTTCCCCAGTCTGGTACAAAATTCCTAACCCATGTAATACAAAATATGCAACCTATTCCCCACCTTCTCATTTCTTGCCTGGAGCAGCTGGATCAGAAACTCATGCCAGGAGCTGATTGAAGACCTGTACTATGGCATGTACAGTATCTCCTCTTACAGCCCTTCCATGTTGGTGACCATGAGTCCTGGGAAACTGCAACTGTAGCAAGGCTCTGCCGCAACTCCTACTGCAAGGACACCAGGGACAGCAGGACTTTGGGGTCCTCGAATTCCATGGGGACCCATCTGGTCCTGTTGGGAGGCAGAGTGGACAAACTAGGTCTTAGAAGCTCCAGTGACTTAGTCTGTCCATAAATCCCCTCCCCCCTCCAATTTCTCAACTGACACATCTTCCATGCCCTCTACTTTCTCACCTTCCAACTCTTACATCTCCATAACCTGCAGCTGTCCACCCTACATATTTTGCAAACCCTGCACATTTTTGAACATCAGCAGGTAACTATTGCCCACAAGAGAAACCAGAATCTGGCCAACCATCTGGTTCCCTCAACACTACCTGAAAGACATACACCCACTCACATCAAGGGACACTTCAAGTGTGGGAGGTGTTCTGTATATGTTTATACAATGTCAGTCAAACGTTTTTTGTGCATTCTGTTTCAAAGAAGAAATGTTTCCTTTCAGACTTCTCCAACTGTTCTATGGAGAATGTCATCTACGTTATTGTTTGTCACTGTAATCTCCTATACATAGGCAAGACCAGAAGGGCTGTGCGTACCCATATAATTGAGCCTAGGAGTTTCCTGAAGAGATCATTACCAACACAACCCTGGTCGCACAGTGGATTGAGAAGGCCCATCATGTCTCTGACCTAAAGTTTTTGTTCTTAGAGTCATTAAACCAAATTGGTGAGGAAGAGACATGGACAAGTTTCATGATGTTTAGAACAAAGATACATTTTCCAGTTGAACATCATGGTTCCTCATGGATTAAATATAGACATTGATTCCTGTTCCACCCCTGCCTCATACAGTTCCCCTTTTCTGTTTTTTTTATGTTTACTTGACTTATTATATGGTTTTTCAGAATTAACTACACATAATGCATCACCACAAGTTTTTTTCAGTTTAGGACCCGGGTTTCATTTTTATTTTCCTTTTTTATCCCTTTTACCCATTTTATGGTTCATTTTTATTCAATAACACAGGTACACTAAAAAAAATTTTTTTTAAACAGCCTCTAATGTTTCGATTGATTTTTACGTTTTTTGGTGCGCTGAATCCAAATCTGGTAACCAATTTGCTCCATCACGTACAGATTTTTTGCTACATTGGGTTAGCAGTTTGAGGTGAACGTTTCAGATTGAGTGCGATCGAGATAAAAGTTTCTTGGATGAATTCTTTATACTAATTGTTTAGTAGTTATTCAAATAAGAATAAAGAAAATTGTAACAAGGCAGCACATAAGAATAGAGTAATGTCAACAAAACACACTGTGATGGTAGCAAAATTGTCTGCACTTAAAACAGCCACATACATGTGCACAAACATTGAGCATATAAGAGCGAGGTTAGACACAAAGCAAAGCAAAGAAATGTGCAAAAAATGTTGTACAGGTATGTATGTAAGAATAGAAAACGCAAACCGCACCATTGCAATACATGAAGACAAACACCCGATGGTGTGAAAATAAAATTCTAATAAATGAGATCCGACACTGTGGTAATAACTAGCAAATTTTTATTTCAAAGTTTAGTAAAAACACGATATTTGTCAACACAGTTTAGATTTTAAAGTCATTCTTGGGTCAATCAATCTCCTGGTGGGCCCGTTTCTTCTTCCCCCGAATGCTTCTCTTGGTGCGCTGCTTGGCGTATTTTTCATCTGGGGTTTCCCGCAGCAGCAACCAGCAGAAATCAGCCATCATAGTGGTGTTCCATCTTCCTTGGTACCTTCTCTCTGCGTCCTTGATGTCCTGGTGAAACCTTTCACCTTGTTCTTCACTGTACGCCCCCAAGTTTTCAGGAAAGTAGTTCACATGGGAGTGCAAGAAATGGACTTTCAGGCTCATGTTACAGCCTTGTTCTTTGAAGGCATTGAGCATCCTGGCAACAATATCCTTATAGTTCTCATCCCGCCTGTTCCCCAAGAATTTGAGAACAACATCCTTGAAGGAATCCCAGGCTTCTTTTTCCTTCTCAGACATCGTTTCAGCGAATGCTCCATCTGAAATGAGTTTCCTTATATCAGGGCCAACAAACACTCCTTCCTTTAGCTTTGCTTCAGAAAGTCGGGGGAACTTTGAGCAAAGGTACCGAAAGCACTCACCATCTTTTGGAAGGGACTTGATGAATTGCTTAATGAGACCCAACTTAATGTGGAGAGGTGGTAATAGAATTTTATCACGAGGTACCAAGCTCTCATAAAGAACATTTTTCTCACCGGGTCTCAAATACTCCCGAATTGGCCAGTCTTTTTTCCCCCAGTGTAGGTCGCGGGCCCGGCTATCCCATAAGCAAAGGAAGCAAGGATATTTGGTGAAACCGGATTGCTGCCCTAATAGCATGGATAGAATTTTAAAGTCTCCACAAATCATCCACTTATGCTCATCATAACGAATCTTCTGAAGAATCAGGGCCAAATTCTCATATTTTTCTTGGAGAATAACAGAGTGAGCAATAGGAACTGAAGCGAATGTGTTGCCATTATGAAGAACACCTTTTATGCTGTCTTTTGACGAATCAATGAACAGCCGCCATTCAGCAGGATCATACTTGAGTTTAAACTTTTCCATCACTCCGTATATATCGTTGCAAAATACCAAATCTTCCTCTTTGCTGAAATACTTCAAAAATTGTGTCTCGCGGTTGCGGTACCAATAAAAAGTTGTTCCTGGTGACAATAGATTTTTCTGTTTAAGCCGAGAACCTAGCAGTTGGGCAGCATCTTTTGGGAGTCCTAAATCCCGGACTAAATCATTCAATTCAGCTTGAGAGAAAAGTTCAGGTTTCGGATCTGGTTCAGTTTCAAACTCGGAAGTACTGGACTCATCGGGAAAAGCCATCTGATGAGTCTCATCATGATCAGAACCGTCCACACAAATATGATCCAAAGATTTTGGTGGTTCAGGCACAGGTACTTCGTTGCTATGAGGCATAGGCCTAATTGCTGAGGGAAGGTTGGGGTAACTTATTACGTTCTTATTTTTTAAGTTGTATCCCTTCACAATGCAAGAGCAAAAATAGCAGTCACTGCTGTGGTCTCTTTGTTCACGGCCACATCATAGGTATTCCGAAACGAAATGCTTGTTTTTTACCTTTCATCCATAAGCGTAGATCTTCCTCACATGTCTTGCACACTTTGTGAGGAGCCCACGGTTTGTCTTGATCGCCTAACTTCAAGCCGAAATAGGCGAAATATACTTTTTTAATAAATGCAGAAATGTTCCTCTGCCGCTTTTTCACGATATATTCCCCACAAATAAAACAAAAACTGTCCGGAGAGTTGACGCAACCTCTGGCTCTGTGAGCCATCACAAATACACAGCACTGCAAACTACAACTGTAGTGAACCACTTCGGAATAAAGCTGGATTACGACTGAGCAAACAAAAGGTAATAATGAACTTGCAAGAAACTGAAATTTGACAGGAACGTTCATGTCGCAACCACCGTGTTTAAGCGAGCGAACGAGGCGAGGCGAACAGGAAAGAACATGCGCCAGCGCGAGTACTGGATTTAGCCCCCCGCCTCCCAATTGTCCTGTTAATGTATAAAATGAATACAAAACACTCTAAAATATCATGAGGGAGTGTTTCTAGTTAGTTAACCATTACAACCTCTATTTTGGGCCAAGAAAATAAACTGCAGTCGGCTAAAAAGAAATTATGTGAACATTCCTTATATGGGTAAGAAATCTAATTTTGCAAGAAAACGTGACGTGATGGAACATTTTGGCTATTTTTCCTGGATTCAGCACCCCAAAATCTATAGGAATCAGTTGCAAAACTGGAGGCAGTTTTTTGGTAGTGTACCTGTGTAATTGGTTTCTCCAAAGAATCCCATGTTATACTATACCAGCTTTTAATCCATTCCCTTTCATTTTCTTTCCTTCTCCCCCTTTTCCTCCTCCTTCCTCCATCCATTCTCCCCTTTCCCCCCCAGCATACAAAGCCTTGCCCTCAACAATAATTTGTACATGACTTTAATTTATGCTATTTTTGTTTTAGTTTGATGAGAGTAGGACATGCCCCCTTCCTAAAACTGTCTGTGCTACAGTCACGCTGGTAAAAGATCACAGTCGTTATAGTTTACTAACCATGTTTCATTTCAGTAGATTGCAACTAATTGCACCTTCTGCTGTACCACTGCCCATTATTTGGCTGAAGTGTTCCATCATATCCTGGTGCAACATGTGCCCTGTTTAGATGGGCTGCTGTTCCATGTGCCCGCCATCACCTGGCACATGTGTGTATTTTGTAGCCTATGCATGATATGTCTAGTGCAGTGCCGGTCCGAGGGTTTCTGCCACCCTAGGCAGAAGCTCTGGCCATGCCACCCCCTTGAGCTGTGCTGCCGCACCTCCCTCATGCCACCGATTTCAGCAGCAGGTTGAGAGGGAGAGTGTGGCTCGGCTTCCTGGCAGGCCATGTGCTTCAGCACACATGGCCTGCCGCTTCTGACACCCCTCTGACAGAACTTCAGGGGTTCAGAAGTGCATGAGCTGCTGCCGAGCCTAGCTGCATCAGAATCAGTGGCAGCAGGGATGGCTTAGCATGGGGGGAAGGGCAACGCGGCTCGGCGCATGTGGGGGTGGCAGGCCATGTGCTTCGGCATGCAAGAAGTCGGCATTGGGCCTAGACAGAGGTAGAACTGAAACAGTCTTGCTGCATCGATGTTTAAAGTAAATGCTGTGGAGCTGTTTCAGACAATTGCTGCCACTGCAGATCTTGGAAAGGGATGGCAAAGGCGGCAATGAGTCATCCTTGAACCATTGGTGCTATAGGTGGCTGCCTAGTTTGTCTAATAGTCGTGCCAACCCTGACTCCAAAATGTTCCTCATTTATGACATTAAGGCCACATAGTGGGGTCCTGCCACACTTGTTGCACATTTTTATCATATAAAATAGTTATTGGTAATGGGCCCGATATTCAAAAGGCATTTACACAGTTTAAAGCCCAGTAAACTGTGTAAATGCCTTAGCTGGGGATATTCAACGGCACCTACATAGTTAGTGCCATTGAATATCCTCAGCTAAGTCCCCTACACTCCCTGATGCTATCCGGTTAGCATCGGGGTGTGCTGAGGGTAGTCGGGGCGGAGCAGAGGCTGAGACTGGCACTAACCATGCAGCAGCGAAATTGGCTGCAAGGAAAACCTTCGACTATCTTTAAGGCACCGATCGCTAACCAGGCAGCAGCTAATATCACTGCTGCACAGTTAGCTTTGGTGGCTACTGGCTTTGGTGGCAATCACTAGATATTTAATGACGGTGCCATGGCATTGACTATCCGGTTTGGAGGTCGGTGGGGAGGGCTATGTGCTCATTCAGCGCATAGCCCTTCGAAGATCAGGGCAGTTTATATCGCGCCCAATATCACTATCTCCACACGTATTTTCAGCATGTTCTCAATCCCTAAATCCTTTTGTATTTGCTACACGTATGTTTTACATTTCCAATATTAAAACTTTAAGTCTTAAAAGTATTTCTTGTGGCTTTGCATTTCCCTGGAGAGTCATCCATTCTCTTCCTGATTGTTATTCTATTGGTATGTCCAATGGATTTTCTCAGAAAGGGAATCGGGTTAGTTATTTTCTTTCCAACACACTTTCGTTAATGGGAAACAGGCTCAGGGCCAGTGCAAGGGTACTGGGTGCCATAGGTGAAATTTCAGCATTATGTATCCTGCCCCCCCCCCCCCAAGATTTTCATAATTAAATTCAACAATCAAAATCCTCTAAACACCACCCCTTCCACAGCAGTCTTGATAAAATGCATCATTGGACATCATACTTTAAATATCAAACTTTGCTTGGTATATATGCTAAAAAATATAGGGTCATGCATTTGGGCTGCAAAAATCCAAGAGAGCAGTACAGTGTAGGAGGCAAAATACTTCTCTCCACAAAAGTAGAGCAGCACCTGGGTGTGATTGTCTCTGATGATCTTAAAGTGAGTAAACAGGTAGAAGAGGCTACTGCGAAAACCAGAAGGATGCTTGGGTGTATAAGAAGAGGAATGGCCAGCAGAAAAAAGGAAGTGATATTGCCTCTGTATAAATCTCTGTTGCAACTTCACAGTGTGCAATTCTGGAGACCACACCTTCGAAAGGATATAAACAGGATGGAGTCAGTGCAGAGTGTGGCTATTAAAATGGTTAGTGGGGAATCCAGGGGGGAAGTAAGATGGCAGCAAGCTTGAATGCTGCAGAATCGCATCTGGTCTTTAGATTGAGTTTTTGGAGTCACATATGGGTCGAAGGAAACGCAAGCAGTTCAACCTACCCCCAGGTGATGATGTGTGGGGCTCTCTTGGACAAAAGACCTTGGTTTCATGCAGCTTTTCTTGTGGCGTCGGAGCGGCGTCTTCAATGGAGCCGGCAGTTGAGCTGTCATCTCTAGGTGCTTCGGGTGTGTTGCTTTAGCCAGAACTCCGCAACCCACCCGCTGCAACCTGGATGTGAGTGGCCGGTATGAGTTGTGCTTCCCTCCGGCCTGCCGATGAGCATGCCATCGGAGGGAAGTGAAGAGGGCTCTCTACCGGCGGGTCCAGCTCCTCCAGTGTCTGGTTCACAGAGTAGCAGTGGAATAATTGTTAAAGAGGTGGTGTCTTCAGTGCAGCCTGGAGTGTCTCTGTCTTCTGGAGCCAAGCTTTTGGTGAAGAGGTTTCTTTATGTCCCTGCCCTTGCTAAGATTATATCTTTGTACCCCCCTTTTTTTCCTGTTCTTGTGGACTATGATGGATACAGATGTATTTTTCTCATATTGTGTATATTTCTTTTTATTGGATGTCTTTTCTTACATTCAAGGAATTTTTGGATGTTGTATATTAAAACTTCAATAATAAAAAAAATGGTTAGTGGTCCTCGTTATAAAGCATATGGGGACAGACTTAAAGTTCTTTATATGTATACGTTAGAGGAAAGGAGGGACAGAGGAGAAGTGATAGAGATTTAAATACCTCTGTGGCATAAATGCACAGGAAGAGAGTCTCTTTCGATTGAAAGCAAGCTCTGCAATGAGGGGAAATAGGATGAGGGTGAAAAGGGATAGACTTGGGAGTAATATGCGTAAATATTTCTTTACAGAAAGAGTGGTAGATTGTGAAATTGTCTCCCAGCGGAGGTAGTAGAGACAAGGACAGTAGCTGAATTCAAGAAAGCATGGGAGAAACACAGAAGATCTCTAAAGGAATAAAGGGGGCTATAGTAGTTTATATGGAAAGGCAGACTAGATAGGCCATGTGGTCTTTTTCTGCTGTCATGTTTCTATGTTTCTATGCATGTGCCTAATTTCCCTGCAGGTAAAATAATGTGCTGATGGCTCTTTGAGTTTGTGGGCTGTCAGGATATATTGTTTTGCTTTATTGCTGCTCTTTGACACTCCTTAGAAGCTGTTGCTCTATGCAACTGGCTGGTCTTGCCTAATGGTTGGGCTGACTGAAGAGATGCCTCACCCCCACCTAAATCTTTTCTTTAGGCTAGCACAGTTGTATTAGATGAGCCTATGCGTTCCTTTTGTCATCAGTTTCGTCTTTAGTGAGATGAAAAACTTCTGCTTTTCTTGCATCCAAGAGCTGTCTGGTTACCTAGTTCCAAGAGGGAGGTTTTAGGCCAGGCCTAGATTTCAGGCAACCCTATCCTGATAAATTTGGAACCAGCAGCACAGATTCCAATGGGTAGAATCAAGGACTACAAATACCACAATGTTTTTGAAATTCAAGTTCAAAACCAGGACTAATCAATGCTTTTTTCTGAAAGTAGGAAACCTGGCTGCTCTGCAACACCCTTTTCCCCTCTAGCATACAAATACACATACATCCCTGCTGTACTGATTCCAACATTGTGTGAAAACATGGTGGTCTAGAAAGGTAGATTAGTAACTGCTGCCAGGAAAAGAGCAAAAGGTAAAGGATATACCCATGATACAGATCCATTGCTATTACACACCAAAAAAAACCCAGACTGATCTATGCAATCACAAAGCATTTTATTAATTCCTTTATGATGAAAAACAGCTTGAGCACATTTGAGTACCCCTGCTAAGCTCTTATTATCTTCTAAGCATTTCAGTGTGTTCTGAAATATCATTCATGGTTATTACCTTCCAGCCACCAAACCTCAGCCAAGGAACACTGCTCACTCTGGAATGCTTATTGCCTCGTCCAAAAGCAGCTGTTAGGAAGAGCGTTCTGGGGCATCTTGCATAAAGCCTAGAAATGAGATTACTCTGTTCCAGCGTATGGTGGGTCGCATCCTTACAAGAGACTAAGTAATGGAGTTAATGACCGGATTAGCAGCCCATCTAAAATGTTCGATTAGTTGCAATGAGCAAGTCGCCTAATAGATTGCTTTCAACCAAGCAGAAAACATTTATGTTGCTTATGTAATGAGGGTTAGTGCCATAAACGATGAAGCAAATGCTATAGAAGAGGAGGAGGCCTCTGCAGTTGTAAAGCAGACCATATGTGGGTCAGGACAAATGTTTTATTATAATACTTCATATTTTTATAGCGCTACTGGTTGTACAGTGGTGACAAATATTCAGGTGCAATATGTACCAGCAACGCAATAGTTACTAACATGCATTGTAAAATAACATTAAATGGTAAAAAATCATGTATTATTTGCTCTTAATGTATATTTTTGTTAGTGCTGCACAGGTTAAGTAATAAGGAGATGGCAAACATGCAAATGCTTGCAAAAAAGCTGATTATTGGGCAAAATGAATAACAGCTTGCATTTGACCTTGCAAGCTCTGTTATTTAAGGTCGGTTGACCTGAATGAATGTTGGTCAGTGTACAAAAAGAGGAAAACAGGATTTTAAAGTTGGATACACAAGACCTCTTGATTACTCTTATAATTTTTCCTAAGATATATGATAAAGAAAATTATAAATTATAAATTCTTTAAAAAGTACTTTTTAAAAAGATAAAATAAAGAAGAAGCTGAACTTTGGTTTAATTTTCAAAGGGAGTTTTTTGAGACCGGTGATGTGTGAGTTCTGCATTCCCCTATGGCGATTAGGCTGCCACATAGAGGGACTAATAGTCATCCTGAGGTCTTTTTCTCCCTTTCAGTAAGATATTTGTGTAATTGGCTGTAGCCTGGTTTGTTAAGTGTAGGAATGTGTTATTGGTAACAGATTTAGAGTGATATGTATGAATATTTTGGGGTTATCTAAGGGTTTTTTTCTTTGGGTTTGATTTAGCTTTGTGCATACCATGACAGTCATGAACTTCACTTCTAGCCAGGATAACATAGTAACATAGGGGCTTGTTTACAAAGCCGCGGTAGTGGTTTCCGATCGTTATCGGAACCGTGGCCCCATTGATTTCGGCTCCGATAACGATTGGAAACCGCTACCCACGGCTTTCTAAACAAGCCCCATAGTATATGACGGCAGATAAAGACCAGTATGGTCCATCTAGTCTGCCCAGTAAGGTGGATAGAGTGGTTGTAACTGCAGCTCCGTGCAGGTCACCCCCCTCTATGCCTGTGTTTAGGGTTTTAGCTGCAGCTCCGTGCAGATCACCCCCCCCCCCCTCCCTCTATGCCTGTGTTTAGGGTTACATCTGCTTCTCCTTGCAGGTCTATAAAAAGATATTTAAGTTTGCTTTGATTTCATCCTCTAGCTATAAAGGGATCCATAGTGTCTGTCCCATGCCATTTTGAATTCCGTCACTGTATTTGCCCCCACCACCTCCATTGGGAGAGCATTCCATGCATCCACCACCTTCTCAGTGAAAAAGTATTTCCTGATGTTGCTTTTAAGTTTACCGCCTTGCAGCTTCATCATTTGCTCTCTAGTCTTACAGCTTCTCCTTCTATGAAAAAGGTCTGTTTGTTCATTGATATTCTTTCAGTATTTAAAAAATCGGTATCATATCACCCCTGTCCCTCCTCTCCTCTAGGGTACACATATTAAGGACTTCAAGTCTCTTCTCATACACTTTCTAGTGCAGGCTCTGAATCATTTTGGTTGCCCTCCTCTGAACTATTTCAAATCTTTTTATTTCCTATGTACAACATGAAATCAGTCTCTCAAATTTACTGCTAATGCTCGGCATAGTACTTGTATCATGCCAAAGAGAGCTTCCTTCTGGAGTTTTTAAGATGTAGCATGTATGGTTAGCCTGTCAAGATGTGCTTGAAAATTCTTCTTATCAAACCTGTGGCTTCCAATATGATGGGAAATATTTCTGTATCTTTCTGCCACATTTTCTTGGTCTCTGATTGCATTTCTTGTTACTTCAGGATCTTCTCCCTCTCCACGCGATTCACAGGATAGTCACATGGAACCAACACCTTTTTCTCCTTAATTTATTTATTTATACTGCTTTTTTATACTGCCTTATCCTGGAATCAAAACGGTTTACATTAAACTTTCACCTCAAACAGTATACATTTAATTTGGCTTAGGTTATTTAACAGGGTAATAACTATTTACAAGTTGTTTAACATAATTACATAAGTTCTGTCCATTTACGCCTGAGCAGAGTTATGGTGGCTGTTCGAATGTTTCAATGAGTCTTTAGTTGGGGCCGGTGTGGTTGTCTGACTATGTGATGTGTCCATAATGTTCTATGCACAGAAATGTCTTGAGCTTTCTCCGGAAGTCCTTGATGTCGTCAGTGGAATGGATTTCTTCAGGGAGGGAGATCTATAGTTGGGGTGCGGCTAGGGATTGTGCCCTTTTGGAAGTTGATTGCTTGCTTTTCCAGTAGTATGATGGAACATTAATCATGTGTCTGTTGTTGCTCCTTCTAGGGCAGGTGCTGTCTTCTCTTGTAATTAGGGTTTCTAGGATGTCTGCTGAAGAATGGTGGATGATTTTAAAGATGTTTAGTATTGTTTTGAACTTTGCACATGCTTGGATTTGTAGCCAGTGTAGTTCGTGTAATACTGGTGTAATGTGATCTGTCTTACTGGTTCCCCTGATGATTCGTGCTGTTGTGTTCCGCACCATCTGTAGTGGGCATGTGGCTTGCTTTGGGAGTCCATGGTAGAGTGAGTTGCCGTAATCCAGCATTGGTGTGATGATGACTTGGCAAACAGTTTGGAAGTGGCCCTGGTGTAGGAGTGGTTTAAGTTTCTTATGAAGTTTAGTTTGCGGTATGCCTTCGCTGCTGTTTTGTTTATATGTGATTGAAGGTTGATGTTTTTGTCTAGCGTGACGCCTAGGTCGCGCACCTCCTCTTTTATAGGTATGGTTTGGTTGAGCAGTTGAATTTGTTGCGGACGGTTGAAGATGGTATCACTTAACCCTCCATTGCCTCAGAAGAAAGGCCTGGCAATCTACTTCCGGTGACACTGCCAAGAAAACCCAGGAGCTTCTGGGTCGCCAGGAGTCAGGACTGACTCGAAGGCTCACATTGAATTGAAAGTCATGTTGTTACGGGTCCAGTGGCACATTATGGTCTGTATGGTCCTGGAGCTGTATCTGCACAGTCTTCTCTATGATCTTTGCAAGAAATGGAAGGCTGGAGTTCGGACAGTATGTTGTGGGGTCCATCTTGCAGAGTGAGGTGTTTTTCAGGATTGGTTGTATGGATGCTTGTTTAAGGGAGGCTAGCATGTGCCCTTGTAGTAAGGATAATTTAACTATCTTTTGTATGTATGGACTGAGTTGTTCCTTAGTGGTTTTTATCCATTGCACAGGGCATGGGTCGTTTTGGGGAGTGGTGATGTTGAGTGAGGTGATTAATTGCTCTATTTGTCTGCGAGGTGGTATGGTGAATTCTCCCCATGGTTGCATGGATGTTTGTACTTCAGTGTTGCTGCATTTCATGGTTGTTGCCAGCGGATATTTATTAAGTTCATTGTGTTTTGGTGGTGGACTTCAATGCTCTCCTGGTGCATGTTGTCACTGGTGAGAGCTCGCACAATGTTGAAAAGCTCTCTTGGTTTGTTTACTGATTACATGATTATGCTTGTATGGTATTATTGTTTGTAGTTGTTGATCAGGGCATTGTAATCCTTCTGTTTAGTATAGTATAGTTGTTGCGTGCCTGGGTCTTTGGTTCTTCTCCATTTTCGTTCTATTTTTCTCAGTTCTCGTTTTGCATCTCTGATCGTGCTGGTGTACCAGGGGGGCAGATGGCTTAATGCGTGTTTGTGTGTGGTTCTTGCGGGGTGCTGCTGCTGTGGTAGTAAGTGTGTTGGTCCAGTTCTTGATGATCTTGTCAAGGTCTTTCATTTTTTGTTGTAGGTTTCGCATTACCTCTTTCAAAAAGACTTCTCTATCAAAGGACTTAAATCTTCTTTTGGCTTCAGGTTTTTCCTGTGGATGCATTGGTTGATCGATCTGTATTGTGATGGTTATTATGTAGTGGTCCAACCATGGTGTTGGCATGATTGTGGGACGGGAGATTGTGCTACGTGCTTGTAGTGATCTAGGAATGAATGTGAACTCTGGGGTTGTTCCATGTCTGTGAGTGGGTTCCTTGATCAGTTGATGACTTTGTAGTGCTTCCATTGCTTTGAGGAAGGCTTTGGCATTTTTGTCTGGTTCTGGTCTGAGGTTAAAATTGCATAGGATGATGAGTGGCTTGATTGTTGAATCGTGTGCACATACTGTTTTGAGTTTCTTCGTTAGGTCATCAGATTTGGTGTTTAGTGGTCTATTTGCAAGGCATATAGCTATATGTTTATTGGAGATGTGTATTATATTGTATTCTTCTGTGCTATTTGTTAGGGTGGTTTTAAATTTGTAGTGATTCCTGGCCAGTATCAGCACTCCTCCACCTCTTCTGCTTGTTCTGGGACAGCTGAAGGCGGAGTAGGTGGGTGGGATGATTTGGTTTAATATTACCCGATCAGTATCATTGCACAAAGTCTCTGTTATACAGAGTACATCTGTTCTTTGTGTGTGTACATAATCTGTGATGGTGTTAGCTTTGTTTCTGACTGACCTTGCGTTTATAAGCATACAAGTGAGGTTTGCACCTACCATGGTGTGGTTATATTATGCAGTATAGGTGGGGAATATATTGATTGTGGCATCTGTTTTGTGTGTGCATGTTTTGCGTGAAGCATGTTTAATTTGGTTGTGCCATGGGGTGAGATATTATATGTGCAGAGGGTGAGTGTAGGTGGGTGTGTATGTTCTGGTATAAAATGCAGTTGTCTGTTGTGTGAGAAGTTGCAATATTAGTATGGTTGAGAGGAGAATTGTGCCGTGGAGTAACATGTTGCTAGGCTAGCAGTCTGAACTGATCTAGATTTTACTTCAATGGCTTAGCAAACCTCAGTGGCTTAGTGAATCCGATGAGTGCTGAGCTTACGTTTGTCTTCCAAAATCACGATGGAATCGTCTACTTTTTCAGATGCACCCAACTTTGCACAACTCGTATGGGAGCATTTATGTGGGAGACAGTGGATTTTTTGGTTTTCGTGGTATTTGGGTTTGTTCCTGCAGTCCAAGAAAGTATATAGGATTTGTTCTGTAGATATTGGATCCAGTCTCTGCAAGCAGTTGGTGTCGGTAACTGTTTATGGCTCTGTGGCATCGGTAGCTGTGACATTGGCGGCGTCGGTAGCTGTTTGCAGCTCTGTGGGCTTTTTGGTTGTTGTTTTATCAAAGTTGGGTTTCTGTCTTTGTTAAAGGTCCCCTCCACGTTTCCTGCCTAAGGGCCATGACAAAGAGCCCTCTGGCGAGGCCCTCAGGCACAAGCCCACCAGACACGGGCACACCTGATGGCACTTGTTTTTATAGCAGGCAGTCCGAGACCCTGATTGGTCTTGGGCCGGGGCATGGGGAGGAGAAGTTCTTCCCACACTTCAGCCTGATGCTGGATGGGGCCTCGTTGGTGGAGTCTGGGCTGTTGGTTCCTTCGCACCCGATAGCACTTGTTTTTATAGCAGGCAGTCCAAGGCCCTTATTAGTCTTGAGCCGGGGCATGTGGAGGAGAAATTCTTCCCCTGCTTCAGCCCAATGCTGTTCAGGGCCTCGTTGGTGTAGTCTGGGCTGTTGTTACCACTATGTCGCGTTTCCTCGCATCCTGTTTTTCATCCATCAGAATGGGAATGTCCCAGGAGATCATAACCTCTTCACTCTCTGTAATTCTCTTAGGGTC
Source organism: Ichthyophis bannanicus (assembly GCA_033557465.1). Classification (NCBI taxonomy): domain Eukaryota; kingdom Metazoa; phylum Chordata; class Amphibia; order Gymnophiona; family Ichthyophiidae; genus Ichthyophis; species Ichthyophis bannanicus. Next base: position 822,731,656 of record CM066032.1, read on the forward strand.
ATAATCCCAGTACTTTTCAGGCACAGTGATGTTGTAGTGTGCCAATATGTGAGGAGCGCTACTTTGTTGTGCCTTTCTGTATAGAAATTTTCTGTCATCAGAACTTCACAGCCAGCTACAGTATGAAGTGAGTCACTGTTTCCATGTGTTACAGAATCGACATATGTCTGTTTTGCCCCGTTTTTTAATGCTCGCTGTAAACCGTCTCATCTGTTATCTGCTGTCCTGGGCTGCAATTATCAATCTCTCATCCATCTGTTTCAATTCACCTCTCCTTAACATTTCATGTGTCTATTCTTAATCAACAAAGGATTCCTGAAGTAACACTTTGTATTTCCCACTGTATTTGTGCATTTACCACTTGTTTTTCCTCGTTTGCTGATCTAATTCTTTGAACAGTTTTTTTCTCTTGTTTTGCAAATTCTGTTGCTTCCTTTCCTGTGTGTGCACTTGTGATTCACACTCTTTCCTTGTAGTCATTGGAATACCTGTCCAAGTTTGATATAATGGAGACAGATTCTGGACTTGTACTTTCATATTTTAGCACTTTTTGCATATTTGGTTCCAATGATGCTGTTAGGTAGGCCTGGAGGTCTATGATAGTAGCTCTGCAATTGTAATCAATCTCTATGAGGCCCAGTCCTACTTCAGCTCTGGGGATGTACAGTCTTGGCATACACTAATTCTTGTAAATTACCTCATGGGCATGGAGGAGTTTTCTTTTTGCACATCCAGTTTTTCAAGATCTTTAAGAGGCCAGTCTACAATCCCATAGCTGTATGAGAGTACAGGAATTGCAGATGATTGATAACTTGCATCTACTCTCGTGTTAAGGCACTTTTCAATAATGATTTTAATCTTTTATAGTATTCTTTACTGATCTTTTCTCTTAGTAATTTCTGCTTGAGTGTCATCCTTCTTCTAATCTGAGATATTTATATATGCCTTCCTGTTCAAGTTCCTCGATGTTGCAGCCCTTAGCCAGGGAGATTTTTTCCATTTTGCTCAATTTTCCTCTAAAAGAAAGTTGCCTTAGTGCATTTGTCAAGACAAAAAGTCATCCTGATGTCATCAGAAAAGCTTTTCACTGCTAATTGTTGGTTGCTGGTAGAGCTTCAGGTCATCTACAAATAGTAAATAGGATGTACCTCTCAGTTGTTTCCTTCTTTAGGAGTCAGGCTAAACGCATCCCAAAGGGTTGATGAAAGTACTCATTGGATTAAGCGCCATACAAAATAGAAGTGGCTACAGGGAATCTCCCTGAACTATTTCTTGCTGGATCTTGATGTTATGAATGATGTACTGACCATCTTCATACTTCAAAAATAGTGTAGCTTGCCACCTTGTCATGGGTAAACTTAATGTACTCTAGCAAACCAGGATTTATTTTATACATTCCAAGACAATTTATTATCTAAGAATGTGGGACTCTGTCAAAAGCTTTCTTATAATCAATCCATGTTATACTGAGATTTCTACTTTTCTTAGTGCTGGCCATGATGACCTTATTTAACATTACCTGGTCTTTGGTTCTATATGCACTTCTCTTATTGCCCTTTTGCTCTATTGCCATGATACTATTGGACTCGATATGATCATATGTTCTGTTTGCATTTATTGCAGTGAACAGCTTACAGATTGTAGGTAGACAAGTTATTGGTCTGTAATTTTTGGGAATATTACTTAGTTTCCCTTTGGAAGGAGAAATGTTCTTCCTGTTAAAAGCCATTGTGGTGTTAGGTTTGGCTGCTTGATCAATTGTTTTTTTCAGTTTGCCAGGTCTTGGTGGGGTGATGTTAACTGAGTCAAAAATTGGTAACTCCATCTGGACCAGGGCTCTTCTAGTTTGGGACTCATTTTAACCTGCTTTCTAGCTCTTTTGTTGTTACCACAGGCCATTCCATACTGTAGGTTTGATGTTTGACTTTTCTGAATTTTCCCATATGCAGGGTAACCATTTTGCTTCTTGATTCTGCTCTGTGGGGTCCTTGTATAGGCTTCTCCAGAAGGTTTATGTTTCAATTACCCATTTAACAAATAAAAAATAAATATATTGTTTTAATTTTTCAGGAGTGTTTTTTTTGACCCTGAAAAAGCAGTACATATGTGAACATCTTGAGGTTGATTTAATAAGTAGTGCATTTGAACTGTGTGCTGAATTTCAATGCATAGTTCCCGAATGAAAACACGGAACAAAAGTTTTATACCTGATACAATAAACAAATGACATACACATTACCACAGCACTAAAAGTGTGATCTGGTCCAGATTATACTGCCTTGCATGCATGGACTTATACTTTTGCTTTCCATAAGACGGTGGTTTTCAACCTAGTCCTCAGGACACATCCGACCAATTAAGTTTTCAGGATATCCACAATGAATGTCCATGTGATAGATTTGTCTATATTGTTTCCAGTGTCTGCAAATCAACCTTGCCCAGTGGGTATCCTGAAACCCGATGGCATGTGCCTTGAGAACTAAACTGAGAATCTCTGTACTAAGATACACCTTCCCAAATCTGTCCTGGGGACTCCATAGCCAGTTAGCGTTTCAGACTATTTATAATGAACATGAATATACAGTATATGCAAATTTATCTCATTTGTATTCATTGCGGCTCTCTTGAAAACTTGATTGACTGTGAGGTTTGTGAAATCTTGTCCAAAGAAAAGCAAGAGATCCTAATGCAAAATGAAAACCTCAAGGCACCAGGAATAGCAAAAGCTGCACAAAAAATGGTAAACCAGTGCAAACCCCCCACCCCCCACAACAATAGACACTGAAACTTGACACCAAGCTCACAGGTGGAGAAAAAAGACCTCAGTGAGTACTATCATTAAGCTCAAGCAACGGCTCTATGTTTTTCTTTCTTTCTTTCTTTAAAGGGTATTTTTATCCCGCCTTATCCTTTAATCAAGGCGGTGAACACAGCAAACAATCAATAGCTTTGGTATTTGTGTTAGGTATGTTTATGTACAGTGAGTGTGTATGAGTGTGGGTGGGATGATTGGTGTGAGCTATTTACAACATGTGCTTTTTACAGCTATATACATGGTTTTTTTGCAGTCTCTACAGTGTACTGTGGCTGATCTTTAGATCGAGTCTGAGGTTCTGTTATGTGCTTAGTTCGAAACTGTAGAGTCTGGCTATAAGTTTGGTCCATAGTGCTCAGTGAAGAGCAATGTCTTTAGGTGCTTTCGGAAGTCCTTTGGGTCTTCAATAGACCGTAGCTCATCTGGGAGTGTGTTCCATATTGTAGGAGCTGCCATTGATAGGGCTCGTTGTGTGGTGGATTTGCATGCTTTTGTGTAGTTGCTTGGTGTGTTGAGTGTGTCTGCTGTGATCTTTCTTCGAGGTCTAGTGCTGGTTTTAGGTAGTATGAGGGGTTGGAGGCTGAGTGCAGAGCTCTTGTGTTTGATTCGGAATATGTTCAGAATCATTTTGTATCTGATGCGGTAGCTGATTGGGAGCCAGTGAAGGTCTTTTAGGATGGGTGTGATGTGGTCTTGTTTTGATGAACCGGTGATTATTCTGGCCGCTGTGTTTTGAGCCATCTGTAGCGGTCTGAGTGATTGTTTTGGCATGCCGTTATAGATCGGGTTGCAGAAGTCAAGGATGGCATGCCGTTATAGATCAGGTTGCAGAAGTCAAGGATGGGAGTTATTAGAGCTTGGCAGACTGTGCGGTTTTGTGTGAGTAGGTGCTTGAGGCGTCTGATTAGTCTCATCTTGTAGTATGCGTTCTTAGTGGTTCTTCTGATGTGTGATTGTAGGTTCAGTTTTTTTTTATTCCGAGGTATTTCACTTCGTTTTTCAGTGGTATTGCTGTGTTGTTGGTGTTGATGAAGGGTGGGGGGCTGAAGTTGGTGTTTCGTGTGATGATTATTGCTTCTGTCTTGCTGTAGTTTATGGCTAGGTTGTTGTGCAGGAGCCATTTGGCCATGCTGTTGAGACAGTCTGTTATTTTGGTGTAGTCAGGGCGGTCGAGGTTGATTGAGGTGTATATCATGATGTCATCTGCGTAGATTGTGTAGTTTATTTTGTGTGCTTTCATGATGTTGCAGATTGGTTGGATGTAGAGGTTGAATAGCAGTGAGGATAGTGCGGATCCTTGTGGCACCCTTTGCTTGATCTTTGCAAGTCTTGAGGTGTTGGATCCGATCTTGACCTGGAACTGTCTGTCTGTTAGGTATGAGTTGAACCATTTTAAGATGGTGCCGGTTATTCCAATTTTCTGAAGTCTGGTTAGGAGGATTCTGTGGTCCACCGTGTCGAATGCAGCTGAGATGTCTAGGAAGATGTCTACAAGCCAGGATAACCTACAAAGCCAGGATAACCTACAAAGCACTTCTGCTATCCTTTAAAGCAATCAATCAAATAGCCCCACCTTCCCTCTCATCACTTATTATCAACACCCCCACGAACAGACTGAGAAGATCCGCAGCCGCCAATACCCTTGTCGTACCAAAGGAGTACACTAAATGTAACCAAACAACCAGAGACAGGGCCTTCACCTTATTCGCTCCAACTTGCTGGAATAATCTCCCTCCTCATATTCGATCAATAAAAGACCTCTCTCAATTTAGAAAGGCCCTCAAACACTACCTATTCTGTCATCATCTTTTAGGCCCTAACCCTACACCTCCTCCCCCCATCTCACAAATCACTCACACAGCCTCTGACATTCCAACAACATAGCCATAACAGAACACGAACTAGACGCTCTGCACACCCAAATTTATGACCCAATTTAACTGTAAATTTCCAGATGTAATTTATCTTTCTGTATATAGCTTGTATATAGTTTACCATGTTGTCTCCAAGTTACTGACCCTGTTATAATGTAAGCAAAAGACACTGTTATAATGTAAGCAAAGGACTGTTCTAATGCGAAATTTGTTATCTGTAAACCGCGCTGATACCAAAGAGCGCGGTATATAAAAACTGTAAAATAAAATAAAATAAATAAATAAAATTAGAGTTCCTTATTTGTGGTTGTCTATGGTTTGGATTATGTCGTTGAATAGGTATAGCAGTAGTGTTTCGACTCCGTGGTTTGGGCGGAAGTCATGTTGATGAATGTCCAGTGGGGCATGTGCATCGATGTGGTCCTGGAGCTGTTGTTGCATGGTCTTTTCTAGGATTTTAGCCAGTAATGGTATGCTGGAGATTGGTCTGTAGGCTGCTGGATTGCTTTTGTCTAGTGTGGATTTCTTTGGAATCGGTCGTATTGTGGCTAGTTTCAGCTGGTCTGGCATGGTTCCTTGCACCAGAGAGTTGTTTACCATGTTGTGTATGATGCTGAGGAAGCTTTCCTTTGTTGCCTTGATCCAGGGGACTGGGCATGGGTCTGTTGGAGCAGTACTTGTGTTGAGAGCGGTGATGATATCTGAGAGTTGCCTTGTGGATGGAGTGTTGAAATTGTCCCATGTTATGGTGGGTATGGTTGGGTTGGTGGTTCCTTCCGTTGTTTGTTGTGGTGAGTGGCCCAGTTTATCTTGTAGGTGATCAGCAAAGGTTTGTGGGTCAATCTGTATGTCTTTTTCAGGATTTGGTTCATTGGTTAGATTTTTTACTATCTCGAACAGCTCTCTGGGTTTGTTGTAAGCCTTCTGAATTGTGTTTGTGTGGTGCTCTCTTTTTGTTTGGTTAATGAGTTCATTGTAGTTCCTTTGTTTCGTTAGGTATAAGGCCTGGGTGGAGGGGGATTTCGAGCGTCTCCATCGGCGTTCTATCTTCCTTAGGTTTCTTTTTGCATTGCGCATGTCTTTGGAGTACCATGGGGTGTGCTGTCTTCTGTTGTTAATTGTGGTCTCTGCTTTGGGTTTGTTGGCTTTGGCTGCTGCATTGATGATACTGTTCCATTCGCTTACTTGTTTGTTCAGATCGTGTGTTTTCTACAGCTACTTTGCTATGTCAAAGTAGCTGTAGAAAACAGTGTAAACTGATTATACATGGCACAAGGCAACACCATCATAGGTCAGAAAAAATGTATATAAGCAATAAACACCATGCAGGCAAATCATCAGCATATTAGTGTATAAACAACACAACAGTCTCTTTGCTATAACAAAACCACTTAGCCGGAACAGAAATTATCATGTTGTCCACTCAAAACTTTGTCCACACTCTGACACCGGGCATTTCGCCAGCGCTGCATCAAGGAGAAGGACACTTGCCAAATGTAGTCAGGCCCATGCTGTGGCAATGATATGCTATTAACACCTGCAATGATAAACCAAATTGCAAAACCCAAAAATCAAACAATAAAACAAGTTTCCGTGCCTAATAGCCTAACATGCCGCCCAAAAGCAGCAGATTCTCAACCACTGAAAATTACCAGCACTCAAAGAAAACCTCCTGTGTACCCACATGCTGTGATAGCAATACAGACTTTCACCCGCAGCAACATCAACTCAAACAAACTGACGAAACATGTGTGCATTCGCTTTAAACTGCAACCAGTGGGCTGGACTTCCTGACGAGACAAACTGAATACCAAATGACCTGGCCCTTGGTTTATCATTGCAGGTGAAATGATATGAAATTGCTAAGGAATCTCTTGAAGTGTTAGCAGTGCCACACTTGTGGTCACATGAGGGTAATTTCATAAAGTGGTGTCTACGCTAAGCGGGAGAGTATGCACCTACCGTACTTTGCAGCTATTTTAGTCCTTTTTGTGCATATGTGACCTCTTATGATGAAGCGACCAAGGTAAGAATGTGCATGCTAATTTGCTAGTGAACATGTTTACTGTGGGTGTGCATAGAGGCAGAGCTTGCACTTATGTTCATAGATTATAAAATACCTTAATCTATATGCATATATGAATAAAGTACATGTAATCCATTACAGTGGTGGTGACCAGGTGTACGTGATTGTGCCTACACTCAAAGCACATTTGCTATTCACTTATGCTAGTATTTTATAAAGAAAAGTAGGGGCCTACTTCCTAAGCAGGCACCTAAAAACCCTTTTTAAGTAAGTGCTTCTTATAAAATTATCCTCCACGTGGACTTTAAGTCCAGGAACACCATGTGGTCTCCTTAGTTACCTGATGATGGTGAGAACAACAGATCTAGCAGGTGAGGTAACAGAAAGAAACCCTGTAGGCCTTCGTGTAATAGATGAGCCAAGGTGATTATTGGGATCTCTTTAACACTCCTTTGCAAGGTCCTCTTCCATACTGCTGTTAGCATAATGGGCTCATCTCACCCATTTCAAGGCTGGAAAGAAAGCTGAGGCAGGCAACTACTCAGGGAGGCCAAATACAATATTTCATAAGAGTAGATATTTAGGAAAAGTATAATATTTGTCTTCTACTTACCTCCTGACAACAACAAGTTGTGAATAAACACTGGGGGGGGGGGGGGGGGGATATTCAGCAGTGGTAGCTAGTGCTTGTAAAGGGTATAGCCATCGCTACTGAAGACTAGCCCGGGTATTCAATGCCAGGGCCATATATGGGCCACCAGCATTAAATATCAGGGTCGCCACATACCTCAGAATCTAACCAGGCAGTGGCAATATTGCATGTTCTGGGGGCATTCCAGAGTGGGGCAGAGGTAGCACCAATCGCTAAATGGACAGTGGCGATATTGAGCCGTTGCCCAGTCAGCTCCCATGGGCAGTTAGGCCAGACTTTGCCACGCCTAACTTTACCTGCAGTTCGCTAACCGGGCAGTGGCTCAGTATTATCGTGCCTGGTTAGCGATGGTTGCCTCCTCAAATGCTCTGGAACACCCCAGTGCTAACTGCATAGCATCAGGGCATGTAGCGATAGCACACGCAGATAGCTAGTGACACTACCATGAATATCTCATTAACTGGCATTTACAGAGTTTGCAAACCATCTGAATGCCTTTGAATATCCCCCTCCCTGTATTTATAACAGCTTCTTCTTGCCACCCACCACTCACCACTCCTCTAAACTTGGAGCCAATAAGTGCAGAATGCACAATGCTGGTACTCTCTCTTTCTCTGGTTTTATGGGCATTGTTAGTAGATGAATCTATGTGGCACAAGGACAGCCAGAAGCTTCAGAATAGCAACCACAGTTGGACTGTGGATGGGGTAGGTGGTAGGAGGTAAGGGAGAAAACTGACTATTGGAGCACAGCATGCTAAGCTACTGTTATCTTCTCCTCCTCTCCTCGCTGCTGCCACTGCTCTGTACTTTCTCAAAATTGTTAAGTGTGCAGTGTGGGGCCTAGAGCACATGCTAGTGCTCAAAGACCCACCACTATGCATACTTTCTGTCGAAGGGGACATGATATGGCATGCTTTTGGGTGTGGGCATGTGTTTGAGGACCATGCACCATGTGCTTCCGATTTTAAAGTGCCCAGGCTCTTTTGCTGTGCAGTTACTTGCATTGCCACCCCTCCACAAATTCTACTGCACTAGGCGGACCCCTAATCCACCTAGTAGTTGAGTCAACTCTGCATCTAACATGTCATATTACTTATGTTCTATTCATTGTGACAGTTCCACCAGTGGTTGTTGGAGTAATTGTACAGGGCACTTCAAACTCTTGCTGCTAAACTATGCTTCTGGTTCTTCATATTGTTGTCGCCAAGGATAGTCAGTGAAAAAATATTTCCTGAGTCTATCCCTGTTGACTACTTATCAGGAGCCCTTAGTTAGGAATTTTGGGCTCAATATTCAGCGGCAGCGGGTAGCACTTCTAATGTGCATAACCATTGCCACTGAATAATAACCCTGGATATTCAGTGCTGGGGCCATATCCGGCCACTGGCATTGAATATCTGGCAATATTGAGCCGCTGCCCAGTTAGTTCCTGCAGGTAAAGCTATGCCAGCCTTTGCCGTGCCTAAATTTACCCATGGGTCGCTGCTGCCTGGTTAGCAATGGGTGCCGCCTCTGCTCTGCCCCGGAACACACCCCAGTATAAATCATGTAACATCGTGGCATGTAGCGGTGGCATCCATGGATATCCAGCGTCAGTAACATAGTGCCACTGAATATCCCATTAAGCGGCACCTACGTGCTATGCAGATCTGCAAACCATGTAAATGCCTTTGAATATCCCCCATCCCCCTTTCCTTTCTTTTGAATAAGCTAGGCTCTGAGGCATGGGCATTTAGTGCCACCCCATAGAGGTTATCACAAAATTATGTCGCAATAAAGGGGTTCTGGTGGGTAGAGGGAGACGGCTGCCCAAATCGAAAACTCCAAAAATGCTACAGGCTTTGCCACTCTATCCCAAACAAGTAGGGAAAGCATGCAGAGTATGGTTCAGGGAATTCTTTTCAAGCATTGTGTGTGTGTATGAGGGAGTATACAGATGTGTTGTCTCTTTGTGTATCTGTGACGTACAGGAGAGAGGGAAAGGGGGAAGTTGGGGGTAGGAGAAGGGGGTACTTGGGGATAGTTTGGGGATGAGTTTATTGGGAGATGAGTTTATATGAGTTTTGGAGGGGGATGGCAATTGGGGCAGTTCTGTGGCTGAAGTATCTGGTGGAATGGAATAGTTGGTGTTAGTTTTGGTGCTGATGTAATAATTGTGGAGGGTTGATGAGGTGAGGGAGAATGGAGGGTAGATTAGGGGATGGGGTAGTTGTGAGAGTAGCTGGGTAGTAGGGTATTTTTGGGGGTAGGGATAGTTAGAGGGTGAGAGGTGGTTGTGATGGTATTGTTTAGGGGGTGGAGGTAGTTGGGTAGTTGAAACTTTTGGGGAGGGGTTGGAGTGATGGGGTAGTTGTGAAGGTAGTTGGTGATAGTTTGGGGAGGCGGGTGCTGTATGAAGGGATAGTTGTGGGAAGGTAGTTGGGGTGGGGATAATTTGGGGATAGTTTTAGGTAGTGGGATTCATTATTGGGGGTAATTTTAGGGGAGTGGGGCAGTTGTGGGGGAGAGGGAGGTAGTAGACATTTTGCAAGGAGCAGTTCCTTAATGACTGAGCTTCACTATATCTATGTTGTCATAGCTGGAACTGCTTTTCCTATAGAAATGCATTGTGATATCTTTGGGGAAAGTTATACCACTGGAAACCTAGTCCAATCTGGTCAGTTTTCAAATTCAATGTGTCTTTTCATCAATTTTTATCAAATGCCAAATTGATCACATTTGGTTACATTTTCAGAGAGCTATTTTGTGGTCAGATAGACAGGCATTCTCGACTGGTTATGTACTATTCTTTTCAACTTTCAGGGTGCTCAGTGTGTTTTTTTAAGCACTGGCTGCCACAGCTGAATTTAATGCAGATATTCTGCAGGGCTGACTGACTGGATGCAGTGGTGAAACTCAGTCCACTATCCTAATAACTAACCAAATAAAGTTAGGTCAGCCCTTTTGCTGTCTTAATTTTATCTGGATGGCTATTTTGTTCGTCATCTGAATGCTGCCACTCATTGGATAACTGCAGATTCCACCCCATTTCCAGATAGTGCCGGATATTCAGTATCACTATCCACATAGTTCTGCTGAATATTCCCGAATAATCATGGTGAATGGAAATATCTGGATAACTGTGGCCCTTTAGACAAAAGAGAAACACAGGACAAAAATGTCTTAGGAACATATATGAGAGATTCCATGTTGGCTCAGACGGAAGGTTCATCAGGTCCAGCATATTCTCTCTAATCATGACCAATTCAATCCACTAGGAAATACTCAGCAGGTGTTAAAGAACAGATACCTGTAAATATTTGGCCACTTACTTCATCATGATGGCCTATCATGTTATGGTTAAGTTAACTTGTTCATTGTATTAACTAATTTGTTTCTTGCTCCTTGTAAACTGTCCAGTGCAATACATTTGGTTCTCTGTAAACTGCCTTGATTATGTGATAAAGCGGTATAAAAAACAAATAAATAAAATGAAAATAAATAAATACACTCCTTACAACTCTCTCTCTCAGGGATGAGCCGCAGTATTCTAAAGTTTACTAGGCTGTTCAAGGGTGTCTACACTTTTATTCAAACCACTTTTAAACCCAGCCATTTACTATGCCTTGAGCATATCCTTTGGCAATAAATGCCATAGATTGATTGTTTGTTGAGTGAAAAAATACTTTCTCCAATTTATTTTAAACCTATCTTAGTTCTATGGATTATCCCAAGTTCTAGTACAGCCCGATGGCATAAATAACCATTTTCCGTTTACCTGTTCCACCCTGCTGAATTGATTTCATTTTCTGTAGATGAGTCCTCATTTTTGCTGTTGTGGCTTGGTAGGCCACCTCCTTGGCTTCTGGCCAGCCTCCATTCAGACTAGTTGACTGGATCTACTCATTCTTATCTTTCTCTTAACGAACAAACTCCTTGCTCCTTATCCTCTGGATCCCTAGGGGGAGGGAATGCCTAGACCCCTTAGTCTCCCACTGAAAAATATTCAAAAGTAAATAAATCTCCTCAGTACGTAGGGTAAGTACCTTAATGTGCATTTGCTCTGTATCTCCTCTCAAAAATCCACAAATTCCCTCTCCATCAGATCTATACTTTGGGTAAAGTACAGAGGAAATTGACAAACATTTTCCAAAGTTAAAATATCACAGAAGTTCTGCTCTGAATGCACTGGGTTTGCTCTTTCACAGATCATTCTGGACTTTCAATGTTATTTAAATGACATGCACCTTCTTGGTCCCACAAACTTTCTCAGGTATTCCAAAATATTCTGCAAGCAGATCCTAGCCATTTTCCACTAGACTACTTGCTGTTTTATAATTTCTGAAGCAACTTGATTTCTATTGTAATTCTTGCCAGACCCCTTTATGGTCTTTTCTGCTCTCAGATACCCCTTCACAGTTTAGGTCAAGTCAGCCTAGGAGACTTCTCTTTTTTCTTAAGATTTAGCTGGCCATGAAATAAAGTCAGCTCTCTGTTGTTTCTCAGCAGCACCAAGCTCAGAGGTCCCTACTCTCTGGAGTGTAATAAACAACAAGATGCCTGGTTCTGATTAGGCAGGGCAACCAAAATGATAAAAGGGATTGAAGGATACCCTATGAAGGAAAGCTAAAGAGGTTAGGGCTCATCATCTTGGAAAGGAGAGATATGATAGAGACATATAAAATGATGAGTAGAGTGGAATGGATAAATGCAAACAGTTTATATTTTTCAAAAAGTATAAGGACTAGGGTAGAAAGAATTTAGCTACATTTAAGACAATGGGAGAAAACATTTTTCCACTCATAGCATTAGTAAGCTCTGGAATTCATTGCTGGAGGATGTGGTAAAAGCTGTTATTGTAGCGGGGTTTAAAAAATGTTAGGGACAAGTTCCTAGAAGAAAAGTCCATAAGTCATTATTAAAGAAGACTAGGGTAAATCCACTCTTTATCCCTGAGATAAGCATCTTTTGGGATCCTGCCAGATACTTGTGACCTGGATTGACCACTGTTAGAAAGAGGATACTGGATAGGACTGACCTCTGGTCTGACCCACTATGGCAGGTAGAAAATGTGACAACATAAGTCAGAAGGATGCTTGGGTGCACAGGGAGAGGAATGGCCAGCAGGAAGAAGGAGGAGTTGATAGTGCCTCTGTATAAATCTTTGGTGAGACCTAAATTGTGAGTATTGTGTGCAATTCTGGAAACCGCACCTTCAAAAGGATATGAACAGAATGGAAATGGTGCAGAGGATGGCTATCAAAATGGTCAGTGGGGTTCGCCATAAGGCACATGGAGACAGACTTAAATATCTCAATATGTATAAGTTGCAAGAAAGACAGGAGAGGGGAGATATGATAGAGACATTTAAATATCTCCATGGCATAAATGCACAGGAGGAGAGGATAAAGGTGAAAGGAGATAGACTCAGGGGTACTTTGTGGAAATATTTCTTTACGGAAAGACTAGTAGATGCGTAGAACAGTCTCTCAGTGGAGGTAGTAGAGACTAAAACTGTATCTGAATTCAAGAAAGCATGGGAGAAAACACAGAAGATCTCTAAAGGAAAAAAGGGTCTGTAGAGCTTATTGGTTGTTATGGAAGGGCAGACTGGATAGACCATATGGTGTTTTTCATGTTTCTGTATCTCCATGTTCTTTTATAGGGATGTGCATTCATTTCAAACAACATGGGAAATATTAATGAAATTTCCTATTTTGTTTCATATCATTTTGAATCTGAACACAGCACTAAAAAATCCAGAATTTGTTTCCCCACCCCCCAGTTTCATCGGTAGCATGGCCTCAAACCAGTAACCTTAGGGTTGGAAGTTGCCAATAGATCCCCATCTGTATCCCTAGATATCTAAGTTCTTTGCCCACTCACTTAAATGGGAAAGAATCTTTTAGTCGCTCCTCTAATGAAGGTTCCAAATGTACCTTCAAAATTTTCATCGTACTTGTTAGTTTTATATCCTGACATGTTAGCGTGTTCCACTACCTCGTTCATCAATACTGTCCTTGAAACCAGGGGATTACTTAAAGAGAAAATAATATCATCTGCAAAAAGAGATATTTTGCTCTCTCCCCCTCCCCCCGACCTTAAACCTCCTATGGTCCTAATCCTCTCCACAATTGCTCAATAACCAGAGCAAATAGGAGCGGAGATAGAGGGCACCCCTGCCTCATCCCCCTCCCAAGCCCAAATTCCTCCGAATACCTTCAATTTATTTTGATCTGCACCATAGGCCCCTTTATAAAAAGCTTTAATCCAACCCCAATTTCTGCAACACCTGAGACATAACCAAACACCCAGTTCTATCAAATGCCTTTTCTGCTTCCACTGTCATTAACAATGTAGTTATTTTCTCTCTCTTCGCATACCAGATCAAATTAAGTAACTTAAGTATATTGTCATTGGCTTGCTTAACCCCAGTTAGCTTGCAACTTTGTGGAAAACTCCTTCACAAAAATCTTAATGTCCAGAGAGATTAGCTTCTTAGAACCACATACATTTACATCCCCTCTTTAATTCCTTTAATAGCTAATAATACCTCCACCCTCCATTTTCTCAGAGTCTTCCATCTCCAGTCTTGGTAAATCGCACCCCTCTAAATATACCCCGCCTCCTTATCTCCTCTCAATGCTTCCTGAGAATGAAGCTTTTCATAAAATTTTGTAAACGCTTCTTGTATCTCCAAATATCCACAGACCAAATACTCTTTTTCATTTGTTATTTTAACCACCTGTTTCTGTCCTCATTGTGCCCTCAACATATTGGCCAAGACTAAGGGATTGTCCCCGAATTTGAGGTAGTGTCTCAGAATTCATGGAATGTAACTACCTCCTGTCCTCGATTTCATTAGGGACAGAGGTAACTTACATTATTTATCTTGCATACCCCTCTAATACAGTCTTCTCAATCCTTTAGGAGAAGATATAAAATTAACTTCTTTTCTGAAAAAAAGGAGAAATTTTAGAAATATATAGAATTATTATCTGTATGCACAAAATAAAGTTTAAGGGCCCAATATTCGAAGGCCTTTACATGGGTAATTTCCTTAGTTACCCATGTAAAGACCTTATCTGGGATTTTCAAAGGGCACCTACACAGGTAGGGTTTTCCTCGTCTATCTTTAAGGTGCAGAGGCTATGCAGACAGCATCGAAAATCGCTGCTATCCATGTAGCCTCTACAGCTGCCGGGACATCCAAGCTAACCCGAATTTTCACTTCCGCTGCCACAGAAGTGAAAGTCCGGGTTAAAGGGTCAGCGGGCAGGCTATGCACTGTTGCGGCGCTTAGCCTGCCCAAATCAATATCGGGCCCTAAGCATATATATATGTATGTGCACTTATAACTCAAGAAGAGCTGCTACTGTCTTTTTTAAACTTTTGAAATTAATAAATGCTACTTAGACTGGTCATTTCAAAATATATGGGGAAGAGATGCCCAAGGAGGGAGGAGCCCTGCCCTTCCCAGACCAGCTCAGCCCTGCCCAAGTGTCTTAGATTTGCTTTCTAAAAATATGGTAACCCTAGCCAAGACCCTACTTAAGCCAACCCTGTAGCTATCCCTTGATCCGCTCAATCTCTTTGTAAGTCTTTTGAGAATGAGTTAATATATGCTTCTCCTGCATTACTTCTAGCTGTCTTCTCAAGCTCGCCTCCCTTTTGATCCTCTGCTTCCTCTGATATGTAGCTAATAAAATAAACTGGCCCCTTACCGCTGCTTTTAACCCATCCCGTATCATCCCTTTATAGACATCAACCCCCTCATGAATATCCAAATGCTCCTCTATCCCCCTCCTTATCTCACTGCAATTTTCAGCATTATATAGAATCCTTCCTTTAATCGTCAACATTTTAGCCCCCTCCCAAACCTCTACCTTAACCCTTATGTTGCTCCTTTCACAACTCCTGAACATGGGGTCAGTGAGGGCTTAAGAGGTATGCCAGTGAAGCACTTGCACAGGGCCTACTGCAATAGTGGTGCCGGAAGATTGTTGAACTAGCTCACTTCCAGCCTGCCCTCTGTCTCCCCAGTTGCAGCTACAGCTGTGTTAAGCATTAACACAGCTGAAGGAGCATTTGCTTTTGCTCCCATGGCTGTATTAATGCTCAGCACAGCCGCAAGAGCATTTACTTTTGCTCACTGTGGCTGTGCTATACTCAAGCCATGGAGCCAGTGGCTTGAGTATAGTATAGCTGCAGGAGCAAAAGCAAATGCTCCCGTGGCTGTGATAAGCATTAATACAGCTGTGGGAGCAAAAGCAAATGCTCCTGTGGTTGTATTAATGTTCAGTACAGCTGGAGGAGTATTGACCTTTGCTCCCCTGGCTGTACTAATGTTCAAGACAGCAGCAGGATAATTTGCTTTTTCTCTTGGACTGTGTTGCTGCAGGGCGTGGGGAGGGATGGCTGATACTGGGGCTCTGGGGGGGGGAGTGGGGGAGAGAGAGCAGGAACTAGACTGGGGGGCTTGAAATGGGCTGATACTGGGACTGAGGGGACTGGGCCTGGGGGAGGGGGCTAAGACAGGCAGTGGGCTGAGTTTGGAGCTGGGGGGGACTAGAAATGGGCTGATACAGGGGCTGGGGGGCTGACTGATACTGGCAATGGGCTGATACTGTGAGTGGGGGACTGGAACTTAAAATGGGCTGAAACTGGGTAGAGGGCTGGCTGATACTGAGGCTTGGGGATTGGTACTGGAAATGGGCTTATATTGGGGCTGGGGGGACTGGAAATGAGCTGATACAGGGGCTGTGGGAGCTGACTGATACTGGCAATGGGCTGATACTGGGGCTGTGGGAGCTGACTGATACTGGCAATGGGCTGATATTGGGGCTGGGGGACTGGAAATTGGCTGATACAGAGGCTGGGGGGCTAACTGATGCTGGCAATAAGATGCTACTGGGGTTGGGGGTCTGGCTGTTACTGGGACTGGGGATTGGTATAGGAAATGGGCTGATATTAGGGCTGGGGGACTAGAGGTGGACTGATGCAGGAACTTAGGAGCTGACTAATACTGCCAATAGGTTGAAATTGAGATTGGAGGCTGGAACTGGAAATGGGCTGATACTGGGGCTGGGGGCTGGTCCTGGAAATGGATTGGTATTGGGGCTTGGGGGACTTGAAATGGGATTGTACTGGGGCTGGGAGCTGGTACTGAAAGTGGACTGATATTGGGGCTGGGAGACTGGAAATGGGCTGCTACAGGGGCTGGGGGCTGGTACTGGAAAGGACTGATACTGGAAATGGACTTATACTGGGGCTGGAGGGACCGAAAATGGGCTCCAACTAGTCTGGGGATGTAGGACTCAAAAAGGGCTGGGACTGGAAGAGAGCTAAGTCTAGGGCTATAGTCCTAGGATTGAAATGGGGCTCATGCTGGCAAATGCTAGGGTCGGAGTAGGAAAAAGAGAGATGCTGGGGGAGTGAGAAGGAGAGGACAGATATTGTGGGGAGTGGGGAAAAAGCAAAGTAAGCCAAGGGAAGGCTGAGGAGAAGGGATATAAGAATGCATGCTTTGGTAAGAAGGAGGAAAGACAGGGTTAATGAATTTTAGAGATAGAAGTAAATGGGTTGGTGCTGGGGAAGGACGGCAGATACCAGGGATATAAGATCTGGGAAAGAAGGGACACTGACAGGTGGAGACTCTAATGGGTGACAAAACACAAGAAAGACTGGGTATCGGGATTTTAGGGGGGACTCGGGGCTTGGGTGAAATTGTGGGTGGGAACTTGGAGTTGCTTGGGGATGAATAGTAGGGACTAAGTATGACGGTATGACCATGAGCATTGGTTGCCTCTCCATTATAGATTTAAGTACAAATTCTTAATTCTGACCCATAGAGCAATCCATACTTCGACTCCACTGTATCTTGCTAATCTCATCTCTGCATACTCCCCACCGGCAACTTCGTTCCATTCATGCGAATCGTCTTGCCCTCCCTTCTCCTTCACAAGCCCATTTGGAACAGACCCATCGTGCCGCGTTTTACTTTCTCAGCCCTGCACTCTGGAACACCTTACCATCCTCTCTCCGTTTAGAACCATCATATCAGAATTTCAAGACATTGCTCAAAACCCACCTATTCCAACAGGCATTTGAGCTTCCTGACTGTTAGCACCACTTAAGCATTTTTCCTTTTGTACTTTTTGTCTTTGTTTGACCTTTACTGTTTTCTCTACCTCTTTCCTATTATACAATGGCGTTCTTTTCCTCTTTTCTGCAGCATTTTGCTTTTATTGTAAACTGCCCTAATGTCTTGACGTGGGCGGTATATCAAGTGTATCAATAAAGATAAAGATAAGAAGTTAACTAGAGATTAAGAGAACTGTGGGGACAAGGTGATTGGATGGAGAGATATAAGTAGAGACTAAGTGCAGAAATATGGGGAAGGGAGAAGGTTGAAGGACCTGGAGGGTTTGGTGGGGGGCAGTTGAAAAGGATGGAGTGCTATGGAGTGGATGAGAGCCACAGGAAGACAGGTGAAAGGGTAGACATGGGAGAAATGAAAAGGGAAATGGAAGCTTGGATGGGGGAAGACATAAGAAAGGATCTGGAGGTGGAGAGATGATAAGTGTTAGGGAATGAGCTGTGGTTGATAAAAGGATGAGGAGAAGAAGGCAATAAATGAGACTGGGGATGAGATGAGTACAGAGGGAGGAAATGGCGGACTATAAAGTGGGTAAAAGATGGGGGGGAGATGGATGCTGGCAAAGGAATGAGACAGATATGGAATGGAAGGACTAGGGAAGTAAGATTAGGAAATGGAAAGCTGTTAAGTATGTGAATAGTGAAAAGAAGACTGAAGATTGTAGGAAGGAGAAAAAGGAATGGAATGAAGCTATAGTTAGGTAAAAGGGAAATGAGAGAAATAGAAGGATCAATATCAGAGAGAGATGTAGCGAAGGAAAGGACAAAGAAGACAGGGAATTGGCCAATGGGTCAGGGTACAAGAGTATTATTTTGATTTTTTTGGCATCATGGATTATGGCTTATCATAACTGTTTAATATTGGGAGATATTCATCTGTAAGATAAGCAAGATGTTAGGACATAGGATTAAAGCATATTTTTCTGTTGATCATTTCTGCCTTCTTGTGCAAAGTTCTATTTTGAAAGCTTTTACGCCATCATTTAATTCTTGGAGCATTCAAGAGAGCAGAATGTTGAAACAGTATGCGTCATTATATGTTTATGTTTATTAAAATTTGTTATACCATCTTTCTAGGTACAGACAAAGCGGTTTGCAGTCAATAAAAACAGAACTCAGGAGATGATTACCATAGGACAGGAGCAAGTGGAGGATTGCTGCTGCCTTCCACCCCAAGACTTCTAGAGTGAGTTAGGGGCTCAGTAGTGGGTTGTGGGTCCTCAAAGGTTCTCGGGGGGGGGGGGGGGGGTTAGGAGCAAAAGTGATAGGGCGTATAGGAGAAAGAGATTAGTAATATGGAGGGATAACTATTTTGTTATCCCTCCATATTTTGTTAGGTGTTAGAGGGACAATTGGACTTCCAGACTACTAATGCCCCCCCCCCCCCCACTGAGGTAGAAGAGCTTAGAAGCGGCCCTTTTTTGCAACATGTTTGCACCAAATTGGGCTGAGGGGAGATCTATGGGCCACTGGCCCACCAGGGATCAGAAGCCAATTCACACCATGTGGGCCAAGTTCCTAAAAGCAAATCCACCTCTGTAGGTATATTTTTTGTTTTATTTTGTAAAATAGGCCCATAAACTTTTTCTGAGCACTTGTTTTCACTATTTTTTTTATATTAAATGATATGCTATGTATGAATCTGCATCACAACATCTCATTGAAAGCATGTTTGTTTGTACAGGGTAGTCTACACTATTAGACTGACTAAACCTGAGAAAGAGTTAATTCTGTTCAGAACTTTGCTTAGAAATAAAACTTCATATATTTGCTTACTAAGTGAAGGTTTACATGTCCTGTAAATAAAGAAAAGGGCAGGTTGTACTCTAGCCTCTCTGTCTCAGGGTTATTAGCTAAAGTACTCAGGGTTATTAGATATCAAGCAGTCAGCAGTAAACAGTTATGTCTTGGAATATGTGTATGTCTCCTCATACTGACCTACACGGATTAGAAGTTGACCTATGATGTGATAAAGACATAATAATTGACGTGTAATAATAAAGTGAAATTATGCTGTATCATCCAAAAGAGCCTTATAAATAAAGTGAACCATGGCTAATAGTTAGAGTAAACAAGGAGAACTTGGTTCTGTTGTTTCTCTCCACAAAGCTTTGGTGTATTTCTATAGAATTGTGTGGTATTTTACTGCTGTCTTTGAATTACCTTCCCATTGTTTTGAATGTAGTCTTCTGTAGCTCCAAGAGCCCTGCAAGGTTGCTGGTGAGGGGGGGGGGGGGGGCTAAGAAAGCCCACAGTTGGTGCCGTGTCCGTTCTACAGATTTCAACATTCCTGGCAAGGGCGGAAGGTGTTTGTGAGTACTATATGGTGCCAGCAATGAGCAATCTGTTGGGTGAACAGGATTTGTCTCAATTGTGTGAATGGCATGTTAAGGCTATGGTTTTAGCTCTTCAGAAAGGTAGCCCTTCTTATTGTATACATGAGAAGTATGGAGATATGGCTACTAATTATGTTGTGCACTGGTATGCAGTGACTAATGATAATGTGCTTTTACAGTTTCCTTTGGAGGGAACATTTTCTATAGATAAGCTTTGTTATCTGAAATGTGCTTTGCAGGCTAAACACAGAGTATGTGATGCCCGTGCAGGGCTGGTGTTTGGTTGGTGGCAGCGAATAGCACATGTTATGAAAAATGATGTTATATTACAAAATGCTGGTAAAACGGGTGACCCACAGGAGAAAGAGATTGGTAATGCCTGGGCAGGGAAGGTCCCAGTCATTTTTTCTCCAGAGTATGATGCAGAGGTGGCTGCAATTGGAGCTGGAAAGTTTCCAGGTATATTCCTGACATCTTCCCCTGTTTGTTCTGAGAATTATGTAGTTTCTGAGAGGGGGATGATCACCCGTGCAGTGAAGTTAAGAGATGAGATAAGGAATAAGCAAAGATTATTGGGGAATGCACAAATTGAGAATTTTGGTACTTGCAATGTTTCTCAGCTCAGAGAAATGAATGCCCTTCTTAGTCATGAAATAGAATGTACTGTACATATAATAGATTCCTTAAAGGGAACAGTAAGAAATGATATTTCTGCTACAAAGGAATTAGGAATTTCTAGTAAACTTGTTGATGATATTGAAAAGGGTCTGAATAAGCATTTTATGACCTATAGAGAGAAATGTATTCAATTACATGATGCTATAAGTTTTCTTCAAACTGTTTTACGTCAGCATAATAGTTCATGTTCTACTTGGGCTGCTTTAGATAATTTGCTTAGAACTGCGTTTTATAACCCAGCTGATTTTTTATCCAGTTTGTGACATACCCTGTGATAAATTTCCAAGAGAAAACTCAAAGAGATAATTTTGTTTTAGTGGTTAATAAAAGAAAAAAAGATGATTTTCTGTTAGAATCACTTACAGTAGTATGCAAATTTGTGAAAGGATTGGTTGAGATTAACATCTTTAAGGCAGGATTCACCAATTGTTTTTGTAAATAGTTTAAATCCCGTGAGTAAAAGGTATTTTTTTAAAGCTTCAATGACAGATTGGCCGGCTAGAACAGCTGCTGTAAGTTTTAGTACAGTAAGCCAACACTTGATATGAAATGACTAAATTGCTCAACTTGTAGATTCCTTCTATGTAACCTCCCAGGAGCAGGGGGAGGGTAGGATCTGAGCAAGAGAAGGTCATAGGAATCCTCAGCGAGACAGTTCAGATAAGTTTGTTATTCAGCATTTGCAGCGAGACTGTCTCCGGAATCAGAGTCTTGATGGTCAGAGAACTCCGGTATATTTTCAACTGTGTTCTTTCTGAAGTGCCGTGTTCTGCAGATCTCCAGAAATCATTCATCCTGGAGAGCTTCTTTATGGACAATGCTGGGATCAGATATCGGATGCCTTTCTATCCCGTTGTGCGGATCGTTGTGAAAACCTGGAATTCAGTTTCCTAGACTCAAGCTGTGCCAGCAGCCGCTGGTGAAGAACGTTGTTCTATGCTTGAAGATCTCCAGACACAAAGTGTCACTTCATTATGTAAGACTTCAGTTCTTCCTGTGCTAAAGGTGAGACTGTCTGCGGAAGGCTGACGGTAAGACTTATAGATTTGTGCAGAACCTGTGAGCAGTAAATAATGTGATTTTGCCAATTTCTCCCTGGACTTTTGTTGTGGATTTGCGATTTGCTTATTTTCAGTATGACTTGGCGAAGAAAAAGCAGTTTTGTTTTTTATTTGTTCTTTTTGAAGGTTAGTCCTGCATATTTGCGCAGGCCCTAGAAACTGCATTATTTGATGTAAGACTCAACCATTCCTCTTTAGTTTATTATGTGAATGATTTGTTTTTAATGTAGATTAAATTAAGTATGTTATTGGTCTTTAGCTTATATTGCTAAGTTAGGTTTGAGGGTTAAATCTGTCTCAACTGCAATTTGTTTCCCAAACTGTTGTTATTGCGTAGCTTCTACATTATCGCAGTGGGAGGTTTGTTTTAAATGAAGAAATGTACTGGGAAGAGTGCCATGGTTATTGTAAACTATTCAAATTGTTTGTGGCTATTTCTGATGTCTCTGTTATCTGTGTGCTTTGTAAGCTTTCCCGACTGGTTGTAAATCAGAGCGGGTTGATGAAATAACTTTGAGACTCCCGCAATGTCTACATAGTTTAATAGCAGTGTTTTTTTTACAAATGAAACTTCTTGGTTGTCTGGTTCTACAGCGGCAGCTAGCAGAAGTATTTGCAAAAGGACAACCGTTTTGCAGACAAATGAAAAAAGAAAGCACGACAAGTTGTTTTTCAAGCATCAGTGTTACTGACATTGCAGTATTTAGCACTGTTAAAGATGACTTTATTTTCTCTTTCATCTTTCTTTGAAGATATTTCTTTTAAAACCCAGGTTTGGACTTCGTGATGGCTGCTGGAAAGCGAATCATCTGTTTATTTGCCCTGACCGTCTTTTGTTTCTACTTGCCCTGTTCCTGCAGCAGAAACTTTACCGCCGTGGTTATGCATTTTGTCTTTTTGTTATTGTTTTCATTG
This sequence comes from Ichthyophis bannanicus, assembly GCA_033557465.1. NCBI lineage: Eukaryota > Metazoa > Chordata > Amphibia > Gymnophiona > Ichthyophiidae > Ichthyophis > Ichthyophis bannanicus. The sequence continues at coordinate 822,754,152 of CM066032.1, forward strand.
GTACAATCTGTTTGCACTGTTTCAGGATTGGCATTGTAGGGTTAGATTAGGGACAGTATACATATGCCTGCCTGCTGAATTCATTTTATTTTGATTTTGCAACCTGTTTTGTAGATCTGCCTTGTATCAGAGGAGGGAGGTCGTATTCCCAAAAGGTCACTTATGCACTCTGATACAGCCTCCGATTGAATAAAAACTTTTCCCTTTGCCCTTATGGCAGTGTGTATTTCCTCTAGCCTGACACCATTTGAAATAGTTAATGGATGTCTAGCTCCTTCTCCATATGCCTTGGCAGTTATCCCAGACCCCCAGGTGTTGCGCAGCGATAGCTTAACTTATTGTGCACGGTTGCACTCAGTCCTATTTTGTTTTCCTTTTATTGCAAGTGACTCCTTAACGAGATGACAAGTTCTTTATATCCGGGATCTGCAGAATTATTTCATCAGAAGTGAAGTCACCAGATTGGGTCCTGATTAAGACTGCATCCGAAGACACTCCCAGCTCCGGAGTTCTTGGTCCATGTCGTGTGTTCCTGGTGGGATACTCAGCTTGTAAAGTGAAAAGACATTCTCATTGGATGCATCTTATACAGTGGCCCCCTCACAAGCTCAGCAGGTGGCTTCCTGTGTCAGTGAATCAAGAGTTTGCAACGCAGAGACTTATTGAACAACAGTGATATTGAAGAAAATGACTTTTATGACTCAAAGTATTTTCTGAAAGAACAACAGTGACATTACAGAGAGATTATTGTATTAAGTAAATTCTAAATGGACTATTCATGTAAAATGCTTTTATTTAGCATTTATAGTAAGGCTTAGAGGGATGAGGTTAGTTTAGATTAGTATTTTCCTGATATATATGTAATGACCTTTAGGTACTTAACCTCTACTTAATAAAGTAATTGAGAATTAGAGGGCCAGTATAGCTATAGTATATCTCTTCATCATTTTAAGAAAAGTATTAAGAAGAGTAGGTATATCTTTAGTTTGTTTTAGAATATTGTTGTTGCTATGCATATTGGCTATGCATATTTCCTAATCTGGTCCTAGATGTGCTGTGGCATATTATTAATGAAGCAGTATTGCATTCAGAATCATGAGGATGTTAGAGGGAATATCCAAATATTTTTGAGGTACATTTACACTTGATGACAGAAATATTTCAAGTTATCAAAGGTTGCTGTTTGCCTTCCAACAGTGACAGCTATTCAGCATGGATTTCTACCAAGAGTTAGGCCTAAGACCTTTGAAGAGTTTTGTGACATATGGTCTTATACAAACACAGAACCTAGAATAATTAAAGATATAGGTATGAAGATCCCATGTACAGGTTCCTATATTTCAGTAATTTACAATTGATGCCAGTTAAGGGAACCAACATAATAGTTATGGCTACCCTTTGAATGTCTCTAGTTCTGACCTACGCATACCTAACCAGAGTTAAAGTGGTTTTGAGTAATTGTATACAGAATATATCTTGTCCTCCGAATTTGACAATCTGAGCAGAGAGCTTAGTGGTTTTAGAAGGAGATTATTTTGTGTGTGTGTGGTACTTTTGTATTACAGAGCTTCCCAGAGGTTGGTCAGGTGCTTGCTATATAGCCCTGATGGATACCCCGTAGTGAATTGAACTTTACTATTAATTTGTTATCAATCCTGAACAAATCTTTAGGAAGAAAAAGGAATGTATCCCCTCAGGATGAAGTCCTGAACCGAATGGCTTTAGATTTTCTCCTAGCGAAGGAAAATGGTATGTGTGAAGTAATAGTTGGTTGTTGTTGTAGTGTGCTTGATAATAATGGAAAAATAGTGAAAGGCCTATTGGATAAAGTTAGCAACCATACTTTTGTTTCAAGGGAGAGTTATGTAAGTTCCTTTTCAGCTCTCTTTGATTCCGTTTCTTCATTTTGGAATTCATTATCCAGGCCTTTGCATGGCTTATTAGCTTCTTTGCTTGATATTTTGGGAATCCTCATTCTAGAAGTATTAATCCTCTATGTACTATCAGCTTTACCTTGGGGCTGTTCTCTATGTCAGCACTGGTTTCTTTCCACCTCTTCACCTTTCACAGCTTTCTGTAAGAAATCAGTAGAATCACTGACCCCTACATTGATGTTACAGATTGACCCAGAATCTAGTTTTATTTCCACTTCAATGGCAATATATGAGTTTCCTTACTTTAAGAATGATTCTTTGCAGAATCAGAGGAGGGACTGAAAGCATGTTTGTTTGTACAGGGTAGTCTACACTATTAGACTGACTAAACCTGAGAAAGAGTTAATTCTGTTCAGAACTTTGCTTAGAAATAAAACTTCATATATTTGCTTACTAAGTGAAGGTTTACATGTCCTGTAAATAAAGAAAAGGGCAGGTTGTACTCTAGCCTCTCTGTCTCAGGGTTATTAGCTAAAGTACTCAGGGTTATTAGATATCAAGCAGTCAGCAGTAAACAGTTATGTCTTGGAATATGTGTATGTCTCCTCATATTGACCTACACTGATTAGAAGTTGACCTATGATGTGATAAAGACATAATAATTGACGTGTAATAATAAAGTGAAATTATGCTGTATCATCCAAAAGAGCCTTATAAATAAAGTGAACCATGGCTAATAGTTAGAGTAAACAAGGAGAACTTGGTTCTGTTGTTTCTCTCCACAAAGCTTTGGTGTATTTCTATAGAATTGTGTGGTATTTTATTGCTGTCTTTGAATTACCTTCCCATTGTTTTGAATGTAGTCTTCTGTAGCTCCAAGAGCCCTGCAAGGTTGCTGGTGAGGGGGGGGGGGGGGGGGCTAAGAAAGCCCACACTCATTAATGCCAACTTTTAATAAATTTTGCATACGGTAGACTTTGCAAGAACATTTACTACTGGGAAGTGAACTTTTGCAAACTGACTTCCACCAAGTATTGAGTCAAATGGTGTAAGATGTATGTAAGACTTTATTACTTTTTAAATATTTCTATAACTGTTCTTTCATGTAGAAAGTATTGCGTATATTGAGGGGAATTTTTGAAGATCCGTCCAAGTGCAATCTGGGACATATAAGCCAGAATGTCTGAAAAAAATGCAGGCATGTCCATGTGCAGATGTGATTTCACAAACCTGGACATGCCTGATAGGGACGTTGCAGGGGCATCTACTTAGACATTCCCAGAACCATATTTCAAACATAGATGTTTAGGCTAACATAATGGTTAGAATAGTGGGTTAGGGTCAGAGTTCAATTCCAACTAATGCTATAGTTAAAATTGTGCTGAGTACTGGGGATGATAGAGTGATTTCTTTTCTGCACCCTCTCAATGTTTTTCAGCTAAAATGAACACTGTCAGATGCTTGTCCATTGCTATATGTGCCTTGGAGAAGATCTAAAGTTCTGTGATCAGGTCGGGATGCCCAGGTTCCTGGAACGCCCCTGCTCAGACTTGGGCACCCTCACACTGGGGACATCCCCAGAGTCAGCTTCTAAGATAGTTCTGGAGACAGTGTCTGTGCTTTGGACATCTCTATGCCCATTTCTGTACATCCAAAGCACAACAAGGGCTTCTAAAATGACCCCCATTATGTACATCCATGAAACAAGCTCCTACTTTAATGCATTTTGAATTCTATATTTCAGGCAGCAGAATGTGAAAATTGTAGAAGGATGTAGAGACTGTTACAAGGCACTGTGCATTTACTTTTTATCTCTCTAGAACTATTTTTTTATGATGGAATATAAATTGAATGAAACTAAAGGGGTAATTTTAGAAGCCCTATTCATCCTTTGGACGTCTGAAAACAGGCATACAGATGTCTCCAGAGTCATTTTAGAAGCTTGCTCTGGGGGCATCTAAGTCTGAATGGGGGCATGGTGGAGGCATGACTGGGGTGTTCCCAGGAGCATGGATGCCTGATCTCAGAAACATCTTGGAGGACCGGAGTCACGTCTAAGCTTAGACCTGTTGCTCCATTCTCATTTTGGCTGAAAAACATCCAGAGGATATAGAGCAGAAAACACTCCATCATCCCCAGTACTCAGCACAATGTCAATGACAGCGATAGTGCTGGCTGCTCTGTTTCCAACACACAACTCTAAACTACGGTTCTGTATTGGGCATGACCACTTTTTTGAAATTGTGTCAACACCTGGTCATGCCTGCTTGTTTTTTTTTTCAGACATTCTGGCTTAGACGTCCCATATGGCACTTGGACAACCCTTCTAAAATTCCCCTCTTAATGAACAATGAGACCTCTCTCCTGCCTGCAAAATAAGAAAATAAAAGTAGCCAGCAGAGGGCATCCTCCCATTCCTTCTATCCACCTGCATGACTCAAGATTTAAACCATTGATTCTCTGTCCCTGTTCCCTTTACCCCCAAAGGCCTAAAAGCCCTTCTTAAATTTACCAAGGTTGGTATGTAGCTTGAGGCTTCAGCTTTTCCAACTGTAGTGATGCATTTACAGCACTGTTGGTAGCTGCTTGGGATAATCGGAGCTCGGTATTCATTTCTTCACCATATAATTAAGAAGGAAATGGTCCCTCTTCATAAGCAGATTCCGAGTAGGAACTGGTCTCTCTTGACCGTGCAGTAAATAAATGAATACTATGTGCTAGTAGCTTTTAGCAGCAGCTAGCTGCTATATAAACGGATTGCTAGAACTGAGGGAAGGTGGTAACCCTCATTCCTCCTCCCAGCTCGAGTTCTGAAGTTTTTGGAAGGAGAAGGTGGCAGAGGGTTGCAGGGACTGTTGGTGGCTTAGTCTAAAACTGGATAGTGGGAGGAAGGAATGAGGGGAGCAATCCTCTGCTAGACACTTTTTACAAAATTATAAGGCAGGCCGAATAGAGGCTCCGTCACCATGACTGTCTTGTTTCTCACCAGGCTTACAGGAGAGAAAGGGCTCTGAGCATTAGCTAGTCAAATCTAGCCCTACTTTTGTCATGCTTTCATTTGGCTACCTACTTTTTTCTCCCACCTTAACCTTGCCCTCAGGCTCACATAGGATTTGACTGGCTACATTTAACATCCAAGTGAAATTTAGGTGGTTAAATTCAGCCTGGTTGCCCTGACAATTTTCAAAGGCTTCCATTTCACTGACCAAGACCTCGAGTAACTGTCTTGATCCCCCCCTTTGAATATGGAACTTTTTGAAAATAGTCACCTTTATGCAGTGTCTATCTATCTAGATATACATCTGCTGTATATGTGTATGAAAAAAGAGGTGCCTAAAGAAAATGCCGGTTGTTATTTTTAGGTAAAGCTATTTAGCCAGAGCACTACCAGTAGGCATTGGTTTCTCTGGTAAATAGTAAGCTAATAAGTAATTCAAGCAGTGCAAACTGATGCATGACCCATTACATGGTGATAAGACCAGTATTATACCCAGGCATATCAGCTCAATCTCAGTGTCTTGAATTTGCCTAGCTGTTGTACTTTGATCACTGCTAAATTGGATCATTAGCTAATTAAAATGGATACCAAGGTCTCTGAGGAGCGGAGCTTCTCTGAGGCGCAGAAAGCTGGATGCAGGGAAAGGGTTTACATGAATAAAAGTTATGTTGAGATGGTAAATGGGTGATTAGTCACCAAGTCCCAGTTGTTTGTCTGTGGAGATACTATTTTTTCCTGACGAAGTCACTCAGGCTTAAACCTCCTATGAATTTTGTGTCTCAGTAAATTGCTTGTTATTTGCCTTTACTTAGGATAACTCATAGCAAATTCACTTATTACACTGGTGTGGAAAAAAAATACCAAGTTTAATCTCAGATGGTTAAATCAAAATTAACTCCCTCCTCAGCCCTTATAAATGCAGACATATCCTTTGGTGGTGTACTGAATATATTCCCTTTGAAACTAATGACCAGCAGACTGAAAACAAATCACAGAGAGATTTTTTCATGCAGCGCCTAACTGAGCTGCGGATTTTGTTGTCAGAGGATATGGTCAAGACAACCAACACAGCAGGTTTCAAAAAAGGTTTGGATAGATTCTTTGAGGGAAACTCTATAAAAAAATGTATTAGCCAGGAAGACAGAAAATCCATTTTTCATCCTCGGGAATCAGCTTTGAAAAATAGACCTACTTTTTGGAATCTGGATTGCCCACTGTCAGAGACAGGATGTTGGGCTCGATGGACCTTTGTCTGACTCTTAAGAACATGTATTGGATCTGACCAATCAAGCCAAGTATCCTTTTTCCAAATTCCCTAATCCAGGTCATTGGTATCTGGCTAAATTACATGCTACTTAGGGGGCAATTTCTCCAAATGGGTTAGTCATGAACCTCACTCCTAATCCAGAATATGTGGAGTATGACCCCACTCTCTCAAACTAACTGATAATGCTCATTATAGTACTTGCATTGTGCCAAAGAGAGCCTCCTTCTGGAGTTCATAAGATGTAACATGTACAGCCAATTGATCAAGGTGTGCTTGAAAATTCCTTTTAATCAAGCCTGTAGCACCCCAATACGATGGGAAAAGTTTCTATATCTGGCTGCCACATTTTCTAAAACTCTTGACTGTATTGCTTGGTACTTAAACAGTTTTCCTTTCTCCACTGGATGAATAGAATAATTCCTTGGCACTGAAACTTCTGTTATTGATGCTGCTCTTATGTTCCTTTCCTTCACCACAATGTCTAGTCTTCCGGAATCCAGCCTTTTATCAGTTGGAATGGGAATGTCCCAAGTGATCATAACCTCTCTTTTTCCATAGTTTTTTTATGGTCGTGATTCCAATGCTTGTCTTGTATAGGAATGTTGATGAAATTGAATGTGGACAAGTGCAAAGTTATGCACCTAGGAAAGAACAACCCACACTATGGTTACACAATGCAAGGTTCCACATTGGGAACCACCACCCAGGAAAAGGATTTAGGAGTCATCGTGGATAACATGTTAAAACCCTCCACCCAGTGTGCAGCGGCAGCCAAGAAAGCAAATAGAATGATAGGTATCATAAGGAAAGGAATGGAAAATAAAACAAAGGATATTATAATGCCTCTGTATCATTCCATGGTAAGACCGCACCTTGAATATTGTGTGCAATTCTGGTCGCCGTATCTTAAAAAGGATATAGCGTTATTAGAAAAAGTACAGAGAAGAGCCACCAAAAAGGTAAAGGGGATGGAAGGCTACTCCTATGAAGAGAGGCTATAAAGGTTAGGGCTCTTCAACCTGGAAAAGAGACGGCTGAGGGGAGATATGACAGAGGTCTATAAATTAATGAATGGAGTGGAACGGGTAAACGTAGATCGATTGTTTACGCTATCAGAATATAGAAAGACTAGGGGACATGTAATGAAGCTACAGGGTAAACTATTTAAGACAAATAAGAGAAAATATTTTTTCACTCAACGTGCAATCAAACTCTGGAATTTGTTACCGGAGGATGTAGTAAGAGCTGTTAGTGTAGCTGGGTTTAAAAAAGGTTTGGACAAGTTCCTGGAGGAAAGGTCCATAAACCATTATTAAAAAGGGACCCAGGATATCAATGCTTGACCCAATACAAGCATTGTGGAACCTGTGTCTCTTGGGGATACTGCTAGGTACGTATGACCTAGATTGGCCACTGTTGGAAACAGGATACTGGGCTTGATGGACATTGGTCTGACCCAATATGGCAAATCTTATGTTCTTATGTCCTTATGTTGTAATGCCTGTAAAGTTTCCAGTGGATGAGGCGTGCCACCTTATTGTGCCTTTCTGTATAGAAGTTTTCTCCCATCAGAACTTTGCAGCCAGCTACAGAATGAATAACTGTTTCCAACTCTTCCTTACAGAATCTCGATATGTTAGTTTTCCCAGTTTTTTCTATGTTCACTGTGAACCATCTCATCCATAATCCACTATCGTGGGCGACTAGTATCAGGTTTCAGTTTACTTTTCCTTAACAACTCATGTGTCGTGATGTGATCAACAAATGGATCCTGGCGTTACACTTTATAATTCTCACTTTATTTGTACATTTGCTGATCTAATTTTTTGAAGACTTTTTTCTGTTGTTTTGCAAATTCTGTTGCTTCCTTCCCTGGTAGATTCTGATCTAGTCCTTCTACTCATCAGAATACTTGCCCAAGAATGATAATGGAGATGGATTCTTGATGTTGAATTTCATATTTCAACACTTTTTTGGCATGTTTGGATATGTTGACCGAGGACTGTACTGTTGTATATACTAATTCTTATAGATTATCTCAGGGGCATGTAGAAGCTTTCTTGTTCTACATCCAAGTTTTCATCATTTTTAAGAGGCTAGTCTTCAATTCCAAAGGTATATGACAGTACAGGAATTACCAGTTGATATAATTTCATCTGCTTGTCTCTTATTGTGTGATGTTAATGCACTTTTCAATAACAATTTTAATCTCCTGTAATACTCTTTACTGATGTTTTCTCTCAGTACATTTTGTTTGATTGTTGCCCCTTCCTCTATTGCTACCTTCAGTGATAAGCAATGGCTTTTCCTAGATCTCCCTTAATAACAATCTGTTGACTTTTTCTCCAGGAAGTTGTTCAAACCTATATTAAACACAACTGCAAACTACTTTTATCACATCCTCCAGCTACAAGTTTCAAAGCTTAACTATATGCTGAGTGAAAAAATAGTTTCTCCTATTTGTTTTAAATGTACTACTTTGTAACTTCATGGAATGCCTGCCCTCCCCAAGTCTTTGTACCTTTGGCAAGGGTAATTTGCATACACCTGTTCTACTCCACCGAGGATTATATCGACCCCTATTCATAGTTCTCCTCAGCCGTCTTCTTCAAGCTGAAGATTCCTAACTTCTTTTGGGGAATGTTTGATAAAGTGTGCTACCCAGGAAATGGTGGGGGTAGAGTGCATTGTTGCTACTGTGCTAAAAATTAGTATGGGTCACTTTGCTTAAAAACCCAGGTTACCCGGGTAGCATGTGTCTGGATAGCACCTGGGCAGGGCATGGGCACAGTGCTGCTAGCACAGGCCTTGAAAGCCCGCACTGCCAGCCCTTGATGGGGAACAACCACTGCCAACACAATGACTAGTGGTAGTTGCTCCCCGCAGCAGTCTTAACGCCGTGAGCAGTGCTAAATTCAGGAAGATGGCTGTTTTTGTCCTCCTGCATCCAGCATTGTGCCCTGGGTTAGTACTGCAGCCCAAAACTACAATACTAGCCTGGGGCTTATTAAACATGCCCCTTTCCTCATAGGGGCGTCATTCCATCCCCTCCCTTTATCATTTTGGCCGCCCTTCTCTGTACATTTTCTCATTCCATTATATATTTTTTGCAATGTGATGACACAATACATAGAGCAATATAGAGGCAATATAATATTCTTTGTTTTATTCTCTATTCCTTTCCTAATAATTCCTAATATTCTATTTGCTTTGTCGGCTGCTACCACTCACTGAGCAGATTTCAACATATTGTCCATGATACCTAATGGTGATTACTAATGTGGAACCTAGCATCAGGTAGCTATAATTTGGTTTATTATTTCCTATATGCATCACTTTGCATTTGTCCACATTCAATTTCATATGCTATTTAGCTGTCCAGTCTTCCAGTCTCATAAGGTCCTTCTGCAATTTTCTCACAATCCACATGCAATTTAACAACCTTTAGATACGATGATCTCACTCATTGTTCCCATTTCCAGATCATTTATAAATACATTAAAAGCAGTGGTCCTAGAACTGATCCTCCACTGAGAAAGCTGGTCATTTAAACCTACTCTATGTTATTTATCTTTCTATCAGCTCTCAGTCCACAACAGGAATTGCCTCCTCTCCAGGGTTTCTGTCACCCTAGGCAGAAGTCCTGGAATGCCACCCCCCCTTCCCCATGCTGAGCTGTGCTGCTGCTGACTCTGGCAGCGGGGGGAAGGGGTCGGCTCAGTGGCAGTGGCAGGCCATGTATTTTGACGCACATGGCCTGTCGCTTCTGACTCCTCCGACACAGCTTCGGGGGGTCAGAGGCAGCAGGCCATGTGTGCCAAAGCAAATAGCCTGCACCTGCCACTGAGCTGACCCCACCACCAGAATCAGTGCTAGCAAGGGCAGTGGCACGGTATAGGGCAGCTCAGCTCAGCATGAGGGGGCAGCAAGCCTTGCATGCCATGCTGCCCACAGAGGTCTGCTGCCCTTGGTTATCGCCTAAGTTTGCCTAGTGGACGGGCCAGCCCTGTTCCTATCCCATGGCTTTTTAATTTCCTCAAGATTCGTTCATTAGGTACTTTATCAAACACTTACTGAAAATTCAGATACACCTTTATCCACCTGCTTATTTATGTCTTCAAAGAAATCTAGCAGATTGGTGAGGCAAGACTTCCCTTGGCCAAATCTATGCTGGCTTGATTTCATTAAACCATGTCTATGTCTCCAGTAATTTTGTGATTTATAACAGTTTGTACTATTTTGCTCGACAATGACGTTAAGTTCACATGTCTGTAGTTTCCTGGATCGCTCCTGAAACTCTTTTTAATAATTGTTGCTGCATTGGTCACTCTGCAGTCTTCAGGTACTGTAGATGATTTTAAAGACAGGTTACATATTACGAGTATATCTGCAATGGTTCTTTCAGCACTATGCTCCAGGTGATTTGCTACTCTTTGTTGATTTGACCTACTCTATCTTTTATTTTCACTGAGATTTGTTTCAGTTCCTCTGAATCATCAACATAGCTAGTCCCCTTATATCTTCCCCAATACAGACCGATGCAAAGAATTCCTTTAGCTTCTTTATTATAGCCATTTACCATTGGATCATCTAATGCTCTGGCTGACTCCCTCTCAGGCTTCCTGCTTCAAATATACCAGAATAGTTTTTTTTATAAGCTTTTGACTCTAAAGCAATTTTCTCTTTGGATTCTCTTGTCCCCATATCAATGCTTTGCATTTAAATTGACAGTACTTATGCCGTTTTCTGTTTTCTTCATTTGCATCCTTTTTCCATTGTTTGAAAGATGTTCTTTAGGTTTTCACAGGTTGTGGGAGACATTTTTTTTCTGGTATTTGATCTAACCTCTCATGGCTAATCAGAAATCCTATCTCAATCAAGATTTGAGAAGGCAAGGTGCCAAAAGCTATTTTTTGTAAAACTCATGGTCTGCATTTCTTAAGAGTTAAAAGATAGCAACATTTGCTATACTGAAGACCTTATCTTTTTTAGAAGCACTTCACCAAATTCAGCATCCTCCACAAGCACTCCAATGCCTTTGTTTACCACATATACCTTTCCATTCAGGGCACTGTGCCTAGGATCTACGAAAAAATCATTGGCCTATGAAAAACTTTTTTACAGTGGTATTCTTTTATTTATATGATAAATTCTGTAACAAAGATTTCTTCTTGAATAAATACATAGCATATACAGTATAGAAAAAGAATAGGGCGCAGTGTACACACAGAACGGCAGAGTCATTCTTTTATCATAAAGTAACAGAAATTAATGCCAGAGATGAGCTTTTTGAGATTTCTTTTAGTATAAAATCAGCATTAACATCTTCAAACGATGCTTTTGGCACAATCACATTTTCAATAGAGAGCAGTTCAAGGGAAGACAAGCAATGCTGTCTCATGGTTGATGAGAGACAGGTGTTTTTAAATCAGCTTTTGCTTCGAAAAAGAAAAAGAGAAAGAATGCTCTCCCTCACAAGTCATTCCCAAGATGGCATGATACATCCTTAGAGCAATGTAAACATTCAGAAAGCTATTGATCGGCTTGTCAGATATGTGGGCTTTGAATATATCTGCCACTGTTTTGTTTTTTTATCCACATACAAACACAGGAATAATAGGAATTCATCAGTGAATCAGGGACAGCCTGTAGGGGATGTGGGCCAGGTGTAGAGTATAACTGTGAGGACGGGGTGGGGTCAATGCTGGGCCTGCTCCCTTCCTAGCACACACCCAATTTCCATGTGTCAGGTTCTTATTCTGTCTTCACCATTTCCTTCCTCCTCAGTGTGGGCCAAGAGAAGAGGAGGAAGCTAGCACTAGCAACTTCAGCTTCCTGTTGCAGTGTTTACTGGATCTTCCTCCTCCCCAGTGGCAGGGCCTAGGTTAGGGGGTGGCAAGCAGGACAGTTGCCCTGGGCCCCCCTGTCATATGGGGGGCTCCGAGCTTGCCTCAAGTTAAAGGATTAATCATTCAAACATGCACCGAGTAAACAAAAGAGCCCAGGCGTTCACTTGAAATAATAAGGCCTCAGATAGGGCAAACCCATCATTTATCAAGCTTCAAGTGCAGGTATAGACCCCCCCCCCCCCCCGCCCTTAGATATCTTTCACCGGCCCAAAAACTGAGAATTTTCAAATTTTCAGATGAGTTGGTTCCATCCGTGCAGTTGATGAATCCTGAGGCCACAATATAAAAACTACTGTGGCGAAACTCGAGTCGTCTGATAAGCTGTTTGAACTGTGCATGTTATAAACTGCTATAGAGAACATTGGGATTCAATCACCTTATTGAACCTCATAGAAGGAGAAAGCAACAGCACACACTACAGCAAGGAGGAGTTAGAAATACCAAGGCCATCTTGGCAAATGGGCAGGGCTCCTGCACAGGGCCGGCCTAACAATTAGTCAATACAGGTGGTCACTACGGCAACAGCTTGTGAGGGGTGACAAAGAGCAGCAGCAATCAAAGCAAACCAGTAGGTCCTGACAGAACTATCAGTGCACTCTTACCTGCAGGGATAACGGACATACACACACATACAAAGCTATGTTTCAAATTTAAACATATAATGTCCAGCTGTACATTTTACAGGATTGTTGTGAGAGGGTTGATGTTTCAATGACTGTGATTGTTGAGTTTAATTATTAAAATCTTGGGCGGGGGCTGGTAAGGCTGAAAGTTTGCTTAGGGTGCCCAGCAGCGGACCTATTCCAGGGAGTTACAAAAACTAACTACAGTCAAAGCAAAGCAATAGATCTCGATGGTCAAACAACTCAAGGAACCATCAGCATGTACTTTTACCCAGAGGGTGGGTGAGTCATTTTGCAATAGACCATGTACTTAGGTAACTGGCTTTGGAAATTGCCCTCATGTATGTACAAATATTTACTACTACTTACACAGCACTGTAAAAGTGATGTCCATCTTTGCAGTTTTACAGAATGGTTCTGGTATGGGTGGTGCTGGATAATCATGAAAATCTCAGGGAACAGGGCCTAGGTGCATCAATAATATCTGAGGGGGTGCAACCCTATAGGGGGTTCAGTACTTTTCCACTGGCCTTGCCTAGGTAGAGTGGGGCTGTGTACAAAAATCACTCCTACTCATCCATAGGGCTGGCCCTGCAGTGCATGCTTTTCAAGATCTGCTAGATATACAGCAACCAAATTCCAGTGTGGACAGTAATTTATCTGCCACTGCCAACTCCAGACTTGGTTCATTCCATCTTGCTGCTCCATATGCCTGGAACAAACTACCTGAGTCTGTGTGTCAGGCACCTTTTCTAGCCCTATTCAAATCTAGGCTAAAAACCCACCTCTTGGAAGCCACTTTTGGATCCTGATGCTCCTCACTGTCCTGTCCACTGCTTATGTGTATCTTACCATATTCTACATCCAGCCCGCCTATCCACCTTCACGCTATGCTGCCACCATATGCTGTGCGTGCTGCAGGGGATGGGAATGGGCAGGGCAGAGAGTGGGCAGAACGGGGATGGGACTGACCCACAGACGTACAGGGCCAAGTCCGGTCATGGCCCTGTACGTTCGGGAATTGCCGGGGGAACAGCCAGCTTATTCTACCTCAGCAGTGGAATAAGTTCTGGCTGCCCCTTTGGATTGGCCAACCAGCCCCCTCCTCCCCAGCTGAGATGGCTGCAAGCAGGGTGAGTCCCTGCCACCTGATCCAGGCCATGGCTGCCCCATTGGGGTCGGGCGGTGGGGAAAATGGGCACTCCAAGGCAGCGGGCACGCCGGGCCATTTCCCAAGACCTGATCTGCAGCCATGAGGCTGTCTTGCTCCTGCGGTGCAGAGTCGGGTCCTAACCGGCCTGTCCTGGTTGGGGCCATCCACATGGCCCGGAAGTGCCTCTTCTAGGATCGGGCTCCACATGTTTTGTCTTGATTAGATTGTAAGCTCTGATGAACAGGAACCATGTCTTACATCTATATGTACAGCACTGCATACACCTTGTAGCGCTATATAAATGATTAGTAGTGGTAGCAGTACCAGGAAGCTGAATTTAATCATTCAGTATGACACAGGCATTTTGCCCTTTTTCCATCTCCATAATAGATTCATCCAAAATGTAACAGAAGCATTGTACATGGAATATGCCACTTGGATTTTCCATACTGAAATCTGTGTCAGTTACATGAAGAAATTGTTTCCTCTCTCATGCACTGCTCTCTTTATAGCCAGATGTTGTTAGGTCTCTAGTGATTATTTCCAGTTCTTTAAACCTGTCACATCAGAGGGTTTATTTTAGAAGCCTTTTTTGCAGTTTTCATGTGGAAGATTCTTATTTACGTACATGTGGAAATGGAAAGGGTTATATTTGCACATGGATGGCCATAATATATTGAAATTGCAAAGAAGTGTGTTCGGGGAAGGATTAGGTTGTGGCCTGGCAGTCAAAAATCTGTCCATGTATTCCCCATTTCATATAGGGAATACATATGTATGATCAACATTGCCCACAAAGGGATCTACAGCTGCTCCTTGGCACTATAGGCTTTGAGAGAGTGCTTGTTTCAGCAAGCCATTTACAAGAGGGATTAAATGGGTTATTGTCCCAATGTTTATTTTTGCCTCCAAATTGAAATTAATTAAAGATAATAACCTCTGTAGTTAATTGGCAACATTTATATACCAACTTACATGTTTTTTTTTGTTCTGGTGCTAATGCTCACAAATATCAAATATGTGTTAATTTCAGCCCCTATTTGTGAATTTGTTCTGACGTGAATTTGTTGCTAACTATTGTTACTAAGATTAATATTTAAATTTGATATTTGTGAGTATTAGCACCATTCAAGAAAACTTCAATTCTTGGAAAGGTAGCTGTCACACCCCAGGCAAAGGTGGCGTCCCAAGAGGATGCATGTTAGGATGCTCCGGGAAGCTATTCCGCTCTGAGACTTATTAGCGCTCTGATGCAGTTCTTGTCAATGGGGAAGAGGTCTACTCCCTGACTAACCCAATCAGTATCTCTGCTGGGTCTGGATATGAGAGCCATCTGTGGCAGAATCTGCAAGAGTTAGAAAATAAGAACAAAGAACATAAGAAATGTCATAATGAGTCAGAGCAAAGTCCATCAAGCCCAGTATCTTGTTTCCAACAGTGGCCAATCCAAGTCACCAGTATGTGGCAGATGTACGAAGTCCACAGCTTCCACAATGCTTGTCCAGGGGTAAGCAGTGGATTTCCCGGGTCCCCTTTAATAATGATTTATGGACCTTTCCTCCAGAAACTTGTCCAAACCTTTTTAAAGCCCAGCTACATTAACAGCTTTTACTACATCCTCCAGTAACAAATTCCAGAGTTTCATTATGCGTTGAGTGAAAAAATATTTTCTCTTATTAGTCTTAAATAGGTTACACTGTAGCTTCATTGCATGTCCCTTAGTCTTTCTACTTTTTGATGGTGTAAACAATCAATCTAGGCGGTTTGATGCAAGCAGCGTGCGGCGGCGTTTTTCTTTATTATCGGCAAAAGGAAGGCTAAAGGGATTAAGAAACCCCCCCTTACCCCAGCAGCCTCTTCTTCGATTTCTCAAGTGGTTGGCCTGCTCGATTCCTTTTTGACGCCACAGCTGCAAGGATCCTTTGCTGGAGTGGGGTCCGGCGCGGTTGGAGGAGGCACTCACTTCCAATACGGTTGAAGCTGCTGAGAGCAGAGGGTCGACTGCAGCGTGGAATGGTGGAGTGTTTGGACCAACTCTCCCTTCCAGCTCAGAAGTTCCTGTATTGAGGAGGTCTCTTGGCAGGTCGGTGGACGCCTTCTCTGCGGCTGGGGCATCGGTGATGGAGTGGAGGCCCTTGGTGGATAGCACAGGAATGGCACAAACTTTGGAATCTTTTACTTTTGAAAGACCTGCTGAGTTTACCCTTGAGTCTATTTGGTCTGCCATTGTTAAGCTTGGGGAACCTTTTGCTCCTCAGGTGTCGGCTCTGGTGGCCCAATTTCAAGTACATACAGGTTTGCTTCAGCAACATCCTCTGGAAGTTACTGCTTTACAATCATCTGTGACTGATCTTCAACAAAACGTTTCTCGGTGTGATGATGGTAACATATCCTATCAGAAAGATGCGTTGGCTTTAAAATCGCGGATTGAAATGTTGGAAAATGCTTCAAGATACTCTAACCTTCGTCTTATAAATTTCCCAAAGGCTCCCAGTATCTCTGCAAAAGAGATGTTTAAGAAATATCTAATGGAAGTTTTGGATGTTCCAATTGATTCCCATCCCCCTATGGTGAAATTGTATTATCTCTCTCAGGGTAAAAAAGTGGTTGGTAGTGGGTTAATTTCTGGAGTTGGGCAAGGTGATTTATTAGATGTTTCCGCCATTTTGGAATCCTCTTTAACAGAATCAGTTTCTCCTACTATTCTAATTGCAACGTTTGTTCTTTCTTTTGATAGAGATTGGTTTCTATGTATGTTTTTTAGGAAGCGTAGTGTACAGTTTCATGGGTTGTTGGTTCGTGTCTTTCCAGATTTATCTAAGGAAACTCAAAAACGCAGGAAAGAATTTATATTGCTTCATCCAGGTGTTTTGTTGTTCAGGGGTCTTTTTTTTTTAAATTTCCCTGTAAATGTATGGTTAGATTGAATGCTGATTCATATATTTTCTTTGAGCCTTCACAGTTGCTTGCCTTTCTGAGTGCTCGACGCTCCTCTGAGGTGGCCCCAGTCATTCCACGGCAATTAGGTTTGACCTGACTGCTCGCATCAGGTTTATCTTCTCAGGTTTATGTTTAAATAATGATTAATGGATCTCTCCCTGATGTAGTGGGCTATATTAGGGGCAGGTAGAGTTTTTCTTTTTCATATTGCTTTTGTTTGCATAATATTGATGTATCAATGTTGTTGTTATTTTTCCTTTCTGTTCCCTAATTTCTATGCAAGTGGGTTGATGCTTGGATTTATTTGTAAAATGATAAAGTTTAAATTAAAAAAAAACAATCAATCTATGTTTAACCATTCCACTCCATTCATTAATTTCCTCATAGGGGTATCCTTCTATCCCCTTTACCATTTTTGTAGCTCTTCTCTGTATCTTTTCTAATTCCACTATATTCTTTTTAATATATGCTGACCAGAATTGCACACAATATTCAAGGTGCGGTGGCACCATGGAATGATACAGAGGCATTATAATATGCTTGGTTTTATTCTCCATTCCTTTCCTTATGATTCCTAGCATTTTATTAGCTTTCTTGGCCACTGCTGCACACTGGGCGAAAGGTTTCAACGTATTATCCATGATGAAGCATAAATCTTTTTCCTGGGTGGTGGTTTCTAAAGGTGGTATCTTGCATCATGTAACCAAAGTTTGGGCTGTTCTTTCCTAGGTGCATAACTTTGCACTTGTCCAGATTACATTTCATTTGGATTCCCAGACTTCCAATTCATCAAGGTCCTCTTGCAATTTTTCACAATCCTCTTGGGTTTTTAACAACTTTAAATAATTTTGTGTCATCTGCAGCTTTGATCACCTCACCCATTATTCCCATTTCTAGGTCATTTATGAATATGTTAAAAAGCAGCGGGCACAACACAGATCACAGCAATAATCCACTGTTTACTTTTCTCCAATGAAAAAATTGGCCATTTAAACCGACCCTCTGCCATTTATCTTTTAACCAGTTTCTGATCCACAATACTACACTGTCTCCAATCCCATGACTTTTTAATTTTGTCAAGGGGCTCTCATGAGGGACCTTGTCAAAGGCTTTCTGAAAATCCAGATACACTATATCAACCGGTTCACCTTTGTCTACCTGTTTATTCACACCTTCAAAAAAATATAACAGATTAGCAGGACAAAACTTTCCTTGGCTAAATCCATGTTGGCTTTCTCCCATTAAACCGTGACTATATACATGATCAGTAATTTTATTCTTTATAATGGTTTCTACCATTTTGCCCAGTAGTGATGTCAGACTCACAGGTTTATAGTTTCCCGGATCATCCCTGGAACCCTTTTTAAATATTGGCGTTACATTGGCCATTCTCCACTCTGCAGCTACTACAAATGATTTTAATGATAGTTCACAGATTATTAATAGTAGGTCTGCAATCTTATATTTTAGTTCTTTCAATACCCTTGGATGTATACCATCCGGTTCAGGTGATTTGGTACTCTTCAGTTTATCAATTAGTTGTAAAACATCTTCCTGGTCCGGTTTATTGATATTTCTTTCAATTCTTCAGATTCATCACCTTTATATACCATTTCAGGCATGGGTAAATTCCTTACATCTTCTTCAGTAAAGACCAAAGCAAGGAATTCATTCAGTCTCTCTGCTATGGCCTTGTCTTCACTTATCGCCCCTTTAACTCCTGTATCATCCAATGGTCCAACTGACTGTCTCACAGATTTCTTGCCACAAATGTACTGGAAAAAGTTTTTATTATCCATGTATGCTTCCACGGCAAGCTTTATTTCAAATTCTCTCTTTGCCTGCCTTATCAATGCCTTGCATCTAACTTGGCAATGCTTATGTTGTTTCCCGTTTTCATCATTTGACTTCTTTTTCCATTTTCTGAAAGATGCTTTTTTGGCTGCAACAGACTCTCTGACCGCAGCTTTAAATCATGCTGGTAGTTTTTTGGCCTTCCTTCCACTTTTCTTATAGCGTGGCATACATCTGTTCTGGGCTTCCAAGATAGTATTTTTAAACAATGCCCACGTTTTATGCAAACCTTTAGCCTTTGCAGTTGCTCCTTTTAGTCTTTTGTTAACTATTTTCCTCATTTTATCATAATCTCCCTTTTGAAAGTTAAATGGGAGTACTGTGGATTTCCTTGCCATCCTTCTTTCATTTATCAAATCAAATGTGATCATGCTATGATCACTATTGCCAACTGGCCCCAACACCCTTATCTCTTGCACCAGATCCTGTATTCTACTTAGGACTAGATTTTCCCCTCTTGTCGGTTTATGAACCAGCTGCTCCAAGAAGCAGTCATTTATTTCATCTACAAATTTTATCTCCCTAGCATGTCCTGCTGTAACACTTATCCAATCTATACCAGGGTAATTGAATTCACCCATTATTACTATGTTGTAACTTTTGTTAGCTTCCCTGATTTGAGGCAGACTGCAGCATCAAACAGGCATTGCTTAGCCCCAATCAGACAGCAGCTCTCCCGGGACGAGGATGCACTTGTGGCAGCTGCAGAGTGGAGGTTTGCTGATTACTGACATAGATGGAGCTCCTACTCTGGCTGAAGCTATGCTGGAAGGCCCAGGGAGCAAGACTGGTGCTTCATTAAGGTCTGGACTCTTCCTTATCATTATTTGTGAACAAATTTCGTGAAGATGTCAATGTACTTGTGGAATGAGTGGAGGAACAGGCACAAAGGTTAGAGCAACATACCTCCAGAATGAACTAGCTCGAGAATCAGCTGGGATGGGTACAAAGACTCGGTTCTGCCAAAGCCAAGGAAAAAAAGGTGAAGGAGGATGAAAATATTGCATAAAATGTGGACGTGATGGAAATAACTTGGAGGATGAGAAGAAAAGGAGATCTGACAGAACAAACTCCTAAAGGTATCGGAGAGTACATTTTGAAAATATTTAAGGTGTGTTCCGGTTCTTTTATCATTTTTTTATGTAAACCACTCTAACTGCTCGTAAAGAGGTAAGGTCTACATTAGAGGTTGACAGAATGGAAAAAAAGAAAAGAAAACTAAGTCATGGTGTTTGAAACACAGATTCTGGGATGAGGGAGAGCCAAGATCTTTAGACCCAAGACAATCTTTTAATCGGTCTCACAAAGAAAAACCCACATGTTCAATATTGTTCCAAATCAGAAAAAGAAACATTAAAGGATATTAAAAAAAAAAAAAATGGTCCAAAGGATGGATAATATAAGTTGAAAAGCGTACACTATAATATAACAAAATAGTGTGTTGTTCCTTCCTCCATTTGCAAACTGATACATGTCTGTAGGGAGGGGGAAAGGATGCACACAGACAAGATTTATTTATTTATTTAACATGTTTTCTATACTGCACAAAGGCTGGGCTTGGCTAAATTATGATGAGGATTTTAGGGACCTGATGGAGGAAAATGTTCACTTGTCTTGGGGGACAAAAGACATTAACTTGTGGCTTACACAAATGTCCGCCAAGCGCAATTCTGGGGGTGGAGGAGTGGTTGGATCCAGGAGTGGAGCCTAGTGGCATCGACCAGGAACCAATCTTTCCGGAGTGCGACAGGGAGCCCTGTGCCACCCAAGGGGGGTGGGAAGTTGGGATTTGTTCTGGCGCTTCAATAAGTCATCCTGTCCTTTCCTGGACTGCAGGTTTCAGCATGCCTATTCCCTGTGCAGGGTCGGACATGCAGCAACCAAATGCAGCCATAAAAATGTAGTGGGAACCCTGCCCTTCAGCAAGTGATGAAGTGAGATTGTATTTGGACCAGACACCAGTGAGGTAGAGACCTTGCGGCTCTGGCTGCTGAGGTACAGAGTGCCTGGTGTTGGGGGCAGTTGTTCAAGGGATTCAAGTAGGGATTTCACATTTCATTTTGGGGAGTCATGCAGGACACGACAGCAAGAAATGCAGCGTCAGCAAGGTGCCTTGAAGAGGTGGTGCGGAAAAAGCTTCAGGCCAAATGCGTGCTCAGTAGAATTATGGGGCCTTTCAATGCACTCCCTTTTCACCCCTTTGTCATCCCAAAAAAGGATCCAGAAAAATTTAGATTAATTCACAACTTGTCTTTCCTGCCAGGGGAGTCAGTAAATGACCATATTTGGACTTTATTGCCAGGGGACTTGGTGTGCGGAGGCCTGGCCAGTAGGATAGCATGCTTCTGGGTTGACAAGCAACATCGCTTTTTTGGAACTTTTTCCCATCATCGTAGCCCTAGCAGTATGGCCTGCACATCTCTGGAATAGAAGGGAGGTTTTCTGGTGTGACAATGCAGCAGTAGTAGAGACCATCAATAGACAATCTCCTAAGTGTCCTCGGGTGGCGACTCTGATGCGAGTCTTCATACTTGCCTGCTTATGCTTCACTGTGACCACCAGGGCTCGTCATGTGCCGGGTGCACAGAATTCCATAGCTGATTTGTTGTCTTGTTTTAATTGGACTCGGTTTCACCAGTTGGTGCCCAGAGCAGAGACAGTAGCCACGGCAGTGCCTACGCATTTTTGGCAGATTGGAACCCAGACTTGATGGCCTGGTTGTAATCCTCAGTGGCACCAACAACTTGGAAGGCATACTGATGCAGATATTGGAAGTTGGGTGACTTTATGACAAGTATGGGCTCACATGATGGGAGGTTTCCTGAAGAATGGCTCAGCTTATTTATAGCCTCAGCCAAGGCCGCGGGGTGGTCCAAGGTAGCAGCCCGATCATCGTTGGCAGGGTTTTCATTTTTCAGTAAAGCTGCAGGCTGGGGTAATCCAAGGGCTATATTCATGGTCCAACATCTGCTAGCGGGCTGGGACAATGGATCCCTGGGGCTACGGGATTGGCGGCGCCCAGTGCTGCATGAGTTGCTGGTCTGCATATGGATGACTTTACTAGCTGTCATCTCTTTGGAATTTGAGTCCTTGCTGTTTCGGGCAGTGTTTGCACTGGCATTTTTTGGGGCATTCTGAGTCAGTGAATTAGTGCCGTGCTCTGGGAGAAGAAGAACAGTGGGGGTTTAGATATAAAACACATGGTGGTTGGGCAGGCGCAGGTACGAATTTTCTCCCTCGATCTAAGATGGATCAGAGTGGAACCGGGGGTTCGGCAGTGCTAGGCAGAGTTGGCCCATTACCCACCTGTCCAGTACAGAATATGCAGACGGAAGGACAGTTGTTTCTGCATGAGGATGCCCACCCTTTGACGCAGTTCCAGTTCACAACAGTGCTCCTCATGGTACTGTGTCACTTGGGTTGTGATGAGCAGCGGTTTGCGTCCCATTCATTTTGTAATAGGGCTGCTACCAGTGCTGCGGCGCCAGGGCTAGGTATTACAGTGATTCAGCAGATAAGCAGGTGGCGTTCCATTGCCTATGCAAGATATGTCCGCCTGCAGGAGGAGTGAGCGTGGACCTATACTGCGCTGGGTGGGGGATGGGGGAGGCCATAGGAAATTAACAGACGTGTTGTCTTCCAGATGTCAGTCATCTTGGATCATTCAGATGGCAGCCAGCTTTGTCTTTTACAGATGGTGGCCCTTCCCGAGATGATTGGTGGATACTGGGCCATTCCTTTATATACTAGACTGGGTGCCGGGCCCCTGTATGACCACTGGGTCCCCATCTTTGGCTCGCGCCAGCGGGCATATGGCTGGAATGGCTGTTGACGTTGCAAAATCATGCCAGCCAGTGTTGCCGGCCAGCGGGACTTCTTATATATCTTGGCAGCAATGATCTATCCAGCTGGATGTGCAAACAGCTCATTCGAGCGGCGCAATGGGACATTGCAGCCATACCTTCACTGTTGCCGGGGGTGCTTATTGTATGGTCAGACTTCATTCCACGCCTGTCTTGTCAATCACAGAGCAGATGGTCCCGGGGCCTGGTGAAGGTGAACAGGTAGATAGGACGCTGGGTCCAGAAGACGGGTGAGTTACAAGTACAGCACCCCTGGACAGATGTTGCCTGTGTGGAATGTATCGCACAGACGGTGTTCATCTGTTTCTAGTATGGCAGGATCTTTTATTAAATGGCAGGAGGCTTTGGAAGTAGCGTCGCAGCAGAGCCTACATAGGTCATAGCTTAATTGTTTGGGGGGAGGGGTGCAAGGATAATCCTACTACCTTGCACCGGTGGCGAGGTCTCGAGCCAATGGATGCAGTGACAGCAGCACCTAATGGATGATATGTGAGAGCAAGGGAGCTCAGTTCTTGGCGGTGGGGAGGAGAGTGGGTGGGTGGAGATCTCAGTGGGGATCTTTGCCTAGTTCAGGGAGAAGGGGGCTGGCCTTTGCTAATAATATGGCAAAGTTGGCAGTGCCAGAGAGGAGTGAGGATGATGCACTACCTTGCTAATAATATGGCTGGTGGGGGCATTGTCCGGGGGGATTCAGTTGGCTTATGTGTATCCTAATGAGTTTTCTTGGCTTGAGTCGGGCTCGATAAAGTTATGTTAATAAAGCTGCAATCAAACGTTTGCTACCAGTTTTCGAGTACATTGTCTTTTTTTGGGGGGGTGGGGGCATGGGAATAAAAATGAACTGGGTGGGGGGATTAGTGGGAGGAGAAAGGGAGGGAGTGCACAGAGAAGCCCGGTGTTTGGGCTACCCAACTTACTGTAAGTCTAGAAGATGTAATAGATCAAATTGACATACTAAAGAGCAAGAAATCACCAGAATCAGGTAATATGTACCCCAGCATCCTGAGTGCAATGCGTTCTGATATGTGGAGCCAGAGGAGTCATTTGAAAAAGCTACAAATGGGAAAGATCAATAGAGGAAACTCAGCTACTTACATGTATTACAAAACTTCCACTTGTAAGTGTTGCCATGTGTACATGTATGCAGGTCATTTTGCAAACCTATACATGGAAATGCCACCAATTTATTTATTATATTCTCTTATATACCATGCTATTCTGCATCAGTGCAGTTTACATTGAACAAACTGAAATTACATTGAACAGGGCATTATAACTTGGAGATAACTATTTTACAGGGAACATGGGCTATGAAGGGTTAAGTGGCTTGCCCAAGACCACAAGGAGCACCTGTGGGACTAGAAACCCCAGTCCTTCTGGCCCAAGATTGCTGTCCTCTCATGGGATTTGAACCCCTGACCTTCCAGCCTGAAGTACCTTGCCCCAACCACTAGGCCACTCCTCCACTCCAATTAACTAGAGGTCACTATAGTCATTTAATTAGAATTTAGGGGAGGGGGATAAACAATGGGACATTAAGGAGGAATAACCCCCGTAATCTTTCCTATCAAGCCAGTCCTGATGTACCCCCCACGAGTCTGGTTTTTAGGATATCCACAATGAATAGGTATGGAACAGATTTGCTTGCAATGAAGACAATGCATGCATATCTTTCCCAAACAAGCACTTTCGTAAAACCTAAATGTACCAGGGAGCAAATGCAGTCATACGCATATATTCCCTATATGAAACGGGGATTGTTGTTGTTAATTGCCATTGAGTCTATGTTGACTCATGGTGACCCTGTGAATAGTTGTGTTAAACTGTGTTTGCGCTTCAATCAGGCAGCTAATTTTTGATAGAGTGGTATCCATAGCATTGTAATGAACCATTGCATGATATCTTTCTCACATGATGTGTCCATAGCAAGAAAGTCAAAGTCTTGTCATTTGAGCTTCTAATGAAAGCTTAGGTTTGATCTCAAGTACCGACTGATTTCTTCTTTGGGCAGTCCATGGTACAGTATACACAGTATTCTTTGCCAGCAGCATCATTCAAAGGTATCAGATTTCTTCTCATCTTTCTTCTTCATTGTTCAACTTTCACATTCATAGGATTCTATTGAAAATAAAGTGGTTTGGACAAGTTGAATCTTTGCATGCAGAGATACATCTCTGCACTTAAAAATCTTATCCTTCATAGCCATTCTGCCAAGAGCAATGCGTCATTGGATTTCTTGACTGCTTGTTGTTTCTGTAGTGATTATTAATCCAAGCAGGTTAAAGTTGTCTACTATTTCTATTTTGTCCTCATCAAGGATGAAATTATTGATTTTTCTAGTGGTCAGGATGTTTGTCTTCTTCGTATTAAGGTGCAGGGCCATTTTAAGACTATGTTCATTAATTTTGATAAGCAGATGTTTCAGATCATCTTCACTTTAATGTAGTATCATCAGCATAGTGAAGGTTGTTGATGAGTCTTTGACAAATCTTCACACCTTGGTTGTCTTCATACAGTCCTGATCCTGAGTCTAGTTCTGGGGCTGATTCGGATACTGACACCATCTGAACTCACTTCCTTCCCAGTCTTCATCTACATTTTTCTGTCTCTGATTCCCTCACTATCCCCAGTTCCTTCCCTGTCAGCCATTCTTTCCAGTGTCTTTCTTCTGTATCTTATCCACATCCCAATCTCTAACTTCCCAGTTTTAGAATCACACAAGCTTTATTTCCATCTTGTTCTCACTTGTCTCCTTACCAAGCCCCCCCCCCCCTCCCTCCCAGCATGGCCTCTCCCATCTGATTCCATCATGCCCAGATCTCTCCTCTCTATCTCCTTTCCCCCCACATTCCAAAATTTTCCCTCTCTCCTTCCCCTCCAAAAGTCCAGTATCCCTTCCTCCCTTCCAGCGGTTAAGCATTTCCCCTGTTCCCATCCTCTCAATAGTTAATCATCTTCTCTCTCCAATGTGACAGGAGGAGCTACTGCATAATGCCTGAGCTGTGGTATATATATCAAGTTTTCAATAAAAACATCAACATATATGTCTATGCAGTTTTATAAAAGCCCTTTCAGTGTGTAAAACAGGCTGTACACATAGAAAACCTTATAAAATTATCAAACATTTATAATCTTGTATATTTTGTTAGGATTCTTTGGGGTTATACAGTATATCAGATCCAATAATAAAAATAATGTCTCTATAAAATTATATTCCCTGTTCTCTGAGCCCCCTCTGCCTTTTCTTTGCTCTTCCTCTTTATGGCCATTTCTGCAACAGAAGGAAGTTAATTTTCACACCCTATTGGGAGCTACAGACGTGGACATTCTCTTGTACCAGGAAACCGTCAAACTGATTTTCAAAGGGAAGCCCGGAACCTTGCACGTGCTCTATGCTCACCCTCGTGTGCACTGCTTGGACACGGATATCACAGTACCTATGTAAAATGCGTAATTTGCACTCCTCTCCCCCAACCAGCGCTGCTCCTTCTTTTTTCCTAGGTAAATAAAAGCCAGTGTGCTGTCATCCTTCATGACAATAATCAAACCTCATTTTAAGGGTAAACATGAGTTTACCAGTGTGAAACCTATTGAACGAAGAGACTAGTAGGGTTTGATTTCAACTATCACTCGTGGCCTTGGGCAAGTCACTTAACCCTCCATTGCCTCAGAAAAATTCAAGTTATCAATGTCCCTGTTTAATGTAAATTACCAAGTTTAAGTTACAATCTCAAGCACTTTGATTGAAATGATAAAGTGGTATAAAAAAACCTGCCAAATAAATAAATAAATTGCTACTTGCCCCATAAAAGGAACACTAAAAACAGTTGCTCCTAAATTATTCTGAGTCGCTGGCATTCCCAATCTGAGATCTGGTCGTATGCCCATATTAAAATGGTTCTTTTCAGTTTTACAAATGACTCTGCCCCCTCTATTTATTTATTCTCAGTCGTCTTTCTCTTGTTAGTACTAATGTGTCTCCTTGGAGGATTATGGTATTGGCGTTTGGCAAGGCTCCCCTGAACTAATGGATAGGACAAGGCTTTACTCTTTAAAGTCTCAAATTGAAAAAAAAAAGCCTCTCAAGTGTGACTTAGCAGCTCTCAGATCTCTCATGGTATCATGGCAGCAGTCATAGAAAACCTTCAAGTGAAGGAATGAAGCG
The DNA here is from genome assembly GCA_033557465.1 of Ichthyophis bannanicus. Lineage (NCBI taxonomy): Eukaryota > Metazoa > Chordata > Amphibia > Gymnophiona > Ichthyophiidae > Ichthyophis > Ichthyophis bannanicus. The sequence continues at coordinate 822,780,798 of CM066032.1, forward strand.
TGAAGAAATAGCGAAATCCATTTATTAAACAAATTGCACTGAGACACGGTAACAGACACAAGCACCCCACGGTTTAGTGATCATAGCAGAAACTGTGCCGCCGGATGGGGGAAACATTGGACTTGGCAACTAGTATACTGCAGCCTTATAAGATATTTCAGGTCACCATATTATTTACTGTGTCTGCTGATTAGAGATGAATTGTGTTCTTAATAAAATGCTTTCCATCTTACTTTTTGAAAAGATATTCATGCCATAAATGGGAATCTGAGCAAGGGAATGTTATGCACTCAAAAGATGATGTCTAACAACATCTTTGCACTTTTTTCATGTTCGTTTAAGAGATTCAGTACCTACATAAATTTCTTCAGGAGATAAAGATTTATTTAGAATTTTTAGATGGGAGGGGGGGGAGGCAGAGAAAAGGAAGGAAAGGTAGGGTTGAGGGTCCAACAGTTCATATTAAGAACATAAGATATATCATACTGGGTCAAACCAAAGATCTGGCAATCCCAATATCCTGTTTCCAAGAGTGAGCAATCCAGGATTGGCAAGCAGGATCCAAAAAGATAGACAGATTCCATACTGCTTATCCTAGGCATAAGCCATGGATTTCCCCAGTCCCCTTTAATAATGGTTTATGGACTTTTACTCCAGGAACTTGTCTAAATCTTTTCTAAATCCAGTTACACTAAATGCTTTTACTACATTCTTAGGGGTATGTTTCCTAAAGTTTCTTAATGTGCGCGGCACGCATGAGCACGCGCTAAGGTAGCTTAGCGCATGCTAATGATGCTTTATGGGGCAAAAATGCGCTTTAGTGCGCGCTCATGTGCGCAGTGGCGCACACGAGCGCTGAAGGCGGGGAAAGGCTCCCGGAGGGCGGAGGAAGGCTCCCCAGGGGCGGAGAGAAGGGGTCAATGGGTGGAGAGTGGGAGGGGAGAGGCTTCCCGCACACTAGCGAGGTGAAATTCGAGGCCAAAAATAACGCAAGTGAAAACCTCGCATTAGAGCCGATTTAAAGGGAAGAGAAACCATTTCTGTCAGCAATGTACAGCAAAACCAGGGAAACCTACAAAAAAGTGATAAGTGTGATACATGTGCACAGAACAAAAGTACAAATAAACATTGAAAAGGACCCCAACAAAATTTAAAAAAAATCATAATCAAGCTGGGCAATAGTGATAGTAATGGGAAACATCAAAACACACTCCCAAGAAAGCCCCAAAAAATAAATATGAATTTTGGAAGGGTCTACGCTCCGTCCCCATACAAGGTGAATGATCCCACAGTGAAATAGCACTGATCAGGGTTTCCCTCTCCATTGGACAGGTTACCTATGGCATGCACATGTTCCCCAACAGCAGGGTGGGCATGTCGGAATGGGCAACTGGACATATGCTGGGAAAGAGGATACAGAGGGCTGCAGGCACATGCTGTGGTGCAGCTGGGGCACAGTGCGGACTAGGCAGATGCCGAGATGGCACTTAGGAATGCTGAAACTGAACAACAGCCAGACAGCAACTGATGAGGGCCCAACATGGGCACGAGAGTGTCTATCACAGTGTCACAGGGGATAGTACCCAGCAGGTACCCCCAAGGGCACAGAACATTGGCAGGCAGTGTTGGGGGGAAGCGTGGACGCCTATGCAGGCACCCCTACCCCAGAACACACACCATAGGCAGCCGCCTACCTGCACACTGGATGGCTTGAGACTGCACACCACCAGCAGAAGGGCATGTCAGCATGATGGCAGAGGGGTACTGGTGGTGGAGGGGGGCAGTGGCAGCTGCCCAGAGCCGACCATGGCCTAGCCCTGTGTAGGTGGGTGCCATGCACTGCAACAGACAGGCTCTGTCTGACAAACAACCATGGTATCTCCAGGGACTGCAGTGTCTCTGTGAGCACAGTGTGGTGCGGTGAACACATCCAGTGTGTTCAGGAGCAGAAGGTCACAAGTTCAAGTCCCAGTTGTACCTACTGCCAATCCAGTCCCCATATTTTACCCGCTACTAAACCGTGATAGTGTGAGGCCCTGTTACTCACAAAAGACCGATTACTAATTATCACTAATTTCCTGTATAGTCCAGATCCAAAAGTCAGTACAGGTGCAATCAGAATCTCTGTTTATTAGATAACTGATGGACAATACAGGCAGCGGAGAGGAGAGCTTCTGTCAGTCATCAGACACCTCCAGAATTCCTCCTCCCCCCGAGTACAATAATCATGTTACATATATACATTTTTTGCTTCTGTGTATGCATACAGTTTCCAAATCCATTGCTCTTTGGGTCCTCTCCCCTCCTCCCTCCTTCTGTTTCCTGTCATTGACCTTTCTGTCCCCTCTATGTTCCTGTTTCAACATTCCCCAGGCCTCTCTGTCTTGCTTATACTCACCAACTGTCAAAAACATCTACTGTCTTCAGGACTAACGGCTCAGCTTATACTTTTTTGCATGGTTTCCTGTGTACGTGCCCTCTGCACAAAGCCTCTGCATGGACTCTTCAATCCATGCATACACTCTGCTAAGGCTTATGATATATGATATTTCCTTATATGGTTCCTTATGCTGGACTGGGGTTTTTCCTTTGTCCACAATATAGTAGTTTGGTTGACATATTAGAGCAGACATTTATAAAGGCCATTGAGTGATTATGAACCAGGAACATATCCCTAAACCTTATAATCCCTACAATAGTAAGGACAAACCTTTATTGCAGAGAACATACGCATGGTTCAAACGCCTATACTTTACCCCACCGAGCACAGACACCAGAAACATGCGCATTACCTAGAGCAGAGTCCCCAAAATGCAGTCCTGGAGGGCCACAAATCATTCAGGTTTTATGCTGTCTCCAATATAAGGCCATGTCAGCATGGTGGCGGAGGGGTACTGGTGGTGGAGGGGGCAGTGGCAGCTGCCCAGAGCAGACCATGGCCTAGCCCTGTGTAGGTGGGTGCCATGCACTGCAACAGACAGGCCCTGCCGGACAAACAGTCATGGTATCATCAGGGAATGGACAGACACAAAGAGAGCAGGACGCTCTTGCTATTCCAACAGGAGACAATGAGGCAAGAGATGGGATGAACACAGGTGCCTTTATTAGTAGTCCCCTACGCGTTTCGGCCTGAAGCCTTCCTCAGGGAATACACTGTATCTGTGGCAACACGGTGGTGCAGTGCACACAACCAGTGTGTTTGGAGGCAGAAGGTCACAGGTTCAAGTCCCTGCTATGGTGCCTGCCAACCAAGTCCCCATATTTTACCCACTACTACAACGTGCTAATACAGACAGAACGTTTAGTGCAGATGACGTAAACATGCCCAAAACACCTACAACAGGCGCATTACCTAGAGCAGAGTCTCCCAAATGCAGTCCTGGAGGGCCAAATACCATTCAGGTTCCATGCTGCCTCTAATAAAGATGCCTGTGCTGCATATCTATGCACCACCCTCATGGTATGCAGATGTATCTCATGCATATTCATGAGGGACAGCATGAAAACCCGAACAGTGTTTGGCACACAAGGGCTGGAGTTAGGAACCTCTGCCGTAAAGCAGCAGCCAACAGGGGCAGACACACCCACACCCACACCCACAGGCTCCATTAGCCAATGCCTCCTGGAGAGGCAGGACATTGGGTCCTGCGTGCATCTCCCAATACTAGCACTTGCATACCTTAGCAATGCCACCCTACACCTGGGAATATGGTACACAGCTATCAAACGTTTGCTATGATTACTGGCAGATAGCAATTCCTACGTTAAGCACAGTTTGCTGATTGAGCTCCATCATACAACCTTTCTGATGTCTGTGGAGTGTGCTTCAGGTCTGGTCTCTGACAGAGTTTACCACCCTGGGGAGTGACCCCCAACAGTATTGCGTACCATATCCATGCCTGCACTGTGCCCAGGACTGGTGTGGTGGCCAGGGCTGCTAAACTCCTCTATAGTAGCACAATGCTGGCATAGGTGTGGGAGTGTGTGTCTGTCTATCCAGTGTGTGGTGGCTGCAAACACCCTCCACAGCCCACACTGCCAGCACTGTTGCCAGTATTGGCCTGCCAATGTGCATAATGAGGTGCAAGTTACCATGGGTATAGCCCGGACAGGGTGGCCTGGCCAGGATGCATCTGCACAGGGCATAGGACACTGGCTGGGACATTGTAGTGCCCGGCCACCACCTGCACAGACAGGGTGGCCACAGCATGTCCTGCTGGGAGATCACTCTCACCCTGACTGTGCAGTGACCACAGCATGGCTAGGCACTCCCATAGTACTATCTAGTATTTTTCTCATGTGATATTTATGGGTTTCCTTTTGGGGCCCAGTCACTGATTTATTTGCTTGGTGTGTATGCTGATATCCCAGTTCTGGGTGCACGCATTTCCACCAGGAACATGCACTATGGACTAGCTAGCAGACTGTCTGCAGCTGGTATGTGTCTTGATGGAGCGCCTTGCAGGGTGCAGTGGCTGAAGGCTTGCTGCAGGAGAATATCAGACAGTGGTGGGTTGCAGCTTAGCATATCCAGGCCTAATGTCTGTCTGCTATTGTGTTATGGATGTGTAACAGAGCTGCATTGACTGCCATGTATGTGTCTGTTCCCCAGCAGGACTGGGGTTGATGGTCCCCTCTACTGCCACCATTGCAGGGAGGTAGAATGTGGATCTGTTGGTGGGAGACCCGGTTTACCACCCTCAGCCCTGGAGGAGGAGAGTGGTGGTACATAATCCTCCTAGGGGTCCATAGGGGCTACACCTGACTGAGACATACAGATATATCCAAGGTGTGTCTGCAGAAACTACCTATCTCACACATTAGCACTGTGGGGACCTGCAGCATTGCCTATCTCTGCTGTGGACCTGGTGCTGGGCGCCCCACCTCACCCTCAGGGTGAGTGCAGTACCTGCACAATGTGACGGTGTGTAGCTACTCTGTGCCAGTACCACACACAGTCAGTTCCCCATACCAGGCCAAGGTGCTGTGGGGGTGCATACCCCATCTTGTGATCATCTGTAGACTGCGGATTTGCATGTGCAGTGCATCATGGGTATGGGTGGGTTAACCCTATCCTGGTGACCACAGCAGACTGTTTGTGTGGTGACTTGCAGTCCTTCTGCAGCCAGCCAGGGGCTTGTTAGCAACTATAGAGCTGTAGCCCACTGGTTACTTTACTGCCAGTGGAGCCAGAGGTCATGGGTTCAAACCCACAGTGGGGTTATTTGATAGGGCTGTGCAAAGCATTATCTATTTTTAATGTACATTAGTGCTGCCAGTAAAAACACCCTCAGCATCCTGTACCCATAAGGTGCCTCAGAGGGCGCTTTATAGGGCACCTTATGGTTACTGTCCATATAAGGTGCACTATACAGTATGCTATGGAGCGACTGATAGGGTGCCCTATAGGGGACATTATAGGGTGCCGTGGCGGATAGTGCACTTTATAATGTGCCCTATGGAGTGCCTTATAGGGTGTCTTATGCGGCACCTTAGGTTACGGCACATAAGGGTGTGTTTGCTGGCAGCAATTAATAAAATACAAATAAAGTGCCACAGGAAACAATACTCACATCCTACACCCTACTCCACCCCACCCAAAATCCAACACCATAAAGAAAATGACTAGCTCTACCACCATATCCCCTCTCTTATTTATTATTGGTACTGATCACACATCTTATTGATTAAACCTCTTATAAATATGTTGAAACCAAGCTATACTATATGTATAATTTCTCACCATACTCCATGAATAATTACTCTGTAATTAGTTACCCCTCTTACCTCCAGGTTATCTCGTCCATGTTCAATGTAAAAACTCAATTGTCGTGTGACATTGCAGTATGTTTTTTGTTCAATTGTAAACCGCACTGATTTTAAAAGCACGGTATATAAGAGAAGTAAATAAATACTTACATGTCAAAGCTGATGCCTCAGCCAGCCTTATGTATTAGGCACACTGGGGATTGAACTCATGACCCCTGTATTATCAGTCAGTGCCTTAACCATTGTACTACACTGCTGTTCCTCCTTGCATGTCAGCGCACCTACTTAAGATTTCCATGCATTTAAATGCACAGTGCTGCCATCAAAAACAGTGCTATGACCTTGCTGTGCCTCATAGGGCACCCTATATGGCACCCTATAGGCCACGCTTTCAGCAATATTGTAGGGTGCCGTGGCGGACAGTGCACTTTAAAATGTGCCCTCTGGGGTACCTTTTGGGGTGCCTTATGCAGCACCTTATGTTACAGCGCTTTGGAAGTGTGTTTGCTAGCAGCAGTACTTAAAATAAAATTAAAAAGCATCATAATGCAATATTACATATAAATGGTAGTGCCTCAGCCACCCTTCTTCATTGGGCACAGTGGTGGATTGAACCCATGTTCCCTGCACCATCTTTCAGTGTCTTTACCTTTCTACTGCAGCCCTGTTCCTCTGTTTGCACATCAGCGTGCCTGCTTATGCTTCCTGCGCGCGTTCCTCGTGCGCTACTGTGCGCGGCGCACAAGAGTGTGCGGCACGCGCTAATCCCGTTTTGCTCTATTTTTGGCCGGACCGCCCACTCCTTATATGGCATCCTGCAGACTAACACGGCGCGCATGTTAGGAAACTTTAGTAAACATACCCCTTAAGCAACAAATTCTAGAACTTAATTGCACATTGAATAAAACAATATTTTCTCTGCTTACACTTAAATGTTCCACTTTGTAGCTTCATTGCATGTCCCTAGTCTTTCTACTTTTTGAAGGAATAAACAACCAATTCACATTTACTTGTTCTATTCCACTCATTATTTTATAGACCTTAATCATATCTCCCCTTGGTTGTCTCTTCTCCAAGCTGGAAAGCCCTAACCTTTAAGCCTTTCCTCATAGAGGTATCCTTTGACTCCCTTTATCATTTTGGCCCCCTTTCTCTGTACTTTTTCTAATTCCTTTATATCTTTTCTTAGACGCGATGACCAGAAGTGTATGCGGTACTCAAGATGCAGAGTGATATAGAGGCATTCGTTTTTATTTATTTATTTATAACATTTATAGACCACCTAGTGACAAAGTTCAAGGTAGTACAAAAAACATAAGGCCCGATATTCTTCTGGGCAGGCTATGCACTGCATCGGCGCATAGCCCTGCCCACCAACCTCTAAACCCGAATATTCAATGCTGGGGTCATATGCTGCCCCTGCATTGGGTATCCGGGTAGTGCCACACAACCCAGAAGTTGCTGAAGCTAACCGGGTAGCAGCGATATTGCTTGCTTTCCTCGCTATCTTTTCGGCACAGAGCACTAACCAGGCAGCATCCAATATCGCTGATGCCCAGTTATCTCATGCCCCAGAACCCCCCCCCCCCGACATGCCCCGTTGCTATCAGATAGCATCAGAGCACATAGGGGACATAGCTTGGGATATTCAACGGTACAACCCATGTATGTGCCTTTGAATATCCCCATCTAAGACATTTACAGGATTTACTAGGCTGTAAACTGTGTAAATGCCCTTTGAATACTGGGCCCATATATAATAATAACATAAACATATTTGATTCAACTGACTCCATCACAGGTTGTTTGCTTCAAACGTACCTGAAAATGTTTTTATTATGAGGTTTTCTTTCCACGGTCCTTTTCTATTCTCTATGGGGTCTGTTTACTAAACATTCCTAACGTGCGGGGCCGTGCTAGTGTGCCTGTGCCATATAAGGAGTGGGCGGTTCAGGCAGAAAATAGAAAAAAAACGGTAGTAAGCAACCGGATGTGTGTGCGTCGCGCTAATGTGCGGGGGTCGACATTAGCGCGTGGAAAGGCAAAGTGGCACGCTGCTGAGTATACAAAACAACAGAGCCGTGGTACAACGGTGAAGACACTGACCAATGGTGCAGGGGCCATGGGTTCAATCCCCCAGTGTGCGCAATGACAAAGGTCAGCTGAGGAAGTAATTGTAATGATTAACATTGTTTTAGGAGGCAAATTAATTTGGAACGGCATAAGGCGGCGCACAGTTATTTTTGGGCGGCAGAAGGCGGCGCACAGTTATTTTTGGGCAGCAGAAGGCGGCGCACTGGTCCCCTTGGGCGGCACAAGGCGGCGCGCTGATGCACAAGCACAGGAACAGAGCCACAGCACAATGGTTACAACACTGACCAATGGTGCAGGGATCAGGGGTTCAACACCTCACAATGCCCAGTGAAAAATGCCTGCTGAGGCAGTATGTATTATGCTGTAGGAGGCTGTATAAATTTATTTTGTTATCACTACTAGCAAACGCACTCTCCCAGCATGTTAACATACGGCGGCCCATAAGGCACATGTTACAGTGCACTGTTCGCCAAGGCACCCTTGAATGACCCCTATGGGGCAGCATGTATGTTGCGACACAGGATAATGTATAGTGCACCCTATAGGGATGGCAACCATAAGGTGGCCTACAGGGCGCCCTATGAAGCACCCTCAGAGGCACCTAATGGGTATAGTAAGCTGAGGGTGGTCTTGCCGGCATAGACATATGTACAGTAAATAGAAATAAAGCTGTGGACAGCCCTACCAAAGGGCCCCACTGTGGGTTTGAACCCATGACCTCTGGCTGCACAGGCAGTGATGTAACCATTGCGCTACAGCTCCATAACTGTAAGCAGGCCCCTGGCTGGCTGCAGATAGCCTACACGTCACCTCACAGACAGTCTGCTGGTGTCAACAGGATAGGGTTAGGCCACCCGTACCCATGATGCACTGCACATGCAAATTAGCTGTCCGCAGATGGACACAAGATGGGGAATGCACCCCCACAGCACCTCGGCCCTGTTGGGGGAAGTGACCGGGTGCACCCACACAGCACCTTGGCCTAGTAGGGGGCACTGACCGGGTGTTTTACTGGCACAGAGTAGCCACACACCGTTACATCGTGCGGGTACTGTGCTCACCCTGAGTGTGCAATGAGGTGGCCAGGACCAGGTCAACAACACCTGCCATGGCTGCTGGAGGCCAAGCGGGCGTTCCAAAGCAGTGTTAATGTGTAAGATAGCTAGTTTCTGCACAAACACCATGGATATCCCTGTCTGCCGCCATCAGGCACCCCCCCAGTGGCAAACATGGTCCCCATCAAGGGATCCACACTCTACCTCCCTGCAAAGGTGGCAGTAGAGAGCAACATCAACCCCAGTCCTGCTGAGGAACACCACCACCCCCCCCAGGCAGGCAGCTCCATACACAGCCATAACACAATAGCAGACAGACATAAGCCCAGGGTATGGTAAGCTGCACTCCACCACCAGATATTCCCCTGCAGCAAGCCAACAGCCACTGCACCCTGCAAGCCATTATAGCAAGACATTTACCAGCTACAAACAGTCTGCTGGTTAGTCCATAGTGCATGTTCCCAATGGAGATGCATGCACCCAGAACTGGGCTGTCTGCATACACAGCAAGCAGATAGATCAGTGACTGGGCCCCAAAGAGAAACCCATATCTATCACATGAGAGAACTACTATACAGCACTATGGGGGGGCCTAGCCATGCTGTGGTCACTGCACAGTCAGGGTGAGCATGATCCCCCAGAAGGACATGCTTTGGCCACCCTGTCTGTGTAGGTGGTGGCCGGACACTACAATATCCCAGCCAATGTCCCTGCCAGGGCCCTATGCCCAGTGCAGATGCATCCTGGCCACACCACCCTGCCCTGGCTATACCCATGGTACCTTGCACCTCATTATGCACATTGACTGGCCAATACTGGCAACAGTGCTGGCAGTGCGGGCTGTTGAAGGGGCTTGCAGCCAACACCCACTGTATAGACAGACACACACTTCCACACCTCTGCCATCATGGTGCTACGATTGAGGGGGTAAGTAGCCTTGCCCACCAAACCGGTCCTGAGCACGGCAAGGCATGGATATGGTACGCATTACAGCTGGTGGTCACTCCCCAGGGTGGTAAGCACCGTCAGAGGCCAGGCCTGGAGCATGCCCCGCAAACACCTAACAGATTGTTTGGATGGGGTCAACTAGCAGTATGTACGTAACGTATGGATAACTGCCTGCCTGTGCTCCTAGCAAACGTCTCCGAGCTGTGTACCGTATACCTCAGGTGTAGGGTGACATTGGTAAGTTATGCAAGTGCTCGTTTTGGGTGCTGCATGCACGGTCCAATGTTCTGCCTTTCCAGGAGACATTGGCCAATGGGGCCTGTGGGTGTGGGTGTGTCTGCCCTTGATGGCTGCTGCTTTATGGCACAGATTCCCAACTCCAGTCCAGGTTTGCATCACACTGTTCGGGTTTTCCTGCTATCCCTCATGAATATGCATGGGCTACATCTACATGCCATGGGGGTGGTGCATAGATATACAGCACAGGCATATGTATGAGTGTCAGCATGGAACTTGACTGGTGTGTGGCCCACCAGGACTGCATTTGGGTGATTCTGCTCTAGGTACTGCCCCTGTTCATGGTGTCTGTGCTCAGTGGGGTAAAAGATAGATGTCTTACCATTGCATATGTCCCCGCCATGAAAGGTGTGTCCTTACTATCACTGTTTAGTTGTGGGAAAAATATGTGGGCAGGATTGGCAGTAGCCCCAGCTGGGCTTTGAACCTGTGACCTTCTGTTCTTGTATGCACTGTCTGTGTGCACTGCACCACTGTGTAGCCACAGATTGGTTGGATTCCCTGGACTGTCCATGACTGTGGATCCGGCAGGACCTGTCTGTTGCAGTGGACTGTGCCAGCCTGCACATGGCTAGGCCTCTGTCTTCTGTGGTTAGCAGCCACTGCCCCCTGCACCACATGTACTTGTCCGCCAACATGCTGGCATGAACTTCTCTCAGAAAAAGCAGTTGACCTGATTGCAATGTGGCAGTATGGGACTGCATTTGGGGGACTTGGCTGTAGGTAATGCCCATTGTTGTGGTGTGTGTGCGGTGTTGGGTAAAATATGGGTGTTTTCCCCATGCATACAGGGGTGTCTGCGCTATCTTTATTTAGTGGTGGGTAAAATATAGGGACTGGGCTGGCAGGTGCCCCAGCTGGGTTTTGAACCTCTGCCCTCTGGTCCTAGAGGTAATGACTCTGTCCGCTGTACCACACTTTGGCCACAGAGACAGTGCAGCCCCTGGAGGCAGTAAGCCTGGCAGGATGGAGTCACAAACCCTGCTCTACGCAATTCTACTGTGGGCATATGCACCCTGTCTGGTGACAAACGTGCACATAAACCCCGGAAATGACCACGGAAAATGTGGGACAAAATATCACCACGCTGGGCAACAGTGATATTAATGGGCAACCATAGCAAACACTCCCAGGAAAGCTCCAATACGTGGCAATGTTTTTTGGAAGAGTCTCCTCTCAGTAGACCCTTCCAAAAGTCATTTCTTTTTTCTGGAGCTTTGCTGGGTGTGATTTCTGTATTTGCCCATCCCTATAACTGTTCCCCAGCTGAATTACTATTTTTAATAGTTCTGTTGTGGTCATTTTCTATTTTTATTTTCACTTTTGTGCTGTGCACATATATCACACTGCTCACGTTTTGCTGGTTTCCCCGGTTTTCCTGTACATTGCTGACGGAAATGGTTTCTCTTCCCTTTAAATGCTTTCTTCTACCGCGAGTGTTTCACTCGCGGTAGTTTTTACATGCAAATTCGGGCCCGATACTGTGCGAGGAGCCTCTCCCCTCCCACTCTCCACCCATTGACCCCGTCCCTCCGCCCCTCGGGAGCCTTCCTCCGCCCTCAGAATGCCTTTCCACGCCTCTATCGGACATTTGCGGGCCGGGTACTTTTGCGGGGCACGTTAGTGCGGCGCGCAATTGTGCGGGGCCCAAGCGCACTTGTGCGGGGCGTTTAAGAGCGTTTCTGAGCGTTTGAGTGCCGCGTTTCCGTGCGCTATTGTGCGGCACGCAATTGTACGGCTTTTAGTAAACATGCCCCTATGTCTTATCAATACTTTGTATCTTACATGCCAGCACTGATGGAGTAAAAATATAATGGTGGAAGGAGAAAACATACAATGGTGTTGAAAAGGAAGTTTCTGACACTCCTTGGGGACTATGCACCAAAACCTGCACAGAAATCTTTTTAGTGAGAATCTAGCAAAATCTTTAACATGCAAGTCCAAAAAGCTACATAGTGGACTGATTGGCAAACTCCAGGAGCTGGAACTTTCTCCATAGCTTATGCTCGGATTTGGTAGAAAGCTGAGTCAAGGCCACAAAGACTCAAATAAAGTAGTTCTCCAAAACAGGATATGATGATCAACTACAGAGACAGAGTTATAAGAATGGGCCCTCAATTTGGAAGTGACTTGAGGCAGGTTAGAAATATGTAATATTGTATCTGGTGACAAAAATTTGAAAGAAAAGAGTAAAAGCAAAGAAAAGTACAGGGCGTCTAACAATGTTGCAAAAAAGGTAGGAGACGTATGTATATAATGGCAGAAACAAGGGAAAGCATACCTGCTGCAGGAGTAACACACCAAATAAAGAGGAGTCGCCCTGCTGTAGAATTAGAAAACATGGTACAGATGTGCTTGATGTGCACAGTCAAAAGTTAAGCAGTGCAGAATGTGAATCGGGGTCAGTTGGACGAATAAGATGGGTAAGCAAGGGTTACCTGCAGAAGGGGTCAAAGAGCATAGAACCCAAAATTCTAGGGGACAGGCTAGGATATTAGGGGTCAATTTTCAGCAACGGTGGTCAGTGCTGTCAAAGCAGCGGGCCGCCGCTTTAAGTTATGACTGGATATTCAGCCTTGGTGCATATACGGCAAAAAGCACTGAATATCCACTTTGGCTGGCTTGATGTTTTCAATCCGGTTAGCTGTTGAATATCGCAAACTGCATAGATTTATGACAGCCTTTCACCTGTAATAACATATATGGTTTAGCTATGCGGTTAGTGGCTGAATATCGCTGCTAACCTCATAGCTTCCGGTACTACACCCACTTTGTTCCAGATAGCGCCAGGGCATTTAAACCAGCTGGCAGGGATTAGTGCTGCTGAATATCCCAGGTCTGTAAAACTGCATAAATGCATTTGAAATGCTACCCCTTAGGGGCTAACAGGGAATAGGAGGTTAATACCGAAGTGTCGGCAGACAGACTGTAGGAGGTCCCTATGTAACATAGAAACAATAAGGCAGAAAAAGACCATATGGCCTATCTAGTCTGCCCTTCCATATCAATTACTATAGTCCCTTTTTTTCCTTTAGAGATCTTCTGTGTTGGCCCATGCTTTCTTGAATTCAGATAGAGGCCATTTCCATGTTGTATGTGCCTGACCTGTCTGGCAATTCAGAATCGGGACTGCCAGGAGTTGCACCAGATTCTGATCCCGTGGGGGCTAGATGTCCCTATGGGATCAGAATCAGGTGCAACTGACCAGGACGTTCAGCCTGGCCCCTGATTCTGGGCTCCCGGATGTCCGGCACACTACCTGGCTGCCTGCCAAGCCCTTCTTTCCCTGCAGCCTGACCCCTAAACGGTTCTTCCATGGCAAGGGTCGGGCTGCAGGGAATCTCTGCACTCCTCATCTTTCCTCTGCACCATCTCCCGACATCTAGGGGGACTTATTCCACCTCAGAGGTGGAATAAGTCCTCCGTCTATCCTGTTGGGCCTGGATATACAGCGACATGACCAGAATTGGCCCTGTATGTTCGAGTTGTGTGTCCCACCCCTGGCCCTCCCACTCTCCTCCCTGTCACCACCCCTGCCCTGAGCTCCACATACATCTTCTATGTACATGTGGGGAGCTTTGGGCAGGGGATACAGTCCCAGACGTTTAGCGGGGATGGATGTCCAAACAGGACGTCAATCCCCGGTAAACACAGTTCGGAATCTACCCCATACTGTCCTGGTCTCCACTACTTCGACTGGGAGATTGTTCCACACATCTACTACTCTTTCTGTAAAGAAATATTTTCACATATTACTCATGAGTCTATCCCCTTTCACCTTCAAGTTTCCTTGTGGTCACTGCTTCTTCATTTTGAGGGCTAGAGGAATTGGATTGTCGATTCTGCAGGCTCTGGGAACTGATGTCCAACTCTCTTCTTTTTGTAGCAAACCATCTTCACCTCTGCTGAAGAGCTTGGATGGTTCAAGAATCATCTCATCAATGTATTTCTCACTGTCATGGATGCTTCTCAGCCTCACCACCTTCTAATTGTATCATAGTGTGGGATGGTTTCCTGTGTCAGGACCTTGATGGCTTGCCATTATTGATGGAAAAGAGTTTTGCTGTAAATCAGAAAATTCTAGAGGTAAATGAAGTTGCATAAAAGAGCCATGTAGCAAGGCTATGACCCAAAACAATCAAATAAATCTACTACATAATAATTGAAAAAGAGAGATTTTCCTTTGTGGATTGGCCATGTGAAAGGCTTGACCCACAGGTCAATGCAGCAAACTGCGCTATGCTCTAGCGCAGTGTTTAGCTAGAGATTTTCCCATGCTAGTCTTTCTCTCCATTTCAGAAAGCAAGCTAATACGAGTAATCTTGAGTAAAACCACGATGCTAAAGCAAAGTGGGGTAGGCATGCTAATCGCATGCAAAAGAAGGAATTTTTCATTTCTCCTAATGTAAAAACCTACGCTGAAACTAAGAACGATTTTTTACTCTTCTTTTAATACTGGATCTTTACACCTGCTTCAGGCAGGTGTAAAGATGCAGTGAGGAACACCAAGATCATCTGAGGTGAAGTTTGACACGTCACCTGAGATGACCAGATCACCTGATTGTGGTCCCCGACAATTGTGATCCCTTCCGAACCTGCCAAGATTTCTCTAATGGCCCAGTGGACCCTACCTACCCTTCTAAATCTACAAAACACTACCCAGTGGCCCAGTAGCCCCACCTCCCACCAACTAAACCCCATTGTGGAAAATAGCAGTGACTGACCCCACACAGTGCATACTGCGATGCATTGGATGGTGTCCGTCTGCCATATAAAGCAAAAAAACTGGGATGCACAACATAGGGTCAGTCAGGAAGACTAACTTTGCGATGATGGGCCAATGCCTCACGGAGTCGTTAGTGGGATGGGAACAGCTGGGGGATGTAGAACAACAGTGGGCAAAACTGAAAGGGGGTATTTTAAAGGCAACCAACCTTTTTGTTAAAATGGTAAACAAAGGCAAAAGGAACAGGAGACCGCTATGGTTTTCGAAGGAAGTAGCTGAAAAAGTGAAGAAAAAGAGGGAGGCCTTCATGAAATACAAGAGATCACAGAGAGAGAGGAAGACAGGCATCTGTATTTGGAAAAACTTAGAGAAGCTAGCAAAGTAGTCAAGAAGGCAAAGATTCAAAAGGAGGAGGAAATAGCCAATGCAATAAAATGGGGGGATAAGACATTTTTCAGATATATTAGTGAGAAGAGGAAGGGCAAAAGTGGTATTGTCAGACTCAAGGGTACAGGGGGTGAATATGTAGAAGCTGATAAGGATAAAGCGGAATTACTTAACAAATATTTTTGTTCTGTGTTCACAGATGAAAAACCAGGAGCAGGACCTCAGAAAACACCCACAAATAAGAACAGAAGCGAGGGACATCTTGAACAATTTTCAGAAGACTGTGTTCGTGAGAAACTAGCTCAACTCAAAGTAGACAAAGCGATGGGACCGGATGGGATACACCCTAGAATACTGAGGGAACTTGGGGACATTCTAGCAAACTCCACTGACTGACCTTTTCAATGCCTCGTTGGAGTCGGGAGTGGTGCCAAAGGACTGGAGAGAGGCTCATGTGGTGCCTTTACACAAAAGCGGAAGTAAGGATGTGGTTGAAAACTACAGGCCGGTTAGTTTAACTTCAGTGGTGAGTAAATTAATGGAAACGCTGTTGAAAGAGAAAATAGTGAGGTTTCTGGAGTCCAGCGGATTACAGGATCCGAGGGCAGCATGGATTCACCAGAGGCAGGTCTTGTCAGACAAATCTGATTGATTTCTTTGACTGGGTGACCAGGGAGTTGGACCGAGGGAGAGCTCTAGATGTGGTGTATTTAGATTTCAGTAAAGCCTTTGACACTGTTCCTCACAGGCGACTTATAAACAAACTGAGCACCCTAGGGATGGACCCTAAAGTTACTGCTTGGGTTAGAAATTGGTTGGGTGGGAGGCGACAAAGAGTACAAGTAAATGGAGCTCACTCTGAGGAGAAGGATGTTACCAGTGGTGTGCCCCAGGGATCTGTCCTTGGTCCGATTCTTTTTAACATCTTTGTTAGTGATATAGCGGAAGGGCTGTTGGGTAAGGTTTGCCTCTTTGCAGATGATACCAAAATCTGCAATAAAGTAGACACCCAGGAAGGTGTAGATAACATGAGGAGGGATCTAGCTAAGCTTGAAGAATGGTCTAGAATTTGGCAGCTGGGATTTAATGTTAAAAAATGTAAGGTCATGCATTTGGGCTGCAGCAATCCAAGGGAGCAATACAGCATAGGAGGTGAAGTACTTTTGTCCACTAAAGAAGAGCGGGACCTAGGCGTAGTTGTGTCCGATGATCTTAAAGTAGCTCAACAGGTAGAAAAGGCGACGGCTAAAGCTAGAAGGATGCTTGGGTGCATACGGAGAGGAATGGCTAGCAGAAAAAAAGGAGGTGATAATGCCTCTGTATAAGTCTTTGGTGCGACCTCATTTGGAGTATGGTGTGCAATTCTGGAGACCGCACCTTCAAAAGGATGTGAACAGGATGGAGTCGGTACAGAGGGGTGCTACTAAGATGATTAGTGGTCTTCATTATAAAGCATATGAGGACAGACTTAAGGATCTTAATATGTACACCTTAGAGGAAAGGCGGGATAGAGGTGATATGATTGAGATGTTTAAATACCTCCGTGGCATAAATGTTCAGGGAGAGAGCCTCTTTCAATTGAAATCAAGTTCTGCGACGAGGGGACATGGGATGAGGGTGAAGGGAGATAGATTCAGGAGTGATATGCGGAAATATTTCTTTACGGAAAGAGTAGTGGATCCGTGGAATAGTCTCCCAGTGGAGGTGGTAGAGATGAGGACAGTAACTGAATTCAAAAAAGCATGGGACCAACACAGAGGATCTCTAAAGGTAAAAAGTGGACTGTTGTAGTTGTTGTTATGGAAGGACAAACTAGATGGGCCTTGTGGTCTTTTTCTGTCATCATGTTTCTATGGGGCATGTTTACTAAAGTGCGTTAGTGCAATTCGCGTTAGGAGCCGCGGTAGTGAAAGAAACCCCAAATAAGGACATGGGCGGTACATCGTCACCACTACCGCGCGTTAGAAAACGTAACGAGCGTTACCGGGCGCCGTGCCGCGTTACTGCGCGTTAATCCTAAGAAGACGTACAGACACAAAGCACTGAAACAGAGATGTAGCACAATGGTTATGGTACTGACCGCTGTTACAGGCAGCATGGGTTTGAGTCCCCAGTGTGCCTAACACAGAAGGCTGTCCCAGGCATCACCCTGCACATTACAGAGGGAAAGAGGAGGCATGTTTTTCGTTACGCTGAGTATTGGTGTCAGAAAAACACCCTCGGAGTGTGCTCAGCCACGTAAGTTGATACGTGCGAGGTTGCGTGCAGTGGTACGTGCGTAGTTCCGTGCGTAGCTGCGCGCGTACAATTGTGTGTGGGTACGTGTTTGTTTACGTGCGTGGATACGTGTGTTTTTACCAGTGTGGGCATCTGATATTACAGACTCTGTAGGGTGTCCTGCACCTATGCATTATGCTAACAGATGTACGTGTGATGGCCTATGGTTTATCAGAGCCTGTGAGCAGCTGCTGGAGTTTCACAGGGTTGGATTGGACCAGTCACACCCATGATGCACTGCACATGCAAATCAGCTGTCCACAGATACACACCATGGGGAATGCACCCCCACAGCACCTCGGCCTGGTAGGGAGAACTGACCATGTGCACCCCCCCAGCACCTCGGCCTGATAGGGGGTACTGACCGTGTGTTGTACTGGCACAGAGTAGCTACACACCGTCACATTGTGCGGGTACTGTGCTCACCCTGAGGGTGCAGTGAGGTGCCCAGCACCAGGTCCACAGCACCGGCAATGGCACAGGTCCAAAGCTGTGTTACTGTGTGAGATAGGTAGGTTCTGCAGGACCACCTTGGACATCTTTGTCTGTTTCAGTCAGGTGTAGCCCCCATGCACCACAACCCCCCTCCCCCAGGGCTGAGGGTGGCAAACAGGGTCTCCCATCAAAAGACCCACAGTCTACCTCCCTGCAAAGGTGGCAGTAGAGGGGAACAGACACCCCACAGGGCAGTCAATGCAGCTCTGTACACAGCCATAACACAACAGCAGACAGACATTAGGCCTGGATATGGTATGCTGCACCCCACCACTATCTGCTATTCCCCTGGTGCAAGCCATCAGCCACTGCACCCTGCAAGCCACTCCATCACAACACCTACCAGCTGCAAACAGTCTGCTAGTGCCCAGTGGAGAGGCCTGCACACAACTGGGATGTCAGCATACACAGCAAGCAGATACATCAGTGACTGGGCCCCAAAAGGAAACCCATATTTATCACATGAGAGAAATATTAGATAGCACTATAGGAGTGCCTAGCCATGCTGTGGTCACTGCACAGTCAGGGTGATAGTGATCTCTCAGCAGGATATACTGAGGTCACCCTGTCTGTGTAGGTGGTGGCCGGCCACTACAATGTGCCTGTCACTGCCCTATGCCCTGTGCAGATGCACCCTGGCCAGGCCACCCTGTCCGGCCTATACCCATGGTACCTTGCTCCTCATTATGCACATTGGCAGCCCAATACTGTCAACATTGCTGGATAGACAGACAGCCACCCCCACACCTATGCCAGCATTGTGCTACTATAGAGGTGGTCAGCAGCCATACCCACGACACCAGTCATGGGCATAGTACAAGCTGTTGGGGGGTCACTCCCCAGGGAGGTGAACACTGTCAGAGACCAGACCTGCAGCAAACACCGCAGACATCAGAATGATTGTTATGGTGGAGCGCAATGAGCAAACTGTGCTTAACGTAGGAATTGATATCTGCCAGTTATCATAGGGAACGTTTGATAGCTCTGTACCATATACCCAGGTATAGGGTGGCATTGCTAAGGTATGCAACTGCTAGTATTGGGAGATACAGGCAGGGCCCAATGTCTTGCCCCTCCAGGAGGCATTGGCCAATGGGGCCTGTGGGTGGGTGTGTGGCCCTGTTGGCTGCTGCTTTACGGCAGAGTTCCCTAACTCCAGTCCTGGTGTTCCAAACACTGTTCGGGTTTTCATGCTGTCCCTCATAAATATGCATGAGCTACAGCTGCATACCATGGGGGTGGTGCATAGCTATGCAGCACAGGCATCTTTACTAGAGGCAGCATGAAGCCGGAATGGTGTGGGGCCCTCCAGGACTGCATTTGCGGGACTCTGCTTTAGGTAATGTGCCTGTTTCTGGTGTCTGTGTTTGGTGTGGTAAACTATAGGCCATGTGTATGTTCTCTGCAATAAAGGAGTGTCTGTACTATCACTGTTTAGTGGTGGGTAAAACTATGGTGACTGGGTTGGCAAGAGCCCCAGCTGGGATTTGAACCTGTGACCCTCTGGTCTTACAGGCACTGGCTGTGTCTGTTGCACCACACTGTGGCCACAGAGACAGTGCACTCCCTGGAGTTAGTTAAACCGGCCTGACGAGCCAGAAACCCTGCTCTGCAACAGGTTTACTGTGGCCTCATTTACCTTATGCAGACAAAGGTGTACATAAACCTCAGGACAGACCTCAAAAAAGGGGCACACACCCATAACCAAGCTGGGCAACAATGATATCATTGGAAAACAGTACACCACACGCCCAGGACAGCTCCATTACAATGTAATGCTCTTTGAAAGGGTCTGCGGAGCATAGACCCTTCCACACATCATTTCCTTTTATTTTTGTGCTTTCCAGGGAGTGTTGTTCCTTGTTGACCATTGCTATCACTGTTGCCCAGCTGAATTATGCTTTTTAAAATGTTTCTTGTGGTCACTTTTAACGTTTTATGTGAAATATTGTTCTGTGCACATGTATCACACTGCTCACGTTTTGTGGGTTTCACCGGTTTTTCTGTACATTGCTGACGGAAATGGTTTCTCTTCCCTTTAAATGCCTTTTAACTACAGGTTTTCATTCGCGTTGGAATTGAGCTCTGAAATTCAGCGCGTTAGTATGAGGGGTGCCTCTCCCCGCCCACTCTCCGCCCATTGACCCCTTCTCTCCGCCCACTCTCCACCTTCTGCGCTGTTTTAACGCGCCGCGGAGCTTTACGATCGTTAACTACGGTTAACGCGCGGTATATGACGTTAACGGTCGTTAGCGCGTCGGTACGCGCGTTATACGGCACTTACGGCCGTTAACGTCATATACCGCGCGTTAGTCACGTTTACCGCACTTTAGTAAACATGCCCCTATGTTTCTATAAGAAATGCCATACTGGGTCAGACCAAGGTCCATCAAGCCCAGTATCCTGTTTCCAACAGTGGCCAATGCAGGACACAAGTACCTGGCAGGTTCCCAAAAAGGTAAACAGGTTCCACAGTGTTTGTCCTGTGGCAAACAGTGGACTTCCCGGATCCTCTTTAATAATGGTTTATGGACCTTTCCTCCAGGAACTTGTCCAAACCTTTTTAAAACCCAGCTACACTAATAGCCTTTACTATATCTTCTGGTAACAAATTCCAGAGTTTGATTATGTGTTGAGTGAAAAAATATTTTCTCTTATTAGTCTTAAATAGGTTACACCGTAGCTTCATTATGTGTCCCATAGTCTTTCTACTTTTTGATGGTGTAAACAATTGATATACCTTTACCCATTCTACTCCATTCATTAATCACCGTATCTTTTCCAAGATGAAAAGCCCTAACCTTTAAAATCTCTCCTCATAGGGGAATCCTTCCATCCCCTTTACCATTTTGGTGGCTCTTCTCTGTACCTTTACTAATTCTGCTATAATATCTTTGCTTTCTTTCCTTATGATTCCTAGCATTCTATTTGCTTTCTTGGCTACTGCTGCACACTGGATGGAGGATTTCAACATATTATCCACGATGACACCAAAATCTTTTTCCTAATGTGGAACCTTGCATCATGTAACCGTAGTTTGGGTTATTCTTTCCTAGGTGCATAACTTAGCACTTGTCCACATTAAATTTCATCTGCCATATGGATGTCTCAATTTATCAAGGTCCTCTTGCAATGTTTCACAACTCTTTTGTATTTTAAGAATTTTGAATTATTTTGTCTCATCTGTAAATTTGGTTACCTCACTTCTTATTCCCATTTCCAGGTCATTTATGAATATGTTAAAAAAGCAGTGTGCCCAGCACAGATCCCTGGGGTACTCCACTATTCACCTTTCTCCATTGAGAAACTGGGCCATTTAGCCCTACTATCTGCTTTCTATCTTTTAACCAGTTTCTGATACACAATAGTACACTGCCTCCAATCCCATGACTTTTTAATTTGGCAAAGAGTCTCTCATGAAGGACCTTGTCAAAGGCTTTCTGAAAATCCACACACACTATGGGGTATGTTTACTAAACTGCGTTAGTGTGATTCGCGTTAGGAGCCGCGTTAGTGGAAGAAATTCCAAAAAAGTACATCGTTAGTGATAAAGCGCGTTATAACGTGCCGCGCAGCAACGATCGTTACAGGGTGCGTTACTGTGCGTTAAGCATAAGAAGGCACGCAGACACCCACATACAGAAACAGAGCTGTAGCACAATGGTTACTACACAGACTGATGATACAAGGGTCATGGGTTTGATTCCCCAGTGTGCCTAAAGAAAAAGGCTGGCAGAGGCATCATGTGTAACCCTTTGAAAGCCTACTATAATATTTTAATCCACAGTCTGCAGCCGGGTTAATGTTTGCATATGTCAGGAAAATTGTACCCTTCTTATTCAATATGTCCCAATAGTGACGTTCCCTCTGCCATGGTCATGTATTATATACCATTTGATAGGAATATTTAGGCAGAAGTTTGGATCCCGAAAGTTTTGGGCTTGGCCTGGAAAGGGTTAAGTATTGGGCTGTGAGGAAGTTTAGTTGTACTGTAATAGTGCTGCCAGCAAACACACCCTCACAGTGGCGTAACCTAAGGTGCCACATAAGGCACCCTAGAAGGCACTCCATAGGGCACATTATAAAGTGCGCTGTCTGCCAAGGCACCCTATAATGTCCCCTATAGGACAGCATATAAGGCACCTTATAAGACGCTTTATAGGGCGCCGTATAAGGCGCCCTATAGGGCGCCTTATGAGCCACCCTAAGGTGACAGTACCCTGAGGGTGGTTCTGCTGGCAGCACTAATATATAATAAAAATAGACAATACCTAAGACAGCCCTATTGATGAACCCCACTGTGGGTTGTGAACCCATGACCTCTGGCTCCATTGGGCAGTGAAGTAACCAGTGGGCTAGAGCTGCTAATAAACACCTGGCTGGCTACAGGAGGATTGCATGGCACCACACCCACATTCTGCTGTGGTTACCAGGAAGATTACATACCACCACCCAACCCACCCTCTGGGGCTCAGGGTGGGGGACAGGATCTCCCGCCCACAGATCCACTTTCTACCCCCCTGCAATGGTGGCAGTAGAGAGGACCAGCACCCCAGTCCTGCTAGGGATCAAACACCCTACAGGGCAAGCAATGCAGAGCAGTACACATCCATAATGCAATAGCAGACAGACAGCAGGTCTGGAAACGCTCAGCTGCCCCCCACCATTATCTGACATTCTCCAGCAGCAAGCCTCCAGCCACTGCACAGTGTTCCAGCAAGACACATACTAGCTGCAGACAGTCCGCCAGCTAGTCCATAGTGCATGGTCCTGGAGAAGATGCATGTATCCAGAACAGGGATATCAGCATACACACCAAGCAGATAAATCAGTGATTAGGCCCCAAAAGAAAACCCACAAATACCACATAAGAGAAATGCAATATAGCACTATGGGGGAACCTAGCCATGCCATGGTCACTGCTCAGTCAGGGTGAGAGTGACATCCCAGCAGGACATGCTATGGCCACCCTGTCCGTGCAGGTGGTACTGGGCACTACAATGTCCGGCCATTGCCCAATGCCCTGTGCAGATGCGGCCAGGCCAGGCCACCCTATCCAGGCTATTCCCACAGTACCTTGCTCCTCATTATGCACATTGGCAGGCCAATACTGGCAACAGAGCTAGCAGTGTGGGCTGAGGAGGGTGTTGGCAGCCACCACACGCTGGATAGACAGACACACACTCCCCACACCTATGCCAGCATTGTGCAACTATAGAGGTGTTGGGCAGCCCAGGCCACCAAACCAGTCCTGGGCACAGTGCAGGCATGGCTATGGTACGCAATACTGTAGGAGTCACCCCCCAGATTGGTAAACACTGTCAGACACAAGACCTGTAGCACACTCCACAGACATCAGAAAGGTTGCTATGATGCAGCTCACTCCGAAAATTGTACTTAACCTAGGAATTGCTATCTGCCAGTAATCATAGCAACCTTTTGATAGCTGTGTACCATATTCCCAGGTTTAGGGTGGCATTACTAAGGTATGCAAGTGCTAGTATTGGGAGATGCATGCAGAGCCCAAAGTCCTGCCTCTCCAGGAGGCTTTGGATAATGGGGCCTGTGGGTGCGGGTGTGTCTGCCCCTGTTGGCTGCTGCTTTACGGCAGAGGTTCCCAACTCCAGTCCTGCGGTGCAAAACACTATTCGGGTTTTCATGCTGTCCCTCATGAATATGCATGACATACATCTGCATACCATGGGGGTGGCGCATAGAAATGCAGCACAGGAATCTTTATCAGAGGCAGCATGGAACCTGAATGGTGTTTGGCCCTCCAGGACTGCATTTGGGAGGCTCTGCTCTAGGTAATGTGCATGTTTATGGTGTCTGTGCTCTGTAGGGTAAAATGTAGGTGTTTTGGGCATGTTTACGTCATCTGCAAGAAAGGTTCTGTCTGTATTAGCACGTTATAATAGTGGGTAAAATATGAGGACTGGGTTGGCGGAAACCACAGCTGGGACTTGAACCTGTGACCTTCTGTTTCTGAATATACTGGTTTTGTACACTGCACCACCATGTTATCAGAGAGATGGTGCATTCCCTGGTGATACCATGACTGTTGGTCAGACAGGGCCTGTCTGTTGCAGTGCATGGCACCCACCTACACAGGGCTAGGCCACGGTCTGCTCTGGGCAGCTGCCACTGCCCCCTCCACCACCAGTATCCCTCAGCCACCATGCTGACATGCCCTTCTGCTGGTGGAGCTGGTGGTGCGCAGTCTCAGGCCATCCAGTGTGCGGGTAGGCGGCTGCCTATGGTGCGGGTTCTGGGGTAGGGGTGCCTGCATAGACGTCCACGCTCCCCCCCAGCCCCGCCTGCCAATGTTCTGTGCCCTTGGGGGTAGCTGCTGGGTACTATCCCCTGTGACACTTTGGGAAACCCACTCGTGCCCATGTTGGACCTTCAGCAGTTGCTGTCTGGCTGCTCCGCTGTTTCAGCATTCATATGGGCCACCTAGGCATCACCCTAGTCCGCACTGTGGCTCAGCTCCACCACAGCATGTGCCGCCTGCGGCCCTCTGTATCCCCTTCTCCGGCATCTGTCCAGTTGCCATTCCGACATGCCCACCCTGATGTTGTGGGACATGTGCACCTGTCCGATGGTGGGGAAAACCCTGAGCAGTGCTATGTCACTGTGGGCTCATTCACCTTGTATGGGGACGGCATATAGACCCTTCCACGATTTATATCTGTTCTATGGAGCTTACTCGGGGGGGGGGGGAGGGGTTGATGTTTCTCATTGATACCACTATTGGCCAGCTTGGTTATTGATTTTTTCCAGTCTGTTTGGGTCATTTTCAGTGTTTCTGTGCCCTTTTGTTCTGTGCACATGTATCACACTTATCACTGTTTTTTGGTTTCCCTGCCTGGGCTGTACATTGCTGACAGTGTAATGGTTTCTCTCCCCTGTAATGTGCCTTTAACGGCAGGTTTTCATTCGCGTTGGAATTCAGCCCTGAAATTCAGCACGTTAGTGTGAGGGGAGCCTCTTCCCGCCCACTCTCCGCCCATTGACCCCTTCTCTCCGCCCTCTCTCCACCTTCTGCGGTGTTTTACCGTGCCGCGGAGCACTACGATCGTTAGCACGTCATAACGCGCGTTATGACACGCTAACGATCGTTAACGTTACATAACGCACGTTATGACGCGCTAACGATCGTTAACGTTACATAACACGCGTTATGTACGTTTACCGCAGTTTAGTAAACATACCCCTATATCTTTGGTTCTTAACCTAGTCCTACCGCATACCATAGGCCTATCAGGTTTTCAAGATATCCACAATGAATTTGCATGAGGTAGATTTGCATGCACTGTCTCCATTGTATGCAGATCTCTTGTGCATATTCATTGCGGATATCCTGAAAGCCCGATTGTCCTAGGGGGGTGCGGGAGGACTGGATTAAGAACCACTGCACTATATCAACCAGCTCAGCTTGGTCTATGTGTTGATCCACACCTTCACAAAAATATAACAGATTAGTAAGACAAAATCTTCCTTGGCTAAATCTATATTGGCTTTCTCCCATTAAACAATGACCATCTACATGTTCAATTATTCTTTATAATGGTTTCTACCATTTTGCCCAGTACTGATGTCATGCTCACTGGTCTGTACTTTCCTGTATCACCCCTGGAGCCCTTTTTAAAAATTGGCATTACACTGGCCATTCTCCAATCTTCAGGTACTACAAATGATTTTAATGATAGTTTACAGATTACTAATAGTAGATCTGAAATCTCATATTTCAGTTCTTTCAACACCCTTGGATGTATACCATCTGGTCCAGGTGATTTACTACTTTTCATTTTATCAAATGCTTGTAATACATCTTCATGATTTATTGATATTTCTTTCGATTCTTCCAATATATCACCTTTAAAGCTCATTTCAGGCATGAGTAACTTCCCTACATCTTCTTCGGTAAAAACTGAAGCAAAGAATTCATTCAGTCTCTCCATTATGGCCTTATCCTTTCTTAGCACCCCTTTTACCCCTCTATCATGCATTGGTCCAAATGACTCTCTTATCACTGCCTTGCATCAAACTTGCCAGTGTTTTCCTCATTTTATCCTAGTCTCCCTTTTAAAAGTTAAAAAGTAGTACTGTAGATTGCCATGCCATCCTGCTTCCATTTATTAAATCAAATGTGATCATGCTATTATCACTATTGACAACTGGCCCCAACAGCCTTATCTCTTACATCAGATCCTGTATTCCACTAAGGACTAGGTCCAAAATAGCTTCCCTTCTTGTCAGTTCATGAGGCAGTTGTTCCAAGAAACAGGCATTTATTTCATCTAGAAACTTTATCTCCCTAGCATGTCCTGCATTGACACTGACCTACTGGGGTAATTGAAATCACCCATTATTACTGTGTTGTAAGTTTTGTTAGCTTCCCTGATTTAAACACAGAAACATGATGACAGAAAAAGACCACATGGCCTATCTAGTCTGCCCTTCCATATCAACCACTACAATAGTCCCCTTTTTCCCTTTAGAGATCCTCTTTGTTTGTCTCATGCTTCTTTGAATTCAGATACTGTCCTCATCTCTACCATCTCCACTGGGAGACTATTCCACGGATCCACCACTCTTTCCGTAAAGAAATTCTTCCACATATCACTCCTGAATCTATCCCCTTTCATCCTCATCCCATGTCCCCTCATAGAAGAGCCTGCTTTTAATCGAAAGAGGCTCTCCTCCTGTGCATTTATGCCATGTAGGTATTTGAACGTCTCAATCATATCACCTCTATCCTGCCTTTCCTCTAAGTTATACATATTAAGATCATTAAGTCTGTCCTCATATGCTTTATAATGAAGACCACTAACCATTTTAGTAGCCACCCTCTGTACTGACTCTATCCTGTTTATATCCTTTTGAAGGTGTGGTCTCCAGAATTGCACACAATGCTCCAAAGGAGGTCGCACCAAAGATTTATACAGAGGAACTATCACCTCCTTTCTTCTTTTAGCATGTCATCATCCATCTGTTCATTCAGGCCAGGCGGTTAGTAGTACACCCCAACTGCCATTGCCTTCTCCTTTTTACATGGGATTTCTATCCATAGAGATACAGTGTATTTTATTTCCTGCAAAACTTTAATTCTATGTTGCTCAATGCCCTCTCTAAGATAGAGCACAACCCATCTGCCAATGTGATCTACCTATCATTGCAATCTAGGGGTATGTTTACTAAAACCCTGTTATGGTGCACGGCGCGCTAGTGTGTGGATGCCATATAAGGAATGGGCGTTTCAGGCTGAAAAAAGCAAAACCGGGATTAATCATGCGCTAATGTGCGCTGCGCTCATGTGCGCCCCGCACATTAGCGCATGAGAAAGTTGCGCGGGAAGCAGAAGTGGCGCGCTGATGCGCAAGCACAGGAACAGAGCCACAGTACAATGGTTAAGACACTGACCAATAGTACAGGGATCATGGGTTAAATCCCCCACTATGCCCAATGAAGAAGGCTGGCTGAGGCATTACCTATTATGGGGAAGATTGCTTTAGGAGGCGTTTTATTTTAATTTTAATTATCACTACTAGCAAACGCACTCTCAAAGTGTGTTAACATAAGGCGCCCCATAAGGCACATTTTAAAGTGCACTGTCCGCCAAGGCACCCTAGAATGCTGCTTATAGGGCGCTTTATAGGGTGCCGTATGAGTTACCGCAAGGTCACAGCACTGTTTTTGATGGCAGCACTGTGCAGTTTAAGGAATGAAAATCATAAGTAGGTGTGCTGACATGCAAAGAGGAACAGCAATGGAGCACAATGGTTAAGACACTGACCAATGATGTAGGAGTCATGGGTTCAATCCCCCCCTGTACCTAATGAAGAAGGCTGGCTGAGGCATTACCTGTTATAGGTAATATTGATGTAGGGGGCATTTTATTTTTATTTTAATTAGTGCTGCCAGCAAACACACCCTCAAAGTATTGTAACATAAGGTGCTGCATAAGGCGCCTCATAGGGTACCCCAGAGGGCACATTTTAAAGTGCACTGTCCGCCATGGCACCCTACAATGTTGCTGAAAGGGCGGCCTATAGGGCGCCATATAGGGTGCCCTATGAGGCACCGCAAGGTCATAGCATTGTTTGATGGCAGCACTGTGCATTTAAATGCATGGAAATCTTAAGTAGGTGCGCTGACATGCAAGGAGAAGCAGCAGTGTAGCACAATGGTTAAGGCACTGACTGCTGATACAGGGGTCATGAGTTTGCTCCCCAGTGTGCCTAATACGTAAGGCTGGCTGAGGCATCAGCTTTGCAATGTACATATTGTTTCCTGCAGCACTTTATTTGTATTTTATTAATTGCTGCCAGCAAACATGCCCTCAAGTGCCGTAATTGAAGGTGCCGCATAAGGCACTCCATAGGGCACATTATAAAGTGCACTGTCCGCCACGGCACCCTAAAATGTCCCCTATAGGGCACCCTATAAGTTGCTCCACAGGATAACGTATAGTGCACCTTATAGGGACGGTAACCATAAGGTGACCTATAGGGCACCCTATAAAGCGCCCTCTGAGGCACCTTATGGGTACAGTACGATGAGGGTGTTTTTGCTGGCAGCAATAATGTACATTAAAAATAGATAATGCTTTGAGCAACCCTATCAAACAACCCCACTGTGGGTTTGAACCTACAATCTCTGGCTCCATAGGCAGTGAAGTAACCATTGTGCTACAGGTCTATAGCTGCAAGCAAGCCCCTGGCTGGCTGCAGAAGGAGTGCACATCACCACACAGACAGTCTGCTGTGGTCACCAGGATAGGGTTAGCACAACCGTACCCATGATGCACTGCACATGCAAATCAGCTGTCCACAGATAAACACAAGATGGGGTATGCACCCCCACAGCACCTCGGCCTGGTAGGGGGTACTGACCATGTGTACCCCCACAGCACCTCGGCCTGGTAGGGGGTACTGACCGTGTGTTTTATTGGCACAGAGTAGCTACACACCGTCACATTGTGCAGGTACTGTGCTCACCCTGAGGCGCCCAGCACCAGGTCCACAGCACCTTTCATGGCAGAAATAGATCATGCTGGAGATCCAAAGCAGTGTTGTTGTGTGAGATAGGTAGTTTCTGCAGAAACACCTTGGATATATCTGTTTCTCTCAGTCAGGTATAGCCCCTATGGACCCCTAGGAGGATTATGTACCACCACTCTCCTCCTCCAGGGCTGAGGGTGGCAAACAGGGTCCCCCATCAACAGATCCACATTCTATCTCCCTGCAATGGTGGCAGTAGAGGGGACCATCAACCCCACTCCTGCTGGTGAACAGACACCCTACAGAGCAGTCAATGCCGCTCTGTACACATCCATAACACAATAGCAGACAGACATTAGGCCTGGATATGCTAAGCTGCACCCCACCACTATCTGATATTCTCCTGCAACAAACCTTCAGCTGCTGCACCCTGCAAGGCGCTCCATCAAGACACATACCAGCTGCAAACAGTCTGTTAGCTAGTCCATAGTGCATGTTCCTGGTGGAAATGCATGCACCCAGAACTAGGATGTCAGAATACACAACAAGCAGATAAATCAGTGACTGGGCCCCAAAAGGAAACCCATAAGTATCACATGACAGAAATACTATATAGCACTATGGGGGTGTCTAGCCATGCTGTCGTCACTGCACAGTCAGGGTGAGAGTGATCTCCCAGCAGGACATACTGAGGTCACCCTGTCTGTGTAGGTGGTGGCCAGGCACAAAAATGTCCCAGCCAGTGCCCTATGCCATGTGCAGATGCATCCTGGCCAGGCCACCCTGTCTGGGCTATACCCATGGTACCTTGCTCCTCTTTATGCACATTGGCAGGCCAATACTGGCAACAGTGCTGGCAGTGTGGGCTGTGGAAGGTGTTTGCAGCCGCCACACACTGTATAGACAGACACACACTCCCACACCTATGCCAGCATTGTGCTACTATAGAGGAGTTTAGCAGCCCTGCCCACCACACCCGTCCTGGGCACAGTACAGGCATGGATATGGTACGCAATACTGTTGGGGGTCACTCCCCAGGGTGGTAAACACTGTCAGAGACCAGACCTGAAGCACACACTGCAGACATCAGAAAGATTGTTATGATGGAGCTCAATGAGCAAACTGTGCTTAACGTAGGACTTGCTATCTGCCAGTAATCATAGGAAACGTTTGATAGCTGTGTACCGTATACCCAGGTGTAGGGTGGCATTGCTAAGGTATGCAAGTGCTAATATTGGGAGATGCATGCAGGGCCCAATGTCCTGCCTCTCCAGGAGGCATTGGCCAATGGGGCCTGTGGGTGTGGGTGTGGGTGTGTCTGCCCCTGTTGGCTGCTGCTTTACGGCAGAGGTTCCCAACTCCAGTCCTGGTGTGCCAAATACTGTTCGGGTTTTCATGCTGTCCCTCATGAATATGCATGAGATACATCTGCATACCATGGGGGTGGTGCATAGATATGCAGCACAGGCATCTTTATTAGAGGCAGCATGGAACCTGAATGGTGTGGGGCCCTCCAGGACTGCATTTGGGAGACTCTGCTCTAGGTAATGTGCCTGTTTATGGTGTCTGTGCTCGGTGGGGTAAAATATAGGCGTATTAACCATGCGTATGTTCTCAGCAATAAAGGTTTGTCCTTACTATCACGGTTTAGTTGTGAGAAAAATATGTGGACTGGATTGGCAGTAGCCCCAGCTGGGCTTTGAACCTGTGACCTTCTGTTCTTACACACACTGTCTGTGTGCCCTGCACCACTGTGTTGCCACAGATATGCTGTATTCCCTGGGGAGTCCATGACTGTACATCCGACAGGGCCTGTTTGTTGCAGTGCACGGCACCCACCTGGACAGGGCTAGGCCATGGTCTGCTGTGGCCACCTGCTGCTGCCACCTCCACCACCAGTACCGCTCCATCCTTAGATTGGAGACAGCATAAACCCTGAAGGATTTGTGGCCCTCCAGGACTGCATTTGGTGTAATCTGCTCTAGGTAATGTGCATGTTTCTGGTGTCTGTGCTCTGTAGGATAAAATAGAGGTGTTTGAGCCCTGCTTATGTTCTTTGCAATAAATGTTCGTCTTTACTATCACAATATAGTTGTGGGTAAAATATGGGGACTGGATTGGCAGGAGCCCCAGCTGGGGCTTGAACCTGTGACCTTCTGTCTCCAAACACACTGGTTGTGTGCACTGCACCACTGTGTTGCCACAGAGACAGTGCATTCCCTGATGATACCATGACTGTTTGTCCAGCAGGGCCTGTCTGTTGCAGTGCATTGCACCCACCTACATAGGGCTAGGCCATGGTCTGCTCTGGGCAGCTGCCACTGCCCCCCTCCACCTCCAGTACCCCTGTGCCACCATGCTGACATGCCCTTCTGCTGGTGGTGCTGGTGTTACGCAGTCTCAGGCCATCCTGTATGCGGGTAGGCGGCTGCCTATGGTGCAGGTTCTGGGGTAGGGGTGCCTGCATATCTGTCCGCACGTCCCCCAATCATCGCCTGCCAATGTTCCGTGCCCTTGGGGGTACCTGCTGGGTACTATCCCCTGTGACACTGTGATAAACACTCTCATGCCCATGTTGGGCCCTCATCAGTTGCTGCCTGGCTGCTGTTCAGTTTCAGCATTCCTAGGTGCCATCTAGGCATCTGCCTAGTCCGCACTGTGCCCCAGCTGCACCACAGCATGTGCCACCTGCAGCCCTCTGTATCCCCTTTCCCAGCATCTGTCCAATTGCCCATTCCGACCTGCCCGCCCTGCTGTTGTGGAAATGTGCATGCCATAGGTAACCTGTCCAATGGAGAGGGAAACCCTGATCAGTGCTATTTCACTGTGGGATCATTCACCTTGTATGGGGACGGAGCGTAGACCCTTCTAAAATTCATATTTATTTTTTGGGGCTTTTTTGGGAGTGTTTTTTTATGTTTCCCATTACTATCACTATTGCCCAGCTTGATTATAATTTTATTATATTTTTTTGGGGTCTTTTTTAATGTTTATTTGCCCTTTTGTTCCGTGCACATGTATCACACTGCTCACTTTTTGTAGGTTTCCCTGGTTTTGCTGTACATTGCTGACAGAAATGGTTTCTCTTCCCTTTAAATCGGCTCTACCGCGAGGTTTTCACTCGCGGTATTTTTTTACTCGAATTTAAGCCACGCTCCTGTGCGGGGAGCCTCTCCCCTCCCACTCTCCACCCATTGACCCCGTCTCTCCGCCCCTGGGGAGCCTTCCTCCGCCCTCCGGGAGCCTTTCCACGCCTCTATCGCACATCAGCGCGCCGCGCACATGAGCGGGCACTTTAGTGCGGCGCGCACGTGTGCGGGGCACAAAAACGCATCATTAGCATGCGCTAAGGTACTTTAGCGCACGCTATTGTGCGCCGCGCACTTGTGCGCCGTTTAGTAAACATACCCCCTAGTTTGTACACAGGTATCATAGTGTCCCATTGGTTGTCTTCCTTCCACCAGGTCTCTGAAATGCCAATTATATCTAACCTTTCATTTTCTGCTGCATATTCTAAGTCTCTTATCTTATTTTTTAGACTTCTAGCATTTGTATATAGGTATTTTAGAGGTTGTATTTTATTCATATTAATCTAGTTATCAGCTGATTGGGGTAATTTGGAATCTTTCAGCTCTGTAATTAAGGGCTTCTGGGTTACTTTTATCTTTATTGTCGGGATGCCCTAACTTCCTTCTTTTGCTAGTATCCTTCAAGAATACATCCTTCGGAACCATGCACTCTTGGGCGACGGTCGGCTTTCCCCTATTATCTAGTTTAAAAGCTGCTCTATCTCCTCTTTAAAGATTAATGCCAGCTAAGATTCCATCCCAGTTAAGGTAGAAAAGCCCCTCCCTTCCCTAGACTGTTGCCCGGTTCCTAGCGAATCCAAAACCCTCTTCTTTGCACCATCCATGCATTGAGACTCTGGAGGTTTGCCTGCCTTTTGGGTCCTGTGCATGGAACAGGAAGCATTTCGGAGAATGCTACCCAGGAAGTTCTGGATTTCAACATCCTACCCAAATTCCTAAATTTGGCCTCCAGAACACTTCCCTCCCACATTTTCCTATGCCATTGGTACCAATATGTACCAAGAAGCAGACTCCACTTGTGCCATTAATTATCTAAGATGGTTGTGTAGGGACAGAAGTTTGGGGGCATCACTTCTGCTCCCTGACTGTTAAGTATGGGGGGTTCCATTGCCTCCAGGGGCTTGCAGAGGTGGGAGATGGGGCCAGTAGACCACTAGGGTATTTTCTTAGTTCAGTGGGGGTGGGGGTAAGGGCAACTGGGCCACCAGGCAAGTCTTCGCAGGTTCCAGGAGGATCATGATCTAGGGGAGGGTTCAATAATTGTTGGAGAAACACAACCAGGGGGGTCTGGCTAGGCCCAGCCCAAGCCCAAACCCCAGAGAACCATTTTATGTCTATATTTGAGGGAATGAGGAATAGGTTCTAAGGCTTAAAGCTTTAAAGAGAAAAAAGAATGAAAAAATAAATAGCTTGAAGGGAACAGAGTGTTCCCGCCTCCCTATTTTAACCTTAAGAATGCAGCTGTATCTGTAGGGTTAACATAAGAACATAAGAACATAAGAAATGCCATACTGGATCAGCCCAAGGTCCATCAAGCCCAGTATTCTGTTTCCAACAGTGGCCAATCCAGGTCACAAGTTCCCTAAAAGGTACACAGATTCCACACTGCTTATCCCAGGTTAAGCAGTGGATTTTCCTGGTCCTCTTTAATAATGGGTTATGGACGTTTCCTCCAGGAACTTGTCCAAATCTTTTTTAAACCCAGCTACACTAACAGCTTTTACTACATCCTCTGGTAATAAATTCCATAGTTTGATTACTGGGCTACATTGTAGCTTCATTGAGTGTCCCTTAGTCTTTCTACTTTACCCTTTCCAGTCCATTCATTAATTTATAGACCTCTGTGATACTGACCCGGTCGATACAGAACCAAAATGTTATGACTACGTCTCACCTTTCCTCAAAGAACTTTACTGGTTGTCAGTTTCCTGTAGATTTGGGTATAAGATTCTGACCCTCACCCACAGCAACTACTTAAGATCCTCTCAATCTAATCTTCTTTCTGTTCCCTCTTCCTTTACGTTTCAGACTTGAAATGACTCGCTCAGTGACATTTCGTTTCATGGCTCCTTTGTTATGGAAGGCCTTCCTCCTCGATTTATGGCTGGAGAGCTTTGCAAAGAAATTTAAGTTAGAACTCAAAAATTGGCTCCCGTTTATGGCCTTTGGTACTATTAATCATTGGCTTTCTAGATAGTCATTTTGCATCTGGGCTGGTTCCTCTCATTCCTTGTGTTTCTCTGCTACTGCTTCAATGTATTTCGGATTGATTGTGCTATTCAATCCTCTCCTTTTGCCAACCCTGTCTACCTGTTTGAGTCTTTGTTTCTGATTTTCCCCACTGATCTCTGTAAACTGCTTTGGTGACTGCTTCAGCTCAAAAGCAGTATATCATACGACAATAAATACAGTAAATAAAATAAAAAATTTAGAAATGAGTAAAGTTTATTGTTTTGGACATCTGTAATTTTGTTTTTATGGACACACATGGGGGATATTTAAAGGGATTAACGGGGGGCGGAGCCTGATGTCCAGCGGGATGGTCGCATAACGCTGAGGCTCCCGAGAGGCCTACTCAGAATCCTGAATTAACACCGTACATACTTGGAACTTCTACTCTGATCTTGCCGGGGCACATTGGTGAGATGGCGGGGACAAAACCCACGCGCCTGGAATTTGGATCTCCAGCGGCTTCTCACGGCAAACGTTCCAAAACTGAACCCCCGTCTCCGCAGAAGGGGCTGGCCTTGCGCGAGGGCCCCGAAATGCAGCAGGAAATCCTCGCAGAGATTAGAGGGGTCAAGGACCTCGTGCAGTCAAACGGTGAAGCACTCCGAGCGCTGCGGGAAGATCTTGGTGTGCTGCAGGGCAGGCTAGAGGGGCTATCTTCGCGTCAGGACAAAATGGAGAGCATATTGGACTCCCATGCGGCCCGGTTGTCCAAACTCGACAAAGTTGAACGTCAGGTACGGGCCTTGCAGAAAGAAGTGGAAGATGGCAATAATAGAGCGCGCCGCAACAACATACGACTCGTGGGCATACCGGAGGGAGCGGAATCGGGAGACATGAAAGAGTTTTTATGCAAAATCCTCCCTTCCCTGCTCCAAATCACCTTTACCAAAGATTTGGAGATCGATCGCGCTCATCGTGTACCCACAAGCATAACGCTCAACAGGAAGACCCCGCGGCCTATCATTTTTCGACTTTTGAGATATCAACACGTGGAGCAAATTCTCAGTGCCTCTCGGGCAAAGGGCAGTATGGAGTTTGAGAGCCACAAGATCTCCTTCTATCCTGACTTGGCTAAACCCACGGTCGACCGCCGAAAGCGCTTTCTGGAATTCCGGCCGAGGCTTCAACAACTACAAGCACGCTATGGCCTGATGTACCCGGCCAAGCTCCGAGTCACGCTTCACAATCAGACAAGAACATTTGAGGACCCTGATCTACTAGCGGAGTTTTTGGATTCCAAAGAAGCCGACTTGATGCGCTGACTTCCAGAATATTCCTGCAAGCATTCTCATATCCGCTGTACCTGCCATACTGGATCTGCCGCAGCTCAGCAAAGAGTCAGGCGAGGGCAGTTTATTTGCCTTACTTTTGATGATATCTGTGACCCGACTCCATCTACCCACAGTAGCCTCGATGAGTATCAGAGACAGTGTTAATTATGGACTCTGGTGTTTCTTTTCTTTTTTTTTCATGTCTTTCTATTTCCTCTCTAGGGCCTCCTCCCGCAGACATATGGTCGCCATATTCATTGGGGGTTTTGCTTCTTCTCTAAGATACTTTGGTACATACTTTTCAATATGGGGTGTATTAGCCAGCATACTCGGTGATTATGTCATTGTTGCACAGATTTTGATTATGTTGTATGTTTTCAAGCGCCCCTACCTAAAATGTCTATTACCGATTGATGGCAC
Source organism: Ichthyophis bannanicus (assembly GCA_033557465.1). Lineage (NCBI taxonomy): Eukaryota > Metazoa > Chordata > Amphibia > Gymnophiona > Ichthyophiidae > Ichthyophis > Ichthyophis bannanicus. Next base: position 822,816,864 of record CM066032.1, read on the forward strand.
CATGTAAGATTTTCTCATTGAACGTAAAAGGAATCAATAATCCAATAAAACGGAAGAAAATCCTAAGCTACCTAAGTCAGGAAGCTGCGGATCTGATTTTTCTCCAAGAAATGCATTTAAATTCGAAGGAAACTCTTAAACTCAATATTAAACCTTACATGGTGGCCGCCTATTACCCAGCCGTTTCTAAGAAATGTGGGGTTGCCATACTGGTTAGGAAATCTTTGCATGCTACTATTATTGCGACTAGCTCAGATACAGAAGGTAGATGGTCCAGAGTTCATCTCAAGATAGGTAGCCTTGAAGTTACATGTATATGCCTTTACGCTCCTAATGTGGATGACCCTGCCTTTTTTGCTACCATTGCTCAGGTTGCGCAGGCCTCTGCTGACACTTCATTGATAATTGGGGGGGATTTCAATTTAGTCCTTGATCCCCTGATTGACAAACAGCCGCCTAGGACAAGTGGTCACCCCAAGAGTCACACCACGCTTACCTCTTTGATCAAAGATCTTGCTTTAGTTGATCTATGGAGGTTACTACACCCCAATGAGCTTGACTTCACCTTCTTCTCTTCCCCTCACAAATCCCAGTCTCGCATAGACTTCTTTCTAATATCAAAACTGTTAGTTTCTCAGGTGGACACTGCAAAGATTCATTCCCAACATATTTCAGATCATGCTGCTATTTCCTTTCAATTACACACTACTGCACCCCAAGGGAATTCGGGGGCCTGGTTCTTTGATAGAGCCCTGTTAACTCAGCCAGAGTTCCAGTTAGAAATTCGAGCAGCCATACAGGATTACTTCCATTTTAATCTACCCCAGGATACTGCGAATTGGGCTTGGTGGGAGGGCTTCAAAGCGGCCATTCGAGCAACGATCACTAGCTATCAAATCCGCCTGCGGAAACAACGCAAACAGCAGCTACTCATACTAGACCAACAAATAAAAGCAGGCGAACGAGTTCTAACTTCACGTACTGACCCTTGTGTATTAATTCGATTACAGCGTCTCCGTTTTCAATATAATTCAATCCTCTCAACTGCAGCTTCTAAGAGTATTGAGTTTCAACGAGGGACATATTATTGTGAAAATAACCGAGCCGGTCGACTCTTAGCCAACGCCTTGAAAGGTCAAAAAGAAGCCAAATGCGTAGCGGCCCTTCGAGCCCCACAGGGAGGGGGCATATTGACCACAGACTCCGACATTGTAGAACTCTTTCGGGATTTCTATACCCGCCTATATCAATCTGAATGTGAGTTCTCGTCAGAGACATTCGAGCGATTGCTCTCTGGCATTCAGCGGCCGACCCTCTCTGAAGATGATAGGTATGCGATGGATGAACCCTTCTCTACTTCAGAGATCCAATCTTCCCTAAAACGAACAGCCTCGGGCCGTGCCGCAGGGCCTGATGGTCTCCCGACCGAATTCTACAGAACGTTCAGTGCAGATTTAGTTCCCTATTTAAAACTCTATTTTACTGCCCTTGCGGTAGATACATCCTCTTTGGGATCCTTTTCTGCAGCTAATGTGGTAGTATTTGAGAAAGAAGGCAGAGACCCGCTGCTAACCGCCAACTACCGTCCAATCTCCCTACTTAATGCCGATTATAAGATCTTCGCAACGATCTTGGCCACCCGGCTATCTGACAGGATGGCCACCCTAATCCACCCCGACCAATGCGGTTTTATACCCGGCCGATCCACTGCTGACAATGCTCGGACCTTGTGCCATGTGCTATCCAGTTCTGCCAATCTAGATCATCCATGGGTGGGTCTTTCCCTAGATGCCGAAAAAGCCTTTGATCGCCTAGAATGGCCCTTCTTATTTGCAGTTCTCCGATGGTATGGCTTTGGGGAGGGCTTCCTCCGATATCTCCAAGTCATGTATACTCAACCCGTCGCCAGTATTTGTGTAAATGCCATCAAGTCTCAGCCATTTAATCTCCAAAGAGGCACGCGTCAAGGTTGCCCCCTATCACCAATGCTCTTTGATCTAGCTCTTGAACCCCTAGCTCTCCTTATTAGACAGTCCGCACGTATTCGAGGTGTCCCCTTCAGTCATAGGGAGATTAAACTCTCTGCATATGCAGATGACCTTATGCTTTTCGTATCCCTCGATTCGGTTCCAGCTGTCTTGGATCTGATTGACGGATACTCACAATTATCGGGCTATAAAATTAACTGGTCCAAATCTGTAGCATTCCCACTGAACCGCTGGGTACATGAGGCTGACATGCAGGCCTTTCCCTTCCTTTGGCAATCCCGCATGGTGAAGTATCTCGGGGTCCATTACTGTTCTCCTTTAGAAGACACTATCAGTTTTAATGCCAAAGAGGTAGTCTCCAAAGTCCGTGAGCTCACAAATCGTTGGTCTCCCTTATCTCTTACATGGTGGGGCCGCCTAGAAACTGTGAAAATGATGATAGTCCCCAAAGTGAACTACATTTTAGAAATGCTGCCATGCTTACTCCCGCTACATACTTATAAAGATATTGAGGGCCTTCTCGTCCGTTATCTCTGGCAGGGCAAGCCACCAAGGATAGCTAAACAAAAACTACAGTCTGCAAAGGAAATAGGGGGTACCAGATTTCCTGATTTTCTTAGATATCATCAAGCCTTCCTACTTAAGCAAGGTGCCCGATGGCTAGATGCCTCAACAGACAGCAGACCAGTTTGGCTTGACATAGAAGTGGAGCTTAGTAGCCCAATTCCGTTGACCCATCTCCCCGGTATGTCCTATCAAGTAGACACCCGCCATCCACCAATGATTGTCGATACTCTTGCGGCCTTTAACACTCTCATTCTATCACTGGGTCCGAACGTATGTCCTCAGGACGGACTCCCGCTATGGAATAACCCCAGAATTCAAGTCCTAAATAGAACGATAGCATGGAAACCCTGGTACTCAAGGGGGATCTGGACACCCCAACAGCTTTTCTCTGCAGCTCGTTGGAAAACCTTTTCTGATTTACAAAAGGAATTTGCGTTACCAGCGAAACACTACTTTCAATTGATGCAGCTTCAACACTGCCTCAAAAGTGCTCAAATCACGCCGCCCTCTGCCCCTACTGAGGACGGGCTATTAGAGATAGTTCACTCTATTAGTAATACACATGGGGTAGCCTCTAACTTTTATAAAATATTATGTCAGGGTACAGACACGGCCACTTTTAGAGCCCAACAAGCCTGGGAGCGCGAACTGCAAACCACTTTAACCCCTGTGCAATGGAGCGTTTTCTGGAGCAAAATAGTGCGGGTTTCCCGGTCTGCCTCTGTTACCCAAACTCTCTTCTTTTTTGCACACAGATGCTTTTATACCCCAGAAAAAATAGCCAAATGGAACACAACTGCTAGGGACCAGTGTTGGTCTTGCCATACTGCTGTGGGAACCCTCGCTCATGTTATTTATGAATGTCCTCAACTACAGGTTTATTGGGGGCGGGTTTGGGGTTGTATTCAATTTATCTTACACCTTCACGAACCTCTCTCTTGGAAGATCGTGGGACTCCGCTCTGTGGCGGAGGTCCCCTCTCTTCCTAAGAAGGGTGGCTTTCTCCTCGATTTCATGCTGGGTATAGCCATATGCTTAATCACGAGGAATTGGAAGGATAGCTCTCGACTTACTGTCAATGAATGGTGGAACCTTGTCTGCTTATATAGTAAATATGAGCAGATACCTCGGAGAGCTATTCCCCATGCCCACACTCACTCTCGCTTGTCTAAATGGCAGATGCTTAATGACTATGTACAATCTGCTCATTGTTCCGACATGCCTGTTTAATGTGCACTCATCATGTTTCAGATCACCGTTAGGTTTTGTAACGCAATAATGTAAGTACACGCCCGCTTCGGGAATGATTAGTTTTCTAGAGAAGAAGCAGGGGGGAGGGGGGTGGCAGGGGTTTACTTTGGTGTATGTATTACACTTTATGTATCTGTCTTTTAGCTGTATGTCTTCCTTTTCCTTTGTTGTTATAAAACGAAAATAAAGAATTTAAAAAAAAAAAAGGGATTAACATGGTTAGTAAACCTGCTAACCGGATTAATTCCTCTATATGGGATATTCAGCAGCACTAGCATGGTTATACTGCTGACTAGCCCAAGTTGCCACCACTTCATGCCGCAATGCTAACCAGTGAGCATCGTGGCATTCCAGGGGCGACATCAAGTCATAACCTGGCAGTGGCAATTTTGAGTTGCCACTCGGTTATGGCAAAGCAGCTAAAGTAAGGCGCAGCAAATGCTGACCTACCTTTCGCCATGGAAGCCAACAGGGCAGTAGCTGAATATTGCCACTACCCGATTTGCTTCCTGCCAATCCAGGAAACCCAGATATTCAATGCCAGGGCCGGATAGTACCTTGGCATTGAATAGCCTCCTCATGATTTTTTGTGGGTTTATTAAGCATTTTGGGTTGTTAGGCCCTAAATTATGCCAGGACGACCAGAACAGCACCAGGATTGGCTGCAAGACCCTAAGATCGGAGGTTGTAGAACTAGGAGTTCCTACCTCCTCCTGCAGGAATGTATGTCTGGGGTGGTGAGAGAGATCAGGAAAGCAAAAAAAAAGGCTACTAAAGTTCTGCTTTTACAGTTTTCCAATTGGTAATTGCTTGGTGGAAGGTGTGCACTGTGCACTACTGCACACAGATTATTTGTATAATACTTCTAAAGCAGGCAGTGGCACTGGGAAAGGAAAGCTTACTATATCTAATCTATTCCATTGCACAACCAGAGGAAACAGTGAAATAATTTTTTGTGTAACAGTCTTTCTCACTAGTAGTCTATAAGAGAAGCTGTGGGGGTGGAAGGAAAGGGCACCTCACTGCAACTAGTTATTCCGTCCTTCATTTATGCAATACAATTAAATATGTTTTTTGTAACAGTTTTACTCACCTATTGGCTCCAGGGCCAGTTAGAGGATCCCAGGATCAGTATCTGATGCTACTCTAGGGCAACAGAGGTTGTGGGTGGTGCAAGGCACTAAAAGACAGACAGTCCCATCCCCCAAGACTGGAAATCCAGTCTGATAGGAGCATTAGCTGGGAAAAGACATTCCCCCTCTCCCCACCCCATTGAAGAATGGGAGCAGGGAGGCCAGGCCAAGAGGGTGACCCCGGAGCCAGTATCTGATACAGCACACTTGACATGGTGGTACTCCAGGGCAGAAGAGGCATAGTAGATGGCACACTAAAAGACAGGAAGCCTCTGTCCTCAAGAGCTGGAAATCCAGTTCAATAAGAACATTAGCTGAGCATACACATTCCCCTTCTCCTAGTCTATGAAGGTTGCAAGAAGTCAGGATCACTGGGCACTACAGGGCTGAATGGATGACCTTGCGGCCAGGATCTGATGCACCACACTTGGAATGACAGTACTCTAGAGCAGAAGAAGCCTAGTGGGTGTTACAGGGAGCTAAAGGATGTCAGTCTCTGTCCTCAGGAGCTAGGAATCCATCTGAGCATATCATAATGCTTTGGACAATTAAATGGTCATAGAAATAAAGAAAGGAGGGAAGATGAGAGAAGTACTGGCACAGGTGAACAGAAAGAAGCATGTAATTTCCAGGCTCCTCTAGTCTACAGATGAAGCTTAAGAGAGATGTCTTTACAAGAAGAGTAGCTAGAGCTGCAATTTCCAGTGCAAATGTGGAAGAGCCGCTATCTAATGTCATCTCCACAAAAGAGCAAAGGGAGAATGACATGTGCAAGTCGAGGGGACACGAGAGAAGAAGCAGCTGAAGGCAAATCAGCCGCGCTGCAGGCACACCATATTCCCTGCCGAAAACTGTGTGGAGATGGTATTCGCAGAGATAGAATTTGAGTGAGCCACATGGGCTCTGCTGCATAGCCAGATGATGGGTGTTAGCTATGCTTAGACCCATATCTTAGCAGAAATTATAGCAAGGCCGCAGGGCTAGTAGATAGGGCCCAAACAGAACATCATGCTTCCAGGTTTCTTTGTGACAGATGGTGATTATCTCCAACTATATATGACCATATAATATGTGACCTTGTTTATTAATTACTGCAATCACTGTAGGTATAAAAGAAGAAAAAGACCTCAGATGCTGCGACACATTTATACTGTATGGGCTATAGCTTCCCATATCACCAGTCTAAAACATTTCTTTTCATTTATCTATCAATGCTCTAGTGAAAACAAAACAAATGAATATTTTTAATTCTTCCAATTTTTAGTTAAAATTGCCGAAAAACCTGCCAGTGCTCAACTTTCAATCACTTCCGATTTTGAATTACTAACCTTCTTAGCCTTTGTTCAACACTCCAGTTAGTTATTTTAGATTCATACTTAGCTTTTCATAACTACGAGTCTTGTATTGCTAATCCATATAGACTGTTGAATAGTCCAGTTTTCAACTTAATACTATTTGCCGTTCCATGCAATATTGGCTAGGAGAGTGCAGGCCAAACCTTTTTATTTGTTTAGTTTCCCATGTCATTTGTAGAATTTTCATTTTCTTTAGCTTTGTTTGTTTAATTTTGTCACTTTCCATCTGTCATTAATAGTACGCACTATTGCTCAATAGTGTGCACTATTAATGACAAATGGGAAGTGATGAAATTTCAGGGTTTTTTTGCTTCTGTTTTCATTTGAAAATGACATAAACTGATTTAGGAGATGTTGATAAAATTTCCCATCCCTAATATTGGCCAGTATAGCTTTTGTTGTACTGTCCGATTTACTGTTTAGCCGGGTTTTCTAATCCAATCTGAAGCGAGGCCCCTCATTTCGTCTGAAGGCTGAATCAGGGGTTGTTGATAAAAAGAACAGAAAACACAGTTCATTCTTTACCATATCCCACAAGCAACTCTTAATAAATTCACACCCAACTATTACTTATTGCAGTCGACAGCAGGAAGCAACAGATGTGCCTGTGCACCATTTCAAACAGGATGGAATTCCACTTATGAAATGCTGGAGAAGAGAGTAGTCACTACAAAAATCCCTGAAGGGCCAAAAACACTGACAGCCCCCAATCAATATCAAAACAAAAGGCAGGTTCAAACCTAATAGAAACCTCCGAAAAGAATATTATTGTCGGACAAAATACCTCCAGGCAAGAACATCTTAACTGAAGGTCTGTGTCCTTTTGATTGAATGCAGCAAACCACTTTAAACTGCTCATATCACAGCCATAATGCAAGAAGTACTTAGCTCAAGTCCTCAACACAGCAAAATAGCAACAGCAACCAGTCCGGTGGTGAAACGACACAGTCCTGTGTTTCAGGTCAGTACATATCCACATTGTTATACAGCAAACCGGTCCACCGTAATACACTGTTGCAAATTCATAGTTTCCATCCACCATCATAGAAAAGAGGACTTCCTTTTGGGCAATTCCTTCAGCTTCAGAGGGTTTGTTCATCTACTGAGGACTTTAAACATCATGCTGCTGAATTAAGCCATCGGTTTTATGCCCATGGTTACCCTAGATCTGTGGTGCATAGGGCATATAAACGGGCCCTTTATAACCACAGCGAATGGTTGTTGGCATCTCCCCAATCTTCTATGACTGACCCCTCTTTTGAGGATAAAATTGTGGGTGTCTTGCCCTTTACCAGCAGGACTGGGGCAGTACAATTGATTTTACGTAAACATTGGGAAGTTTTACGGGTGCATGATTGTTTTCAAAAGCCCTTATGTATCTCCTTTACCCGTGGTAAGAAGTTACGGGATAAGCTGGTATGTTCCTCTACCCCTGTACAACGGCTTACGGGATGCAGTGACCATTTTCCTTGTGGTCAGTGTAGTTATTGCTCTGGTTCCTTGGCAGGGGATACATGGGAGGACCCAGTCACGAAGCGGCTTTGGCGATTTACACATTCCACCACTTGTGATACTGCTTTTGTGGTATACCTATTGGTGTGCCCTTGTGGCCTTAAGTATGTTGGGTGCACCTCTCGTGCCTTTAAGTAGCGATTGGCAGAACATGCCTCGCGCGTTCGCACCCAGACTCTTTCATCCCCGATTGTTTTGCTTGCTTTACAGTATGATCACTTATTCGCTCAATTTACCTGGCGAATCACTGACTGGATTCCTCCTTTTGGTTTTGGTGGGGATCGTGTTTTGCATTTTAAATGGGTTGAACAACAGTGGATTTTCAGATTAGATTCTGTCACCCCGAGGGGTTTGAATTTGGAGGTTGATTGGCATGGTCTGTGATTTTGCAATCTTTCTGCCTTCTCGGGATGCTTGCATTTGTACTGCTCTTATCCCTGTTTGGTTGAGCAGCTACCATGTGTCCATGATGATGTCAGACGCCAGTTCTTTTACGATTCTCCGTGGTGTGTGTTCCTCTTGCGCATTTTGCTACTGACTGTGGCGTGATGAAACCTGAAGCAGGGTCTTGGAAATGTACTGACCCGAAACGCAGGACTGTGTCGGTTCACCATCAGACTGGTTGCTGTTGCTGTTGCTGTTGCGCTGTGTTGAGGACTTGAGCTAAGTACTTCTTGAATTATGGCTGTGATATGAGCAGTTTAAAGCGGTTTGCTGCATTTGATTTATTTATTTATTTTTATTTATTTATGCTTTTCTTCTATACCGCTTTTTCCCAAGATCAAAGGCGGTTTACAATTAACATATTGAACATGGTTTTACATGGAACATCGTATTTTTTCAAACTATGTACAATTAACTTTTCATGAACAATAACATGGAACATATAATTATACAAATGCTGTAATTATTTACATTAGTCAAATATTTACATTAGTCAAATATTAATCGTGGTGTTTAAGGGTTGTTTTTTTCCTAAGTGTGTTGAGGTTTGTGGCTTTTTGATCTGTGGTTAAGGAGGATTTTTATGGAGGTGTGGTGAGGGGGATGGGGGGGGGTTCATTAAGATTTATAAAGTGTTCTTTAAACAGATATGTTTTTAGTTCTTTCCGGAATGTCTGGAGATCCTTTATTTTGCGGAGGCTTAGTGGGAGTTTATTCCATAGGGTAGGGGCTGCATATGTGAATGCTCTTGAGCTTGTGGTTTTTTTTGTTTTTCAAATGGATTTTTTTATGTCTAGTGAGTGGGTTGCGTTTTGTCTGCGGGTTCTATGTTCTTTTGGAGCATGTATTAGAGTGGTTAGATGTGAGGGTGATATGCCGTTGATAAGTTTAAATGTGGTTAAGAGTATTTTGTATGATATTCTACTATTTATGGGAAGCCAGTGTAGTTCAGCGAGGATGGGAGTTATGTGGTCAGTGAGGCGGGCTTTTGCTGTTACTCGAGCACAGATATTTTGTGCTCGTTGAAGTAAGTTGGTATTTGTGAGAGGGAGGCCGATAAGTAGACTATTACAATAGTCGAAGTGTGGAGTGATGAGTGTGCTGATAACAGATCTGAAGTCACGTGTGTCTAGTATTGGTCGTAGGTGTTGAATGGTCTTAAGTTTATAGAATATGGTTAGAATATGGATCAAAAGGACACAGACCTCCAGTTAAGATGTTCTTGCCTGGAGGCATTTTGCCCGACAATAATATTATTTTCGGAGGTTTCTATTAGGTTTGAACCTGCCTTTTGTTCTGATATGGAGAAGGGAGTTCAGCAATGTGTGGCATTGGAGTCAGAGATTGGGATCAAACCCCCCCTCCCCCCCTCATTACCAAGATTTGGCAAATAAAACACAGGTGATAGAAGTCCTAATTCTTTTAATGATGCCACAGAGGCAGGGCTGGTGCAAGGAAGTGAGGTGCCCTAGGTGAGCCCTCAATTCAACTAACCCCCTTCTCCCACCCCTGCCCCTGTGTCCCTTCTCAGGACCTCCAACAGAGTCAATGGCAGTAAAACATCAACATAGAATGTTTACTGAAAGCCTCTGATGCTGCCTTGCTGTTACTGCTCCTTTGACAAGCTTCTTCTGCCTCTTCTGATGCAGACTTCCTGTTTGCATAGGGATGGAAGTACCTCATTTAAATGGAAAGTCTTCATTGGAGGGGATGAAAGCACTGTGTCATGAAATGCTTCTGCAGCAGGGCAAATCATTAATACAGCTGAGATGGTGGGTGGTGGGGAGGAGAAGGAGGTAACTAGCTAGGATGGATGCTGGGGGGGGGTTGTAGAGAGTGGCTGGGAGTAGAAGAGCATTGATGCTGGAAGAGATTAGGACTGTAGGAATGATGCTGGGAGGGGTTGTGACTGAATGTATATTGATGCTAGGAGGGTCTTGGACTAGAAGAGGGCTGATGTTGAGGAAAGAAGCAATGGGGAATGGAAATGAGTTGTGGGGACTGGGACTGGAGAGAACTGATGCTGGGAGTGACTTGGACTGGAGGAAGAATGATTCTAGAAGGGGCAGGACTCAAAGAGGGCTTATGTGATGGGGAAGGGACTGGAAATGGGTTGGTGTGGGGACTGGGAGTGGAAGAAGACATGCTGGGAGGGGCTGGGATTGGAAGAGTGAGATGCAGAGGCTGGGGGCTGAAAGAGGGAGGATGCTGGTGTCAGGATGACGAAAAAGAGGCAGAAACTGGTGGAGTGATGAAGGAGTGGGGACAAATATGTGGGGGAGGGAAGAAACAAGGTCATATAGAGAGAAAGGTTGAGAGGAAGGGGTATTAGAATGAATGCTGGAGTGAGGATGAAGAAAGGCAGGGTTAGTGAATATCAGAGAAGGAAGTAGCTGGGTGGATGTGAGGAAAGGGGAGTAAGAAGCAGGAGAGTAGGCACTAGGGACATGAGGATGGAGGAGAGCAGAGGTTCGGACTTAGGTGGAGACTAAAATTGGATGAAGAAAAGAAGAAGGCAATCTCTAAAATTGGCCATGCATTGGGAGAGTAAATGAGGGCAGGGTATGACCTGGAGATTACCTGGTAGGGATAATGGGATCTAAGAAATTTACCATAGATTAGGAGATCAATGGGGACTAGGTGATTGGGTGATGGGTATGAGTAGGGCTGCGAGACCAAATGCATAAATATGGAAAGGCGAGAGGGTATGAAGGACCTAAAGGTTTGTCAGACAGTTGAAAGGGCCGAGGGCTATGGAGTGAATGAGAGATAAAGGAAGGAGGCAAGTTTTTGAAAGAGGTGAGAGAGGGTAATGATGGGGGTGGTAAAGGGAGAAGTGGAAGCATGGATAGGGGCTAAGACATAAGAAAGGGATTAGAGGTGGACAGAGGATGAGTGATAGAGAAGGAACAGGCTGATTAGGGATAAGAAGCAAAAGAAGGTAAATGAGGGGATTAGTAGAGAGAGTAGAAATGGGGACTAGAAAGTGGGTTAAAGATGGGAAATAGGAAGCTGAGGTACAAAGGAGGGAATGGAAGGACTAGAGAGGTAAGAGTTTGAAAAGGAAAGCTAATAAGCAGGGGAAAGTGAAGAGAGGAGACAATGAGGAATGAATTCTAGTTATTGTTATGTAAAAAGGCAGATGAGAGAAATGGAGAAAAAGATGAACCAGAATGATTAACATTAGAGAGAGATGTAGGGAAGAAGACAGTGAGGGTGAAGAAACTCAAAATAGAGAAAGATCCCGGAAAAGGACTTAGGTGAAAACTACCAACAGGAAGTGAAAGAGACCAGGACCAACCTAGTTGGAAAAATAAAATGATCAGATAACAAAGGTACAAAATAATGTCAGTTTTTTTAAAGAATAAAATATATCCACTTTGAAAATGTGTGCTTTTCTTATAGTTCAGGAGAAAATGCATTTCTTTTTCTCTTTCTTTTGTGTTCCACAACTCAGTCTGTTATTTGGGTTTCCATTTCATATTCTGTCTGCATATTTGGGTCCAATTTGTAGTTTCTTATTCTTTGCAAGAGAGTGGAGGAGTAGCCTAGTGCTTAGAACAACAGCTTCATACCCAGAAAATCAAAAGTTCAATTCCCACTGGCACTCCTTGTGACCTTGCACAAGTCACCTTACCCTCCATTGCCTTGGAGGAAAAGGCTAGCAATCTACTTCAGGTGATACATTTCCAAGAAAACCCAGAGGTAGCTAGGATGCTGTGAGTCAACACTGACTTGATGACACTTAAAAAAAAATCTTTACTAAATGATGGTATATTTTCTATGTGCAGCTGAGGTGAGGGATTCTGTTAACATGTAGATTCTTTGTAGTTCTGTAGTAGTTCAGCGTGTTCTCTTTTTCCCAACTTGAGGTGTACTGGTGTTCTAGAATATTTGCAGTGCTGACATTTCATAGGTTGGGGTGGAGTAGTTAGAGTTCTTGGACTTGGTGCTGGTATGGTATGGTAAGTTTCTGAATGTCCATTTGTGGGATTTTGTATTACTACACACAAGGTCTGGCAGTGGAAGGAGTTTGTGGTGTTGTCACTGATGTGACACCAGAATTTCAATAGACCCATTTGTATGTTGAGTTGTAATGTGAAAAATCCTACTTCTGTGCTGCATCAGTTGTTGGGAAGCGTTTTTTTGGTGAGTCTGGGAATGTTCCATGTACAGAGTGCTTGGATTTTATAGCTAGGATTAGAATCATTATTACATTTCTCTACTAAGAAGTGCCAGAATTATATAGAATAGGACAAGTAACTTTTCAAAACCCTGGGAAGTTCCTTCTGTCATTCATTTTAGGATGGAGGAGATTCCCTTGAAAAGGGAAAGCCCACACAGTATAAAAACCTCATCCAAAAGGAAGTTTTCTGTCTGGGCCACCAAGCCATCAAACCAGGCATTTCTGAAGAGGTGGCTGCTCTAATAGGGCAGATGCTTCTGGCGTCCTGTCAGAATTAGTTAACAGGTTGTGGAAGAAGATGGCACCAGTCATCATGACCAGAATGGAAGGAAAAATAATGAGGCTTGGAGCCCCTACAACTAGCAGAAGAGCTCAGTCAGAAATCTGAAGTTCTTGAAGAGTAACTGCATCAGTTCATCCAGAAGGACTAAGAGAAGCAGAGGACTAAGAGAAGCAGCTTGACCAATGAAAACAAAGCAACACCAACTACATCCAAAGGTACTTATATAAAGAGGTAATCTATCACACAGGACTTGGGAAAAGAGACTGATTCAGGAGAAAGGTACCCAAGAGGTGATATAAATAACTGGTTATACATCTATAAATATCTAAGTGGTACCTAGGAAGCAGAAAAGACAAGACTGGGTACCTTCCATACGAAGGACTAGGGTAATAAAAATCACACCAATCCTATGGTTAAAGGCAGGGCCGACCCTAGAGTTGCTCTAAAGTGTTGGAGCCCTAGGCAAACCTCAAGCTTTACACCCCCTCTGGCTATCAAAAACTATTATTTAGCTTTGAATGGCCTGCTTTTGCTGCCCCCCCCCAGAAGTTGCTGCCCTAGGCTACCGCCTAATTGGCCTAGTGGTTGGGCCCGCCCCGGTTAAAGGATATTAATTATTTTGTAACATGCTTTCTAAGCAATGCTTACCCAAATGTTAAACTGTTATGTTTATCAGAACACAAATCTCTGGCTGGACTCTATTATTTGAGAAAAATGAGAGTGTGCTGAGAGCCAAAAACTTTAAATAATTACTGCCACATAGCATCTAAGCTCCTTAAAAGTCTGAACCCTGATACTTAACAATCCAAGAGCTCAGAGAAACTCTGGACAATAGATCCCTGGACTGGTATGCTCCCTCATTTGCCTTGTAGATTATAATAATTGCTTGGAACACACAAAAAAAGGGGTTATATGAATAGCACTGGAACTACAGGAACTTGAAGAGGATATTAATTAAGTGGCAACTTGAACAGTAAAGACTGAAAAGAGAGATTATCTAAATGCTCTGAACTGCAAAAATTTGATAGGCACTAAAATTGACACTTAGAAAGGGCACGGAATATATTTTTGGAACTCTTGGGTAAAGAGACAAAAGTTACAAGTGATATTAAAAGTTAAAATGGCAAGTAACAGAGTAAAAATATTTTTGGACTGTGTTTAGTGTTTTTGCTGCAAAGTTCTGGCAGAGAGCAAGTGAATTGTGCAGGAAACATACAGCCAGCCTTAAAAATTTTGGAGAGTTGAATCAATCTGTTTTTGGACATTTTCAAGTGCAATTGCAGTGTTTTCATCTGAACCTATCTGTTTTGCAAAGGCTCCTACCCTTGAAATATTTGAATTGAGAGCTTCCTTGCCTGTGCAGAGATGTTCATGCTGACTACATGGGAGTGTTTTGATGTCAGACGCAAAGGGGCATGATTACTAAACTGTGGTAACGTTACAGACTGCGTGTTATGTAACGTTATCGATCATTAGGTAACGTTAACGCGCGGTATGTAACGTTAACGTGCGTTAACGTTACCTAACGATCGGTAACGTTCCTGGCCATGGAAAATACCGCAGAGGGTGGAGAGAGGGCGGGGGGAAGGGGTCAATGGGCGGGGAGAGGCTCCCTGCAAACTAACATGCTGAACTGAAGGGCTGAATCCTACCGCAAATGAAAACCTGCCATTAGATGCACATTTGTAGGAGAGAGAAACCATTTCAGTGTCAGCAATGTACAGCATAGACAGGGAGCCCAAGAACGTGACAGTAGTTCTCCATTTCCAGCAACAGCATAGTGCCCAAGTATGAAAGGCCACTATGGCGATGGTGCAAGTGGGGCCCAGATCCCGCTCCCTAGGTGACCACCCACCCACACAGTGGATAGCCTGGGACTGCGCACTACCAGCAACAACAGCATATGGTCATGTCAGCATGGCAGGGGGGGGTGTGCACGTGCTGGAGGGGGCAGTGGCACCTGCCTGCAGTGGACCTAGGCCATGCCCTGTACAAGTACATGGTGTGCAGCGCAACATAAAAGGTCTGGCTGAGGAAATGTACAGGTAGCCCCAGGGACCACCATGCATCTGTGGCAACAGTGTGGTGCAGTACACCTAGCCAGTGTGCTCAAAAGCAGAGAGTCACAGGTTCAAGCCCCAGCTGTGACTCCTGAAGAGCATGTCCCTATGTTTTACCCTACAATGCAGATACAACAGCAACATGTGCAAAGCCCAAAACAGCGGCGAACAGGGGTACAAACACCCACTCACACAGGCTTCACAATACAAAGATGCATGGAGAGTCAGGCTTTTGGCCCCAGCATTGAGCTGCAGTTATCACCAGAGCACTACTACTACCCCCTGCACAGTTTAGCAATGTCGGCACTGTGATCAGTGTGGTGGGCAGGGTTGCCAACCACCCCTATCTTTGCACAATGCTGTAATAGGAGTGTGTGTGTGTATGTCTATCCATTGTTCTGTGGCTGCCCACCCCTCACTGGGCCCAAAATGTCCCACTATTACCAGCATTTGCCTGAATATGTGCATAATGAGGAGCAAGGTATTGTGGGTATGGGCTGGACAGGGCGGATTGGCCAGGATGCATCTTCACAAGGTGTGGGGCACTGGCTGGGACACTGTAGTGCCCAACCACCGCCTGCATGGACAGGGTGGCCACAGCATGGCATGCTGGGAGGGCACTCACTCTGACCGAGCAGTGACCATGACATGTCTAGGTTCCAACACAACACTATATGCTATTTACCTTTAGTGATACTTTTGTGTTCCTAGTGCTGGGGTTGCCATCACTGAGCTGTCTAGCTTCTCTGTGAGTGTGGACTGTTAGATTGTGCATGGTTGGAACACTTATAAGGTGCAGTTTGGTTGTGCTGTCTGCTGGTGAGTGACAGACAGTGGTATAAAGCAGTTGGAGTTTTCCAGCCCTAACCCCAGCATTGTTGTTGGTCTGCCGCTACCCCAGTCACAGGTATGGCTCTGGCCTACCAACCCTGGAGGGCTGTCTTATACCAGCAGAATGGAGGTTGCTTCACTGGGCCTGGGACACCTGTCCCTTACCTACAAAAAGGGTGATGTCAGTCCTTTGGGATATGTAGTGTACGCCTCTTTGACCTATAAAGGAACTGCTAGACAAACTGCATAAGAACATAAGATATGCCATACTGGGTCAGACCAAGGTCCATCAAGCCCAGTATCCTGTTTCCAGCAGTGGCCAATCTAGGTCATACGTACCTAGCAGTTTCCCCAAAAGACACAAATTCCGCAATGCTTGTAATGGGTCAAGCATTGATATCCTGGGTCCCTTCTTAATAATGGTTTATGGACCTTTACTCCAGGAACTTGTCCAAACCTTTTTTAAACCCAGCTACACTAATAGCCTTTACTACATCCTCCGGTAACAAATTCCAGAGTTTGATTACATGTTGAGTGAAAAAATATTTTCTTTTATTAGTATTAAATAGTTTACCCTGTAGCTTCATTGCATGTCCCCTAGTCTTTCTATATTCTGATAACGTAAACAGTCGATTTACGTTTACCCGTTCCACTCCGTTCATTAATTTATAGACTTCTATCATATCTCCCCTCAGCCGTCTCTTTTCCAGGTTAAAAAGTCCTAACCTTTTTAGCCTTTCTTCATAGGAGTATCCTTCCATCCCCTTTACCATTTTGGTGGCTATTCTCTGATCCTTTTCTAATAACGCTATATCCATTTAAAGATACGGCGACCAGAATTGCACAGAATATTCAAGGTGCGGTCTCACCATGGAACGATATAGAGGCATTATAATATCTTTTGTTTTATTTTCCATTCCTTTCCTTATCATACCTAGCATTCTATTTGCTCTCTTGGCTGCCGCTGCACACTGGGCCAAGGGTTTTAACATGTTATCCACAATGACGCCTAAATCTTTTTCCTGGGTGGTGGTTCCTAATGTGGAACCTTGCATCGTGTAACCATAGTTTGGGTTGTTCTTCCCTAGGTGCATAACTTTGCACTTGTCCACATTAAATTTCGTCTGCCATTTTGATGCCCAGTCTTCCAATTTATCAAGATCCTCTTGCAATTTTCCACAATCCTCTTGGGTTTTAGCAACTTTAAATAGTTTTGTATCATCTGCAAATTTGATAACCTCTCTCATTTTTCCACTTTCCATGTCATTTATGAATATGTCAAAAAGCAGCGGACCCAGCACAGATCCTTGGGGTATACCACTATTCACCTTTCTCCATTTGGAAAATTGCCCATTTAGCCGAACCTTCTACTTTCTATCTTTTAACCAGTTCTTGATACACAGTAGTACTTTGCTTCCTATCCCATGACTCTTTAGTTTTGCCAAAGGTCTATGATGAGGGACCTTGTCAAAGGCTTTCTGAAAGTCCAGATACACTAAATCAACCGACTCGCCTTTGTCCACCTGTTGATTCACACTTTCAAAAAAACATAACAGACTAGTAAGACAAGATCTTCCTTGTCTAAAGCCATGTTGGCTGTCTCCCATTAGGCCATGACTATCTACATGCTGAGTAATTTTATTCTTTATGATGGTTTCTACCATTTTTCCCGGTACTGACGTGAGGCTCTCCGGTCTGTAGTTTCCCGGATCACCCCTGGAACCCTTTTCAAAAATTGGTGTTACATTGGTGATCCTCCAATCTTCAGGTATTAGAGATGATTTTAATGATAGTTCACATATTACTAATAGCAGGTCTGCAATCTCATATTTCAGTTCTTTCAACACCCTTGGATGTATACCATCCAGCCCAGGTGATTTTCTACTCTTCAGTTTATCTAATAGTTGTAATACATCTTCCCGATGTATCAATATTTCCTTCAATTCTTCCGCACCTTTAAATACCACTTCAGTCATGGGTAAGATCCCTACATCTTCCTCAGTAAAGACCAAAGCAAAGAATTCATTCAGTCTCTCCGCTATGTACTTGAAAAAAATCTTTATTTCGCGTTTTTGCTTCCGCAGCAAGCTTCTTCTTAAATTCTCCCTTTGCTTGCTTTATCAATGCCTTGCATTTGACTTGCCAGTGCTTGTGCTGTTTCCAGGTTTCGTCGTTTGGCTCTTTTTTCCATTTCCTGAAAGATGATTTTTTTGGCAACAACAGCCTCTCTGACCGTACCTTTAAACCATGCTGGCAGTTTTTTGGACTTCCTTCCACTTTTCTTAAAGCGTGGAATACAGCTGGTCTGGGCTTCCAAGATAGTATTTTTCAACAACACCCAAGCTTGATGTAAGTCTTTAACCTTTGCAACTGCTCCTTTTAGTTTTTTCCTAACTACTTTTCTCAATTTATCATAGTCTCCCTTTCGAAAGTTAAAAGGTAGTACTGTGGATTTCCTTACTATCCCTCCTCCACTAATTAAATAAAAGGCGATCATGCTATGATCACTATTGCCAAGTGGCCCCAACACCCTTATCTCTTGCACTAGATATGGTGTTCCACTAAGGACTAGGTCTAATATGGCTTCCCCTCTCGTCGGTTCATGAACCAGCTGCTCCAAGAAGCAGTCATTTATGTCATCTAGGAACTTTATCTCCTGTCATGGGGTAGATAGGGAAGAGCCTATGGAAATAGGAAACTCTGATCAAAACAGAGCTAATGCTGACAGATCAGATCTACACATGGCCCAAGGTTGCTATGAGCAACGTACACAAGCTGCTGCACGAGGTGTGAGGGAACGCCCAAACGCTAGGCTAGCTCAGAACTCATTAGGAAATGAAGAGCAGCTGGGAAGGGGTGGAGCCCAAACAGACACCAGAGCCTATGCAGTTAAAAATCACTTACCAGGGAGTAGTGAGGAGAGACCACCAGGGAATTCAAGGACCATTGCTGAGAGCAAGAGAGCACCGGAGAATTCAGGAACTGTTGCTGATAGAGAAAGACTACCAGGGAAGTACAGAGCTGTTGAATCCTCGAGGGACTGCTTTGGGAAGCAGTGCACAGCTGAACACTGTCCCAGGGAACCTTGCTACGGAGGGAGCAAAGGAGGTAGTCCGGGAACCAGGCTGAGGAAAGTCAAGTTGCCCAGTATCAGGTACCAAGAGGGAGTGGGTCCCTATCCTGAAGAGAGTTTTGTAACCAGATGGAAGCTGAGAAGAAAACCTAGCAAAAGGCTTTCATATGTGCCCAGCTCTGCTCGGCTGAGAAACGCTGAAGAGAGAGTGCTGGAAGGAGGGCTTATTGATCCTAATAGAGGGAGAATTGAGTATAACGAATTGCCCTGCACTTACCAAGAATTGTGTGGCTCTCCTGAAGAGAAATACAGAGAATACGGTAGCTATCCATTCCCTTCTAGTCAGGAGGAGGAGGGGAACTCCCTGAACTATAGGGAGGAGCTTTGCAACCATAACAGAGGTTTCAGTCCACGAGAAACTTACTCCGGGGTTGAAGAAATGCAATGTGAGTCATACGAGGAACCTATTGATGACAGTTGCATGGAATGTACGTATACCCTGGCTGAGGGTGTCACTTCTTTGTGTTGAAGTACTGTAAAGTGTTTGTAAAAGAAAACAGGAAGAAATGTGTTTGCTTTTGAAAGAGACTGTTTTCTTTTTCCCTTTTGCCAAGCTGAAGTTAAGCAGAGTTTTTGGTTCAAATGTTTCTTTAACTTAGTACCAGACGCATGGACTTTGTGTTACTTTGTTTCAATGTGCTGAGAATCCAACCCTGGGAAGGGGAATAAAAAGTCCTGTCTTAAAGCCTTACCTCTTGACTACAACTACATTCTTTTGCTAGTGTGTGGAACTACCAGTACCAAGGGGCATTGCAACACCTTTATAACACTCCACAGCTACTAAAGAACACGCCCCGCTGAATTAACCCATGCTTATGGCCTCTGGGGACCTTCACGGGTGACAGGCTGGTGTAGTTTTTAGGATTTTTGCCTTGAAATAAAGGACATTATTAAAGAAACTGCTGCTATACCAGGAGATCCCGAGAAGCAAGTCGCTGGCAGACTGGCCAGGTGAAGAGCACAGTGACCTTTTTTGCATGCTGGACCCTACACGAAGGCTAAGGTATAGCTTGCCTAGGGCATATGTGTAGGAGGATTCGGGTGAGGAAGGGGGCGCTGCTGCTGTGCTAGAGGAATAAGGGGTGAAAGAACATAAGTGCCGCACTTGGTGGGCCTTTTCTCTTTCTTTTTCTCCACAGGGTCGCAGACGGAAAGAATGGACGCCAGAGATATGATGCAATGGATGCAGCTCCAGTGGGATAAGCAGCTGGAGTTGGCTCGGCATATCCAGGAGCAGAGTGTCATCATGATGAAAGACCAGCAGAAGCCACTCTTGGACACTATGAAGGCACTCCTGAAAAAGCCACAGGAGCTTGGGACTGCTAACCCCTCCATGTTTCCAGGGGTAGGACTAAGTGCTTGTCATGCATTTTCTTTGGGGCAGTTAAGTCCTCATGATAACTTAGACGACTTTATAGATGCCTTTGAGCGAATAGGGGAAGCTTTGAAGTGGCCTAGAGAGCAGTGGGCAACCCGCTTTGCGGTATCGCTTACTGGCGAAGCTCTCTCTGCCTACAAGGCAATGCCTGCTACCCTTGCTGCTGATTATAATGAAATAAAAAGAGCAGTCAAGGACAGACTAGGGCTTACTACCCTACATTATAGGAGAATGTTTAGAGAAGCCAGATTAAAGTCTCAGGAGACCCCTAAAGCCTTGCATCAAAGGTTAAAGAATTTGGCATGCAAATGGTTGACTCCTGAGAGGAGAACTTTAGAATCCGTAGTGGACACAGTTATCTTGGAACAGTTTATGCAGGCTGTATCCACTGAGGTGAAAACATACCTTACCTTACAAAACTGCCAAACCACTGAGGAAGCAGCCAGTCTGGCAGAGCGATATTTTGAGGTGCAGATGGCTGACATCTCAGGGCTAGGTGTATTGAAGGCAGCTGGAATGGCAGATTTTAAAAAGGGAAGGTATCAGAAGGGAAAAATGTACAGTGTGGATGTTAAAAATGTTAATGATACTGTTTTGCTTACATGAAAGGGGAAATGTTACACATGCGGGAAAGCAGGACATTTCCAGAGGGACTGCACAGAGCGGACTGTCCTCGTGTCTGGAGCTGAGAAGCCCGTGCAAGATGGATTCCTTCTACATGTGCAGGTAGAGGGGGTAGAGGCACTGGCACTACTTGACTCAGGGGCTGACCAGAGCATGGTTTCGCGCAAGCTCTGGGAAGCCATTGAGGGGCGCCGTCAGTCAGCCCTGAGTCAAGCAGAGGGCCAGGTGCGGATAAGATGCATGCACGGCGCATCTTCCCATTATCCTTTACACATGTTATCTGTAAGAGGGTTGGGAGCGACACAACCGATGCTAGTAGCCATCGTTCCGAAGTTGCCACACAAAATCGTTTCGGGGCGAGATTGGCCTCCCTTTTGCCAGGAGATAGAAAAGGGTCTGAATAAACTTGGCCATGAGTCCACCCAACCCCCGACAGGGACAACAGGAACAAGGTTAGAAGCTTTAACAGCTAGAGTCCCTGGTCCCCTGTTTGGGAAAACAAAGAAGGCTAACACCCAATCCCAGGCCCGAGTCATTGAGGAAGGGAAGCAGAAATTTGTGCTACAATTTTGCAAGGCCTCTCCGCAAGCCAAAAGCCCACAGAGAGCTTCCGCTGGGGCAGCGGGATATGACCTCTTCAGCGCTGAGGAGACAGTAGTTGTAAGAGGGGGGAAGGCCTTGATTAACACCGGGATACAGGTCAAGATACCCGAGGGATGTTACGGGCGTATAGCGCCAAGGTCGGGCCTAGCTGTCAAACACTTTGTAGACATTGGGGCTGGGGTGGTAGACCCCGATTATCGTGGCCTTGTAAAAGTCCTAATTTTTAATTTTGGAGAAAAGGACTTTAAAATACAGGTAGGTGATCGCATCGCCCAGTTAGTCTGTGAGCGTGTAGGATTCCCCACCGTAGAAGAGGTTCCAGCATTGACACCCACTACTAGAGGAACAGGGGGGTTTGGTTCCACTGGCCAGAGAGAGATTAAGGGCATGACGGCCCTAGCGGAGGAGAGGAGAGAGGAAGATCTCGGTCCTCAGACCGCTGATTGGAAAGAAAGGCCAAAACCTAGGTTAGGCGTTGGGCTATCCTCACAACAGCAACAAGAGTTGACCCAGCTATTAGAGAGATTTGCTGACGTCCTAACAACGAAACCAGGCGAAACCCATATGGTAGCCCATGAAATAATTACCACACCAGGGCGGATAATTAGACAATGCCCCTATCGGATGCCTGAGACCAAAAAGAATGAAGTAATCGAACAAGTAAAAGAAATGGTTGCTATGGGCATAATTGAGGAGTCACGAAGCCCCTGGTCAAGCCCCATAGTTTTAGTTCCAAAGCTGGATGGAACCCTCAGGTTTTGCATTGATTTCCGGCAAGTAAATGATATCTCACAGTTTGACGCATATCCGATGCCTCGCATCGACGATCTATTGGACCGTTTGGGTCAGGCAAGGTACTTAACTACCTTGGATCTTACAAAAGGGTATTGGCAGATACCTCTTATGCGAGATTCAAAACCTAAAACGGCATTCAGCACCCCGATAGGGCTGTTCCAATTTCTGCGGATGCCATTTGGGCTGCACGGGGCGGCAGCCACATGCCAACGCCTGGTAGATCAGGTATTGAGGCCTCACCATGATTATGCTCTGGCATAGATGGATGACGTTGTCATTTATAGCACCACATGGACCCAGCACCTCTCTAGAGTAGAGGCAGTGCTCAGGGCACTATGCAGAGCGGGTTTGACTCTCAACCCGGCAAAATGTGTGTTTGCTAGCGAGGAGGCAAAATATTTGGGCCACATGGTGGGGAGGGGAATGGTAAAACCCCTAGTAAATAAAATTGAGAGCGTCAGGGATTTTCCCGACCAACTACAAAGAGCTAGCTACGCAGCTTCTTGGGGTTAATTGGTTATTACAGGAGGTTTATACCTCGATTCACGGAGGAAAGTATTCTGTTTACAGAGATGCTTAAGAAAAACGCTCCCAATAACGTGAAATGGACCCCAGAAGCTGAGGTGGCGCTCACCTCCCTTAAAGAAAAACTGTTTAAAGCCCCGGTACTGCGGGGGATAGACTTTAGTCTGCCCTTCGTAGTACAGGCGGATGCTTCAGAGTCCGGATTAGGGGCAGTATTGTCGCAAGAGTTTGAGGGAGTGGAGCACCCGGTTACGTATCTCAGCCGGAAGCTCTCGAAAGCAGAGAGAAACTATTCTACAGTTGAAAAAGAGTGCCTGGCCATAAAGTGGGCTATTGAGGCATTAAGATTTTACCTCACCGGTAGAAAGTTTCTCCTGGTTACGGATCACGCCCCTCTAAAGTGGCTTAACCAGATGAGGAATAGCAAATGCGAGGTTAACTAGATGGCATCTGGCGCTGCAGTCATTCAATTTTACCATACAGCACAGGGCTGGGAAACTGCATGGGAATGCAGATGCGCTCTCCCGAATTACGAGCTGTCCGGTTGAAGGTTTGGCAGCCTGTAATATTTTAAGGGGGGGATCTGTCATGGGGTAGATAGGGCAGAGCCTATGGAAATAGGAAACTCTGATCAAAACAGAGCTAATGCTGACAGATCAGATCTACACATGGCCCAAGGTTGCTATGAGCAACGTACACAAGCTGCTGCACGAGGTGTGAGGGAACGCCCAAACGCTAGGCTAGCTCAGAACTCATTAGGAAATGAGGAGCAGCTGGGAAGAGGTGGAGCCCAAACAGACACCAGAGCCTACGCAGTTAAAAATCACTTACCAGGGAGTAGTGAGGAGAGACCACCAGGGAATTCAAGGACCGTTGCTGAGAGCAAGAGAGCACCGGAGAATTCAGGAACTGTTGCTGATAGAGAAAGACTACCAGGGAAGTACAGAGCTGTTGAATCCTCGAGGGACTGTTTTGGGAAGCAGTGCACAGCTGAACACTGTCCCAGGGAACCTTGCTACGGAGGGAGCAAAGGAGGTAGTCCGGGAACCAGGCTGAGGAAAGTCAAGTTGCCCAGTATCAGGTACCAAGAGGGAGAGGGTCCCTATCCTGAAGAGAGTTTTGTAACCAGAGGGAAGCTGAGAAGAAAACCTAGCAAAAGGCTTTCATATGTGCCCAGCTCTGCTCAGCTGAGAAAACGCTGAAGAGAGAGTGCTGGAAGGTAGGCTTATTGATCCTAATAGAGGGAGAATTGAGTATAACGAATTGCCCTGCACTTACCAAGAATTGTGTGGCTCTCCTGAAGAGAAATACAGAGAATACGGTAGCTATCCATTCCCTTCTAGTCAGGAGGAGGAGGGGAACTCCCTGAGCTATAGGGAGGAGCTTTGCAACCATAACAGAGGTTTCAGTCCACGAGAAACTTACTCCGGGGTTGAAGAAATGCAATGTGAGTCATACGAGGAACCTATTGATGACAGCTGCATGGAATGTACGTATACCCTGGCTGAGGGTGTCACTTCTTTGTGTTGAAGTACTGTAAAGTGTTTGTAAAAGAAAACAGGAAGAAATGTGTTTGCTTTTGAAAGAGACTGTTTTCTTTTTCCCTTTTGCCAAGCTGAAGTTAAGCAGAGTTTTTGGTTCAAATGTTTCTTTAATTTAGTACCAGACGCATGGACTTTGTGTTACTTTGTTTCAATGTGCTGAGAATCCAACCCTGGGAAGGGGAATAGAAAGTCCTGTCTTAAAGCCTTACCTCTTAACTACAACTACATTCTTTTGCTAGTGTGTTGAACTACCAGTACCAAGGGGCATTGCAACGCCTTTATAACACTCCACAGCTACTAAAGAACATGCCCCGCTGAATTAACCCATGCTTATGGCCTCTGGGGACCTTCACGGGTGACACTCCCTAGCATGTCCTACCATGACACTGACCCAGTCGATACCGGGGTATTTGAAATCACCCATTATTATTACTGTGCTGTGACCTTTGTTAGCTTCCTTGATTTCTTTGAGCATTTCATCATCCATTTGTTCATTCTGGCCAGGCGGTCGATAGTACACCCCCACTGCCATCGCCTTCCCCTTTTTACATGGAATTTCAATCCATAGAGATTCTACAGCAAATTTTGTTTCCTGCAAAACTTTAATCCTTTCTGACTCAATGCCCTCTCAAACATAGAGCGCAACCCCTCCATCAATTTTATCAGCTCTATCATTACGATATAGTTTGTACCTAGGTATTACAGTGTCCCACTGGTTGTCCTTCTTCCACCATGTCTCTGATATTCCAATCATATCTAATCTCTCATTTAGTGCTATATATTCTAACTCTCCCATCTTATTTTTTAGACTTCTAGCATTTGCATACAAGCATTTTAGAGACTGTATTTTATTCATATTAATTTGGCTATTGGTAGACATGGGTAATTTGGGATCTTTAAGCTCTGTCTGCTCCATACTCGAGGGAATTTGGGCTAATTTACTCTTTTTTGGAACCTCTCTGCTTTTGGTAGTATCTTTCAAGGATACATTCTTCCGAACCATCCGCTCTTGGGTGACTGTCGGCTTTCCCCTATAATTTAGTTTAAAAGCTGCTCTATCTCCTTTTTAAAGCAATAACTGATTGGCTACTCTCATAACCTTCGTATTAACTTCAAAAAGACTGAAGTTCTAATAATCACAAGGAATAAATGTTTCTCCCCTCCATCATATCTAAAAGTTAGAGATGCCGAACTCCCAGTTAAATCTAATATACGATATCTGGGAGTAATACTTGATCAAAGGTTAGACTTCAAGGAACATATAAAACGCACCATAAAGGCGGTTTACTTCAAGATTAAAACCCTTCGTCACCTGAAACCTATGATGGAGTCTGACGACTTCCGCACCATCTTCCAAGCTCTGGTCATGCCGCACATTGATTATGCTAGCATAATACTCCATGGCCTGCCAAAGATAACAATCAACCCTCTACAGCTGGCCATGAATGCAGCAGCCCGTGTCCTCTGCAGATCATCAAAGTGTGAGCACATCTCCCCCACTCTAGAGAAGCTTCATTGGCTCCCAATAAGCTGCAGAATCCGATATAAGGCCATCCTTACTACCTTTAGGGCCTTCAATAATATTTCTCCACCTTCCATCTCTGATCTCATCACACACACAACAAACAACAGGTCCAGGAGATCTCCAGCTGTTGACACCCTACTTATACCAAAGGTTTCCATAAAGGTTAACCAGTCATCCATCAATAGGTCATTTTCAAACTATGCTCCTAGGTGTTGGAACAAACTCCCTCTCAACATCAGAGCATTAAGGACGTTAAACAGTTCAAAAATGCCCTTAAACACCACCTTTTCATCACACACTTTACACACCTAAACACCCCTTCCCCTTCCCCACCCTCTCAACCTCATAGCTACCCTAACTAACTGCACAGATTATAAATATTACCTACATATATTTTGCTAGAAATGTATATGATTTCCCTGTTTACTTCCATGTTAATATTCCTGTTATTTGTAAAATAGGCCTGATATATCTGACCAGTGTTATATTGTTTCAATGTAAACCGCACTGATGACAGATAGCGCGGTATATAAGAAATCTTAAATAAATAAATAAAAGGTTAATGCCAGCAGCCTGGTTCCAACCTGGTTAAGGTGAAGCCCATCCCTTCGGAAGAGCCCCTCCTTTCCCCAGAATGTTCCCCAGTTCCTAACAAATCCAAAACCCTCATCTCTGCACCATTGTCTCATCCACGCATTGAGACTCCGGAGCTCTGCCTATCTTTTGGGTCCTGCACGTGGAATGGGAAGCATTTCGGAGAATGCTACCCTGAAAGTTCTGGATTTCAACTTCCTACCTAAAAGCCTAAATTTAGCCTCCAGAACCTCCCTACCACATTTTCCTATGTCTTTGGTATCGACATGTACCAAGACAGCAGACTCCTCCCCAGCACTATCTAAGACCTTATCTAGGTGGCGCGTGAGGTCCGCTACCTTTGCACTAGGCAGGCATGTTACCAGGCGATCCTCACGTACACCAGCCACCCAGCTATCTACATGCCTAATGATTGAATCACCAACTATAACGGCTGTCCTAACCCTTCCCTCATGGGCACATGGCCCTGGAGAAACTTCCTAGTTACAGGATCACTTCCTGCCAAACCAGGGTGAAGCTCTTCTGTCACGTGGCCTCTGTCCTCCATGGCAACAGGGATGCTGCCAGACTGGAGGTGGGACTTCAGGACTATATCCCTGTAGTTCTCGTCTATGTACCTCTCTGTCTTTCTTATGTTTTCCAAGTCTGCTACTCTAGCCTCTAGAGAACGGACTCGTTCCCTGAGAGCAAAGAGCTCCTTGCACCTAGTGTACACATAAGACCTCTCACCAACTGGGAGAAAATCATACATGTGACACTCAATGCAAAAGAATGGAAAGCCCCCATAAGGTGCAGTTTGACTGTGCTGTCTGCTGATGAGTGAAAGACAGTGGTATGAAGCAGTTGCGGTTTTCCAAACCTAACCCCAGCATTGCTGCTGGTCTGCCACTGCCCCAGTCACAGGTATGGCTCTGGCCCACCAACCCTGGAGGGCTGTCTTATACCAGCAGAATGGAGGTTGCTTCACTGGGCCCAGGGCACCTGTCCCTTACCTACAAAAAGGGTGATGTTGGTCCTTTGGGATATGTAGTGTACACCTCTTTGACCTGTAAAGGCACTGCTATACAAACCTCACGTAAGTCTGGAAACCCCTCTGCCCTGATAACAGGTGCCCATGTCAGCCAGACCCTAACACGGGGTACACACTGTGGTGAAGAGCGCCCTCCTGAGGAAATGGAGACTGAAGGAAATCCTGAAATGCAGCAGGATTTACACAGGATTTACAATCCTAAAAGGAAAAAAAAACCCTCTTCTGGTGAGCTGAGAATGAAGACCAGCCCAGGGGAGGATTTGAGCAGTGCTGATTGGGCACACCTAGGGGTTGGACGGGGTGTGTCTGAAAAAGAATCCCTTTATGAAGCGGGGAATGACGTTGCTAGGGGGAAGACCCGGATTGAGATCAAGCAGATGACCAAGCAGACCAAGGGGAAGCAGAAGCAGAAGAGCTGTGAGAAACAGGAAAGCCATGAGCAGAGGACCAGGAAGCAGTTTGGCTGCACGTCTGAGCCTGGTAGCAGCAGAGGACCTGCAAGGATCTTAACAGGTGCTTGGAAAGGAAGTCCTACGAGAAGTGGACGAAGCCCTGGTTTAGAGTCTTGGGAAAAGGCAGAGCCCTCGTGGATACAGTTTGGACCAGAGAGACCCAGAAGCACTCACAGCTGCAAAGCTTTTGAGCTACCTAAAAGGAGAGGTGCCTGGCAGAAAGACAGCAGTTTCTATAGGAACCTAGATAGAGAAGGTAAAGTCCCATCTCCTATATTTAAGGCTGTTTTAAAAGATCCCAATTGTTACCCTGAGTCATTCAAGCCAAGAGATGAAGGGGGAAACATTATTGACTGGGAGAAAAACTCAGTGTTGGCTGACAACGGTTTGTCAGGAACTGAACAGGCTGAATTGCTCCTTCAGGACTTTAAAGAATTCTTAGAATTGAAAGCAGGCAGACAGTCAAAGCTGAATGAGGACAATAGTTCTGTGCAGTCAGAAGATTTTATGCAAGTGGAAAATGCCTTACCTTTGATAAACTCTGACGATAATAGCATGGACTGTTCAATATGCTGTAAGGAAATAGCAGTATAACAAAGCTTGCCTGTACCTTGTATGAAAAGAATACAACGTGGAAGTTTCTGCTGCCGTGTTCTGAAAACCTAATTGTTTGCACCTGAGTTTGAGTTCACACTGTGAATGGAACAGTGATTGCATGAGGCTGCAATATATGTAAGTCACATCTTGAGGCAGCGCTGAGTTAAGCTCCATAGAAGAAAAGCTGATCTCACTTTACGTTGTCTTATATTCCTGAGTTTCTTCTGTTACCATTTAAAGCACCATTTATGTTCATGTATCTGAATTTTGATGCGCTGGAGGAATCTCCCCAACACGAATAAAATATTCTTGCAAAGCCTTACCGTCTCTGGCGCAACTATATTTATCAGTGAGAAAAAGGAGAACAAAACTACATCTCCCATCATTCCAAGGGAATAGTTTTAATCCATTCCTCACGGGACAATAGGCCACTCCTGTCCTTTAGCCCTAGGGCGGGGGCAGGAGCGTCGCAAGTGGCATAGTTGGCAGGATTCGACGCAAGCGCTAAAGGTGCCACGAGGAGGACCTACAGGAAGGCAACTGCCCAGGAGGAGCCCGACTGCAGACTATCCAGAAGGGAAGAAGTCACAGCATCGGAAGGCTACTGGCTGCAACGTGGTTGAACTGCCTGAAGCAACACCTAAGCCAGGTAAAAAGTATCCACCCGGGAGAGGTCAGGATACAGGGCAAAGGGGTGATTGCTGGGCCAGGTTGAAAAAAAGAAAAAAAAAAAGGGAAGGGTTTTTTTTTTGGTGTGTGATACCGCACTTGGTTTTTTGTCTTTGTGTTTGTATTCACAGAGGTTCCAAGATGTCTCTAGATCCCCAGGAAGTGTTTAAGTGGATGGCCACGCAGCTGGAGAGACAGAGAGACTTGACCTTGGAAGCCCAAGAAAGAAATGCTGCTAGCCTTCAAGATCAGCAGAAGCCATTATTGGACATGTTACAAGCATGGGTAGCCGAGCAGAAGAAACCATCGGAGACACCAACCGCTCCCCCAGGTTTTTCCGCAGCAGCTGCACCTAGCTTAAACACAGGGACAATGTTCAATTTTGGACAATTAAAAGATACAGATGATGTAGATGATTACATTGAATGTTTTGAAAGAGTGGCACAGTTAAGCGCTTGGCCAAAAGCACATTGGGCCATTCGGTTTGCGGCGTCCCTTACAGGGGAGGCTATGGCCGCGTATAGAAGCATGCCACCTGATCTCGCTGGAAATTATGATGAAATTAAGAGAGTGGTCAGGGAGAGGCTTGGCCTTACTCCGCTAGTTTATCACAATCTCCTGCGAGCAGTAAAATTAAAACAAGATGAAACCCCAAAAGCATTATGTTATAGGATTCGTATGCTGATAAACAAATGGCTTGATCCAGGGGGTAAATCTAAAGAGTCAATCATAGACAGTCTCATTGTAGAACAGTATTTGAGTGCTGTACCCGCCGAAATACGGACCTTCCTGATTTTGCAGAGCTGTAAAACCTCCAAGAGGCTATTGACCTCACGGAGCGCTTCTTGGAAGCCAAGTTAATAGCCCAGGAAGGTGGTAGGGCTCCTAAGGGGGCAGCGACACGCGAATCAGAAAGGAGGTGGAGGTTAAGTGATGAGACAGGAAGAATGTGTATGCCAACTATGAAGGGTACAATTTCGCCTAGGAAATGTTTTAAATGTGGGCGAGAGGGTCATCTGCAGAAAAATTGCTATTTTAAGACTGCTTTAGTGGCAGTAAATGCACAGAAGGCCAGAGAAGAATTTCTCATTGAAGTAGAGGTGCAGGGAATTGCCACCACCGCGTTACTTGACTCCGGCGCGGAGCAGACAATGCTGTCTAAGGCGCTGTGGCAGCAAATCGAAGCATTGGGGGTAGCAATTCAGCCTGTGCACAATGTAAAAATCCGCTGTGTTCATGGAGGCACTTCATTATACCCCATGTACAACCTCCAGGTGAAAGCGCTAGGAGCTATTAAGAAAGTTCCCATAGCAGTAGTGCCCAAGCTACCGCACAATATAGTCCTGGGTAGGGACTGGCCGCAGTTCCAGAAGGGGGTGGAACAGGGCCTACTCCTAAAAGAACCGGAAGCTTCCCGAGAATCACCAGTAGAAGCTCTAACCCAGACCTCAGGGAAAAATATGATTCCTAGTCCCTTGTTTGCTCAGCTGAAGAAGCAAAAAGGAAAAACACGAGCCCTGAAAGAAGAAGTAGTGAAAAAGCCAGTTTTCGTGCTTAAATATTGCAAGATGAGCCCAAATGCTCAGGCCCCTAAAAGAGCCTCAAGTAGAGGGATCCCACGTGATGCGTGAGTGAGCAGGACGTGTGCTTGCTTGCTCCGGGGCTGCCTTAAGTAATAATCTGCAAAATCGGGTCTTACCCTCCTTCAACTATCTCCTCTCCGGCTGGGGACGCAAACCTCGGGTCGCTGGATGAAGCGCAGTCTGAGAGCGGGCGGTGAAACTCCAACCTCGATGAAAAAGGAGCGAGAGAAACCCGGCAAGTCGGGGCCCTCTAGTAGCAACATGGCGATGCCGGCTTCCCCAGGAGCGCAGAGTACAGACTTGGCAGCGGCAGATTTGGCCAGGGAGGTGGCAGGTCTACTCGAGCCTAAGTTTGACCAGGTCATGCAGAAACTCGACACTTTGAATGATTCCTTTGCTGACATGGGGAGGAGAGTGGAGGAGTTGGAGCACCGTGTCTCCAGCATCGAAGAGGGCGAGGGGCGCATGGAGAGAGAAATCGCGGAGCAGCGCAAACAGATAGAGACCCTTACCTCTAAACTTGATGACCTGGAAAATAGGTCCAGGAGGAACAACATACGCCTTGTTGGTATTCCAGAGACTCAAACTGATCAGCTGCTTATGCCCCTACTCGAAGAATGGCTGCCTAAAGAGTTGGGCCTAGCTTCCCTGGTGGGGCAACTCCATATTGAGCGTGCCCACAGATTAGGCCGGAGACAGGATGACCAACAGCGACCGCGTGTTGTGATATTCCGGGTCCTTAACTTCCACCACAAAGTGCAGCTTCTGCGGGCCTATCGAGAGAAAGGAGAACTTCGATGGGAGAACCATAAACTGTTGATGTTCCAGGACTACTCAGTGTTGGTAACAGAGCAGCGCAGGGCCTACTCTGGGGTATGTGCGGCGCTGTTTCAGAGGAAAATACGCTTTACACTCACGTTTCCAGTGACCCTACGGGTCTGGCATCAGGGAAAGAGCGTGGTGCTCCCAACCCCGGTAGCGGCGCAGCGTTTCCTGGAGGAAGGTAGAGGGGACCCGGACAGAGGGGAAGCAACACAACTCGACGCTAGGCGCTGAACGCCACGGAAACTCCCAAATCTGTTTCCCCCATGCTGGGGCCAGCGGGATACACGAAAAAAAAAAAAAAAAAGCTGACAAGCCTGACTTTGATTGCGGGACTCCTGGGCATTCCGGGGAGAGTTTTGGATACCAGAGACTGTATGCATGCTGTTGACTGGTCCGTATAGAAAGATTTGGGTGTTTGTATATGTGTTGTTACCTGGTTAGTATGGAACAAAAAAATATATGTGGGGTTGGACCGCGTTATTGATGCTGCAGGGTGAGACTCCCCCCCTCTGCTACCATTTAAGCATGCAATAGACTGGAGGCAGCCCTGCAGCATGATCTCAGGTGGGATCTAATCTCAGCAGGGGCGGCTGAGTTTATTGGTTGATATGGTTTATGGGGAGGGGAGGGGGAGGGGGGGAGGCTTAGCGGGGGGGTGGGGGAGGGAATGGGGTGGTTGGGGGGATGGAGGGTGGGGTAGACCTGGAACGTTGCGATATGGGGGTTATATCCAAGATATGCTCACAGTTTCATCTATGCTATCTTCTGAGGGGCTTGGGCAGGGCGTGGATGGCAGCTCGCTGAAAAGGAGTGTGTGGCTCGAGGCTGAGGCTGGGCGGCCTGGAGCCAAAGCGAGAGTAGCGGCTTTGGCTTTGGTGAGTGTAGTGCTTCTTTCTGATGGGTGGACTTTCTGATCTGAGGATCACCACGTGGAATGTGGGAGGGATAGGCACTCCGGTAAAACGGACAAAAATCTTACAAGCCTTAAAGAAGGGGGGAGCCCAGGTTGCTCTGCTACAAGAAACCCACCTAACGCAATTGGAACATACTAAGTTGAAAAAAGATTGGGTGGGACAGGTCTTTTCCGCTTCCTCTGGGGGCAGGAAGAGGGGGGTAGCCATTTTGATTCGACGGGGTCTCCCGCTAGAAGTTTTTAGAGAGGATGCAGACCCCCAGGGGAGATATCTCTTCCTGCATGTTAAGATCGCTGGAGAAGAGCTGCTCTTGGGTAACATCTATGCCCCTAACAATTATGATCATGCCTTCTTTAAACTGCTTCTGCGGAAGATAACGGAGGCGCCAAAACTTCCCCTTTTACTTGCAGGTGATTTTAATTGCCCCCACGATCCCCAACTCGATCGATCGCAGGGTTTGAGGAAGGGAGAAGCAGGGGGGGGGGGTATTGGTCTAATAAGGGTGTGGGGTACTTATGTCGCTGGGGGGATCTGTGTGATGTGTGGAGAATCTTGCATGAGCAGGAAAGGGATTATACACATCTCTCGAGGGCGCATCAATCATGGTCCAGAATAGACTACATGTTAATCTCTAGAGACCTCTTTGACAAAGTACTGCGAGCAGAGATAGAGCCAATTGTTATCTCTGACCATGCTAAGGTCTTTTTGGACCTCAAGGGGCGGGCGCCCGGATGGGGGCGGTGGTCTTTCCCGAGACATCTGTGGCAGAATGCAAAGTTCCGGCAATATTTAACCCACAAATGGGAGGACTACCTCTCTCTGAATGAGTCCCCAGACCTGTCAGTATCGACTTTTTGGGAAGCGGGTAAAGCTGTCCTCCGGGGTCACATTATTGCGTATGTAGTGGGGGAAAGGAAGCGGGCTAATGCCACTATCTTAGAGCTAACGCAGACCCTTGAGCAGGCCAAGCGCGATGCTCTAGCGAACCGAGTTCATTTGGGAACCTATCTGCAACATCAAAAGGCTCTCAATGCCGCGCTGCAAGATAGGGCGGTTTATTCAGCACAATATTACCGCCATCAGCTGTTCCGCTTTGGGGACCGCTCAGGGAAATTGTTGGCACGTTTGGTGAAAGACCGTGGAGGGATCCAGAGTGTCATGGCTATTAAAGACCCAGCCGGGACACGGCAGCGTGACCCGGAAAGTATTTTACGGGTTTTTGCCCAATACTATCAGGCCTTATATACTCCGGAGGGGACTGACAAAGACCAGCAGCGTGCCTTCTTGCAGGACGTTCAACTCCC
Organism: Ichthyophis bannanicus; assembly: GCA_033557465.1. NCBI lineage: Eukaryota > Metazoa > Chordata > Amphibia > Gymnophiona > Ichthyophiidae > Ichthyophis > Ichthyophis bannanicus. The sequence continues at coordinate 822,850,569 of CM066032.1, forward strand.
TAAGATTAAGGAGGAGGCCTTGCTGGCGTTGAATGCGCACATTACTGGAGATGAAGTGCAGCGGGTCATAGCACAGGGAAAACCATATAAGGCACCGGGGCCTGATGGATATAGCGCGGAGTTCTATAAAATCCTTTCTACGTCGCTTACTCCTACCTTGATGGCTCTCTATGAGGAGGCGAGAGAAGGGGGGTCCTTCCCGAGGGATATGCAGACGGCGGCAATCACTATTATCCCCAAACCAGGTAGGGATCCGGAGAACCCAGCCTCCTATAGACCTATATCCCTGATTAATTACGATATGAAAATTTTGGCCTCGCTCCTGGCAGGACGGCTGCAAAAAGTGCTGCCGGAACTCGTTGGGAGCCATCAAACGGGATTCGTCCGCGGCAGGGATGCCTTTACTAGCATCACGAGGGGTCTACTGGGCATGGAATGCTGTTTACAGCGTGATACTCCGCTCCTCCTGGTCAGCCTAGATGCTGAAAAGGCATTTGATAGGGTTGCTTGGGATTATATGTTTGAGGTATTGGCTCAATTTGGTCTTACAGGGGGTTTCCTGGACTGGGTGACAGCGTTGTACATGGAGCCGTTGGCGTGCGTCGTCAGCGGCGGCAGGGTTTCTCTGACCTTCTCATTGCCGCGCGGCACGCGGCAGGGGTGCCCTCTGTCTCCCTTGCTCTTTGTGCTTCAGTTAGAACCCCTGCTTCTGCGGCTTCTCCGGGAACCCGCGATTCGTGGGATAGAGTGGGCCGGCGGTGGTATCAAGCTTAGTGCATTCGCGGATGACATGCTGTTATGTCTCTGCAACCCGGAGGATTCCCTCCCCAGAGCCTTACAGCTTATGGAGGAGTTTGGCTCTTTTTCTGGACTGCGCATAAATCAAGATAAATCTTTGGCATTAGACGTGGGGGGCCGAGTTAAATCCCAATGGCAGGGCGCTTTTCCCTTGGTCTGGGCGAAGGAGAGTTTGAAGTATATCGGTATTTATCTGCCAGCGCATATCGCCCATCTGTATGATATTAATGTTAACATTCTGCTGGAGAGCACTAGGGCGCGCTTATTGAAGTGGCGGGACCTCCCGATCTCACTCATGGGGCGTGTGGCTCTACTGAAGATGGTGGAATTTCCTAAGTGGATATATGTCCTGCGCCACCTCCCCCTTTGGTTGCGGAGGAAAGACCTACTGACGTTCCGGAAATATCTTGGCCTTTTTCTGTGGAGGGGTAGGAGACCCCGCATAGCCTTCTCGGTACTTATGCGACCTGGGGAGGAGGGGGGAGCTGGTCTCTTCTCTTTGCGACAATATAATGTGGCTTGTATGCTCCGGCCCCTGGTTGATTTAATTGAGAACGCTGGTTGTATTCTTCCTTTGGCCTTGCTGGATGGCCTCTCGGCCCCACATCACCCGGTCTATCTCTTGCATGCGCCGGGGGGGCTTTTGCCGGTGTCTTGGAAAGCGTCGATCTACCTCGGGGCATTGCGGCACGCGTGGCGGGCCATCTGCCAGCAGAAAGGGATAAATTGGAAATGCACGGAGTGTCTCCCGCTAGCGAGGAATAAGGATTTTGTCCCGGGCCTGCAGGGGTTGACCCCAGCCCAGTGGAACACCTGGGGAATCCGATATATTGGGCATATGCTTATGTCTGATGGTAGTGAACTAGACTCGTTTCGGTCGCTGGCGGGGCGCTACCAGCTGGCCCCTACCTCCTTCTTTTTTTATCTGCAGGCGAGACACTATGTGAGGGAACTTCAAAGGAGTGGGGGCTTACGTATAGGCAAAGGGGCTATTTGGGAGTTCTTGACGGTGCTGGAGGGAGGCTTTACCCCGCGCGTGGTACGGCAGGAACTCTGGCCAGGAGGGGATGGGGAGGCCCTAGAGAAGCTGGCGCAGCGCTGGGTTGCGGACGGGGTACAGGAGGTTACGGGGGCTTTGCTGGCGGCGGCCTTTTCTGCGATTGAGAATATATCTGAGTCGATTCGTCACCAAGAGCTGCAGTATAAACTTCTCTGGCGAGCATATATCCCTAACACTTGGGCTGCTAAGATGGGATTGGCCATCTCTGACCTGTGCCCACTCTGTGGGGAGGAGCGCGGGACTCTGCTCCATCGCTTTTGGCACTGCATACAGATCCAGAGTTTCTGGCGGGGCGTGGAGCGCCAACTGAAGAGCTGGCGTTTGGTGAACAGATCCCTCTCCATACTTTGGTGCCTATTTGGGATCTTGGAGGAGGAGACGGGGATGAATCAACTAGTCCGGCAATTATATGGAAAGGGCTTCACCGTTGCGAAACTTTGCATTCTGCAACACTGGATGGAGGATCGCCCTCCGGGTCTCCACGAGTGGGAGACCCACATGCGCGAATTATACATTATGGAGGTGAAAACAGCCAATCAGCTAGGGCACCGAAGGGTGGAGGTGGTTAAGAAGCTCTGGGAGGGGATTTTCCTTGGCTAAGAGAACCTTCCCTAAGGTGGGCCGCTGAGAGTTCGGTTGCTAGACTGCCCTGATAACTGTGAGAGGTTTGGTTTGGATATAGGTCGGCAGGTCTGACCCCCCTCATGACAGCTGCGGGCAAGGGATGGGGGGGGAGGGGCAACGGGGAAGGGATGGGAGGAGGGAGAGGGGGGAAAGGGGGACTGTAGGGGAAATGGGGGTACCTTGTTACTTGTCTGGTAGTATTGATCGTGTGTTCATTTCACCTGGGGCTTTGAGTCATGATAGCTTTGTGCTACCGGGTGACTCTGGGGACTGAGGTTACTGCTGATGTTATGATTGCTAGCACTGTAGAGGGTAACTACTTTGTTGATTATATGTACTTAAGGTCGGGTACGGGGTGGGCTGTGCCTTGTAGATAATAAGGGATATAGTAGTATAGCCCCGGGCTGGCGGGAAAGTGGTTGCATCATGATCATGGTTGTATCGTTGACGCATTAATGTGCAATGTGTTTCTGGTTGATGTTCAAAAATGCTAATAAAAAAACATTTTCATAAAGAGCCTCAAGTAACTCTGCAGGTTATGGCCTTTATAGTGCAGAGGATGTGGTGGTTCCTAGGCAAGGGAAAGCCTTAGTTGATACGGCTTTACAAATGGAGATGCCATTGGGTTGTTACGGCTGAATAGCCCCACGGTCGGGCCTCGCCGTAAAACACTTTATTGATGTAGGAGCCGGAGTTATAGACCCAGACTATAGGGGTTCTATAAAAATTCTCCTGTTTAATTTCGGCAAGGAGGACTTCAAAGTAATGGTTGGAGATCAAGTGGCTGAACTAATCTGTGAGCGCGTGGGCCTGCCTCCTCTGGAAGAAGTGTCCAGTCTGTCAACAACGGCCCGTGGAACAGGTGGTTTTGGGTCGACAGGAGGCACCACTCTCCAAGGCTTAGCGGCGATTCTGGAAGAGAAAGAAGAAGAAGAAGATCTGGGACCACAACTTGCCGTATGTAACAGTAACCCAGAGCCCAGAATCGATGAAGGCCTTTCCTGGGCACAGAAGCAGGAATTTGCCCAGCTACTAACTAGATACAAGGATGTCCTCACACCAATGCCAGGTAAGACGGACTTGATCGCCCATGAGATCATAACGCCGCCCGGTGAAATAGTATGCCAACGCCCATATAGGTTGCCGGAGGCGAAGAAGGAGGAGGTCGTGCGGCAGGTACAAGAAATGTTACAGATGGGCGTTATTGAGGAGTCGCGGAGCCCATGGAACAGCCCAATTGTTCTGGTTCCCAAACCCGACGGTTCCATAAGGTTCTGTATCGACTTTAGAAAAGTTAACTTGATATCTCGCTTCGATACTTATCCGATGCCACGGATAGAAGAACTCCTTGATCGCCTAGGTCGTGCCAAATACCTCACTACATTGGATATGTCGAAAGGGTAATGGCAGGTCCCACTGACCAGGGATGCCAGACAGAAGACCGCATTCAGTACCCCAGTCGGCCTGTACCAGTTTAAAAGAATGCCTTTTGGCCTACATGGAGCTGCCGCCACGTGTCAGCGCCTAATGGACCTGGTTTTGCGACCGCATCAAACATACGCTGTAGCCTACATGGATGATGTGGTCATTCATAGTGACAACTGGACACAACATCTCCCTAGAGTTGAAGCCGTTCTTATGGCACTACGGGATGCTGGCCTCACGTTAAACCCGGCCAAATGTCTATTTGGAGGCCAGGAAGTAAAGTATTTGGGCCACCTGGTGGGTAATGGGGTGGTGAAACCTCTTACTGACAAAATAGCCGCTGTTCAAGCCTTCCCAAAACCAACTACTAAGAAGCAGTTAAGTTCCTTGGGTTAGTGGGGTACTACAGACGGTTTGTTCCAGGTTTTGCAGAGAAAAGAACCCCTTTAACGGAGATGTTGAAAAAGAACGCGCCAAATCAACTGAGATGGCAGGAGGATGCTGAAGGGGCATTCCAATTGCTGAAAGATAAGTTGTGTGCAGCACCCATTCTGAGGGGTGTGGATTTCACCCAACCGTTTCTAGTGCAGACAGACGCATCGGAGACAGGCCTCGACGCAGTGCTATCCCAGCAGCACGACGGTACGGAACACCCGGTGCTGTATCTCAGCCGGAAGCTGGCCCCCGCTGAAAAGCGATATTCAACGATTGAACGTGAATGTCTGGCCATTAAGTGGGCCATTGACGCACTCCGCTTTTATCTCATGGGAAGAAGATTCACCTTGATTATGGACCATGCACCACTAAAGTGGTTAAATCAGATGAATAACCATAATGCAAGGTTAACCCGTTGGTTTATGCCTCTTCAGGCATTCGAATTTATTGTGGAGCATAGAGCGGGAAAGCTCTATCAGAACGCAGACGCCCTGAGTAGAATCACGTGCTGTGCCCCTGGTCAGAAGCCAGCCCGTGATATCTTAAGGGGGGGGGATCTGTGGTGAAGAGCGCCCTCCTGAGGAAATGGAGACTGAAGGAAATCCTGAAATGCAGCAGGATTTACAATCCTAAAAGGAAAAAAAAGCCCTCTTCTGGTGAGCTGAGAATGAAGACCAGCCCAGGGGAGGAGTTGAGCAGTGCTGATTGGGCACACCCAGGGGTTGGACGGGGTGTGTCTGAAAAAGAATCCCTTTATGAAGCGGGGAATGACGTTGCTAGGGGGAAGACCCGGATTGAGATCAAGCAGATGACCAAGCAGACCAATGGGAAGCAGAAGCAGAAGAGCTGTGAGAAACAGGAAAGCCATGAGCAGAGGACCAGGAAGCAGTTTGGCTGCACGTCTGAGCCTGGTAGCAGCAGAGGACCTGCAAGGATCTTAACAGGTGCTTGAAAAGAAAGTCCTACGAGAAGTGGACGAAGCCCTGGTTTAGAGTCTTGGGAAAAGGCAGAGCCCTCGTGGATACAGTTTGGACCAGAGAGACCCAGAAGCACTCACAGCTGCAAAGCTTTTGAGCTACCTAAAAGGAGAGGTGCCTGGCAGAAAGACAGCAGTTTCTATAGGAACCTGGATAGAGAAGGTAAAGTCCCATCTCCTATATTTAAGGCTGTTTTAAAAGATCCCAATTGTTACCCTGAGTCATTCAAGCCAAGAGATGAAGGGGGAAACATTATTGACTGGGAGAAAAACTCAGTGTTGGCTAACAACGGTTTGTCAGGAACTGAACAGGCTGAATTGCTCCTTCAGGACTTTAAAGAATTCTTAGAATTGAAAGCAGGCAGACAGTCAAAGCTGAATGAGATCAATAGTTCTGTGCAGTCAGAAGATTTTTTGCAAGTGGAAAATGCCTTACCTTTGATAAACTCTGACGATAATAGCATGGACTGTTCAATATGCTGTAAGGAAATAGCAGTATAACAAAGCTTGCCTGTACCTTCTATGAAAAGAATACAACGTGGAAGTTTCTGCTGCCGTGCTCTGAAAACCTAATTGTTTGCACCTGAGTATGAGTTCACACTGTGAATGGAACAGTGATTGCATGAGGCTGCAATATATGTAAGTCACCTCTTGAGGCAGCGCTGAGTTAAGCTCCATAGAAGAAAAGCTGATCTCACTTTACGTTGTCTTATATTCCTGAGTTTCTTCTGTTACCATTTAAAGCACCATTTATGTTCATGTATCTGAATTTTGATGCGCTGGAGGAATCTCTCCAACACGAATAAAATATTCTTGCAAAGCCTTACCGTCTCTGGCGCAACTACATTTATCAGTGAGAGAAAGGAGAACAAAACTACATCTCCCATCATTCCAAGGGAATAGTTTTAATCCATTCCTCACGGGACAATAGGCCACTCCTGTCCTTTAGCCCTAGGGCGGGGGTAGGAGCATCGCAACACTAATCTGGGTGGTGTCTGATCCCAGAGGGCCACATGTGACTGCAGGATAAAGATGGACACCGAATTACCTTCAGCTACTCTGCAAGGAACACCTGTCACACACTGGTAGTGATGGGGATGTACAGCAGGACCTATCACTAGCACCACATGTACTGCGGACCTAGTGCTGGGCACCCATACTATCAGCGAGAACACAGAACCTGCAGAATGGCATGGTCTGTAGTTACGCTGTGCCAGTATCATGCACTGTCAGTTCGTCTTTCCAAGCTAAGGTACCGGAGAGGTGCAGACCCCATTTGCTGATCAGCTGTAGACAGCTATTCAGCATGTGCATTGCATCATGGGTACTGGTGGGGTTACCCTATCCTGGCACTCAGAGCAGACAGTTTGTGCGGTGACCTGCAGTCCTTCTGTACCCAGCCATTGCTGTGACATACACCACAGAGGTATAGCCTACTGGTTAATACAATGCCATTCATAGCAGTGTTCATGGGTTCAGTTTCTCATTGTTCGCTCCTCTCATGCCTGTCCTACACAAATAGTGTGCATGCCTGTGACAGTCATATTTTTGCAGATTTGTGCTGCCAGCCCATAATACCCTCGCCACAATTGCCAACATTCTCTTGGTTCGTCTATCTGTGTCTGTCAGCTGGGGACACATATTCCCATCGTCTGCCACCAACTGTCTTTCCAGTACTTTACATTGCCAACACCCTGTGCTGTGGTACAGTTGCCCCCACCATGTTTGTCATCAGTACTGGCAGCCATATGGGATGCCTGCAGATATGGCAGGTCCAGCAGCTCCCAGCTCTTCCTCCTTCACTCACCTGTTCATTGCCTTTCCTGAGTGCTCTATCTAGTGTTAGGGCAACATCTATCTCTGTTCCTTACAGGGTCCACCAAAGGAAGCACTATACCACGTTGCTAGAAGACACCCAGTCCAAAATACGTGGTTAGCAGGATGGAATACTTTATTGAGAATTAACTAGTTCTTAGCACCAAAAAGCCCAAATTGCCCGACATAGGCCGTGCTTCGAATTCACTTCATCAGGGGAATTCAGGCATACTACATTCATAAATACATAAAAAACATAAACATCATAAAAATAAAGCCCCAATTATATAAACATATCAAACACATCCCCACATAAAAACTAATAAACTAAAAATCATTAAACCATATATAAAATATTAGTAATAAAAGACATATGAACTATAAAAAAAGTAAAAGCCATTAAAACAAACATGTACCTTGAAAATGAATTATAAACCATACCATGCTATTAATTAACACTTACATCCACCAGTAATAAATAAATAATAAAATGATAAATGAACATGACATTGAAAGGGCGAGTAACCATACATTCTCTGTGTCGATACCTCTATTGTTAGATAAGTTCAATTTGATTGTTCTTGTACTGAAAGAGAAGATGAGATTATTACATATCACACTACTGATCAAACAATGGAAGCAGGAGTGAGTGCATCACGGACCAAGTGAATCAATTTGTGTATAAACGAAACCTAATCTCACTTGATATCTTAATCGTATATGCTAAAACACTTGTACACTGAGATTTTGCAAAATAAACTAAAAATAATAAACCTGACCTTAAAACTAATGACATCCTAATGTCTACTTTAGCACCTCAAAAAATATATATAAAAATTGTGACCCTCTTAAAAATAGGTGCTCATGGTATTCGTCAAAAAGAGATTGATGGAAGTTAAAAACCGACTCAAGCTAAGAGGTGGTTTAAAGTCTTTGCGGTAGTATTTCAAGACGACATTTGACGGCTTTTACTTACTATTTGGTTTTAACATATGAAATATTTTGTATATGAAATGTTTTGATGTTAAAAATTTTTTTTTAGTATTTGGAATCTTTATTTTCAAGCCCCCCGCGTTTTTATAATGGGGTTACGTGGGTTGAAGTTATAAAAGTACGGATCCAGAAAACAGATTAATAGAAATTTAACATGACAAGGCATACGAAAAATCAAGGGTCACAATTGGCTAAGGATCCATTGAGATAAATGCCCCACGCATCGGTAGTTCCAGATATAAGAGTCTGTACAATGTTAATAAGCTCTGGGGTTATCTGATTTTCACTAGGTTGCAAACAAATGGTCCTCATGAGGAAATTTAGGTTCAAATTTATTTATTTATTTATTTAAAAGCTTTTCTATACCGCGCTCTTTAATATCAGTGCTGTTCACAAATAACAGTTTTTGTACAGGGCAGAGAAGATCTACCTTGTGCTTACATTAAACAGGAACGGTAACTTTGAGTTGTAACTTTGGGGAACTATGTGCATTTTAGAGCATCGTAAGATGTAGCTAGGGTGACTATTTACATGTTAGACCATAACCGCATGGTTAAGTCAGGGTCTTATCAGTTATTTACAGTACAGTGTTTTAGTATATATGCATTCACATATGTCATTTGTTACAGTTTGCGGTGTTGGTAATTACTATCACATATTTGTTATATACACCTTCGATTGACCTTGTTGAATATATCATTGATTGGGTATGAGATTAGATTTGTTCTAGTTTGCATGTGATGTGTGGGGCGCTACTCTTTTAAAGGATACCCTGTCTTAAATTATTTATAATTTTATTAAATGTCGGCTGGTATAATTTATTAATAATGGCGCAGTTGGTTCCTTTAATTTGTAAGCAAAGCGTCTAATAATTTATTTATTTATTTTTAATCGTTTTCTAATCAGGTTTTATATATATTTTTTATATATATTTTTTGAGGTGCTAAAGTAGATGTTAGGATATCATTAGTTTTAAGGTCAGGTTTATTATTTTTAGTTTATTTTGCGAAATCTCAGTGTACAAGTGTTTTAGCATATAAGATTAATATATCAACTCAATCTTTCAATGTCATGTTCATTTATCATTTTATTATTTATTATTTATTTATTACTAGTGGATGTAAGTGTTAATTAATGGCATGGTATGGTTTATAATTCATTTTCAAGGTACATGTTTGTTTTAATGGCTTTTACTTTTTTGATGTAAACCAAAAACAGTACTTATCTTAGGTAGATAAGTACTGTTTTTGGTTTGCAATGGATATATAAGGTGATTGGGCACGCTGTGGCCTTTTTGATTAAAAGGGTTCTTTCGGTAATGAGGGGATTGGTGCAGTCCTTCCTCTCCAACCGATAGCCCCCGACAAAAAAAAAAAAAAAATAGAGGTGTGGAATTTCTAAAATCTCCAGTGGTAGCTACTGGTGGGGATGTTCAATGACTTTTCTTTTTTGAGTGCAATAATTTGTCATTGAACCTTGGGGGGTTTTTCTTGATAGTAGAACCATGTATTTTGGGCTGGGTGTCTGTTCCTTAAAGGTCATGCATGTCATCCTGCAGCACCTTGCAGCCCTTAGGCCACACTAACCTAGGGCACCATAACCTTGTTAGGCCACCTTACCTATGGTTCTGTAACCCAGGGTGCCTTCTAAGGTGCCTTGTCCAGGGGTGCCTAGTACAGTGCTTAGCCTAAGGAGCCCTACTGTATAGGGCACCTTACAAAGTGCCTTATGAGGCACCTTACAAGGCACCTTATAAAGCACCTAACAAGGCACCTTATAGGGCACCTTATAAGCCACCTAACAAGGCACCTTACAAGGCATCTTATAAGGTGCCTTGTAATGTGCCTTGTAATATGCTTGTAAGGTGCCTTATGAGGCACCTTGTAGCACGCGTTAGTTTGTAACATGCGTTAGCTGATACGGCTTGCTGTAACGATGCACCGCCCACGCCTTTATATGGGCATCTGTAACTTTACCGCGGAACCTAATGCGAATGACATTACCGCAGTTTAGTAAACATACCCCAAAGTGTGCCAATGAGGGACATCAGTGGTCGGGTGTGCCAGCTCACCCAATCAGGGAGCAACAGTGCATGTGCACGAGAGCTAAGATATTATTAAACCACACCCAGGAGGATCAGCACCATTTCTGGAGAGTTTAAGCTCATATAGTGAAGACCTCAAAAGCTGTATGTGCAAGTGACTAGGCCTAGACAGAAAGAGGGACCTGGAAGCAACAAACCGGAGCACCGAATAACTACCGATTGGAAGCCAGGATTCAAGCTATCCAATTAAGGAGGAGTACCTGTGAGCCGTGCTTTATGCCTGAAATGCAATGTCGGAAGAGTTGTCCAACTCACAGCATGAAGAGTCAAGTAGCCCTCTAACTGTTGAAACCTAGAGTTCCAATTGGAAACTGTGATGATGGAAGCTGGAGAGATATTTACCTCAGCCACCTACTAACCACCACAACTAACTTTCCGAGTCTATTTTTCTGAGTGGATCTCCTTGCGAAAACCACAAACCACACAGTGCCTATACACACATACAGAAGGAGTAAAGATCTCAGTAATTAGGTTGTCCCATTACATGGCAGTTATTCACCGTCTCAAGGGGAAGTGCTTCACACTGCCATCACAGGTCAGAAAAACTCTTTTTTAAATTAATTCTATTGTTTATTTAATCCTATCAATTTTAAAGCTCTCTATAAATATTTTTAGCATTTCCTGCCTATAACCCAATAAGCAGCAGCATATAAACTTGCTTTCAAGCTACAGCTTCAACTATGGACCGAACATATCAGTTGTGCTCCAAACAAATCTGTAATGAAGCAAAGAAATAGGCTTGATTAGCAAATAGCTTTCAGAATACAGCAATAACCTTGAGAAGTCCTCAGGAGATCCACAGTCAAACAATCCCTACAAAGACCTTCGTTTCGCAAACTATGCTTCATCAGGGGCTATTCTTTTGACTTATACAGGAGGAATTTCCTGGCTCTAAAAAATATACAACACCAGGAGATTTAAATTCTCACTTGAACTAATCAGAATGGATGGGCAAAAGCCACACCAATCAGGTAAAAGTGGGGGGAGACAATGCCATAGCCAAAGCTACTTCCACTACAAAAATATTCCCCATTCAATGAAGGTATTTAAACCAAACGGCTCAAGTGTGTTTAATTTAAAAATCCATCACTGCTCATATTGCTAAAGGATACCTCCCTGATCACCTACTCGTATATTATAGGATATGTGACTGAGTACCATACACTGCAAATCTAGAAAGCCGTGGTTCCGTTCTTGACAGTGATTAACTATAGGTGCTTCCACGTTCCCTTTCAATAAACAGTACTTATGTTCTGTTAGGTGAACTCTCAATGGGCGCATTGTTTTCCCTATGTAGATCTTATCACATGGGCATCGTATAGCATACACTACATACTGTAGCTAGAAGTACAAGATGTCACAGTCTGAAGGTAGACCATGGTAGATCCTATTGTCATACAAGCCCTTTCTTCCATCAAAGGACAGCACTGACAATGGCCACATCAAATGTGACCCGGATTTTCTTCAAGCCCTACCCGCTGAACTTAGGACACAAATAGTCTTTTAAATTCTGGTCACGTCGGTAATACTCAACGTCCCTCAAAGCAAGGGAGAGCATGAAGCAAAGATCACCTTTTCCTTAGAGGAATGGAATGAATAAGGCAGAATGCAGTTAATACATTCTTCCAGAAACGATCCCGCTGCCTGTGATTCATTCATCCCTGGATCCAGAAGCCATTCACGACGATTAGAAGTCACACATTTATAAGCTGCTCGTGGAACTTGAGCCAGATAGCTCCAGGTCTGAAACTTTACTTCTAGCCCCCTTGCTTGAAGATGAAAGTCTTTGATTGAGGAACAGATCTGATGGTACCACAAGAATTTGGAATAAGGCAGACTATTCCTTAATGCCCCTGGATGAAAACTATTATATTCTAATAATGTATTCGGATCCATCGGCTTTGAGTACACCATAGTTCAAAAAACCTTCCCTCTTCTTCTCCACTCTCACATTCAAGAAGTGTTTCAGCCTCTTATCACACTTCATGAAATTTGGAAAGTTAGTTGCAGTAGTTAGTGGGAGGTGAGGTTTTTTGATAGTTGACTTAGGGGGATGTTTACTAAAAACCGGAAATGTGTGCGCCGCAAAATAGCGCACGGAAACGCGGCACTGAAACGCTAATAAACGCGTTTAAACGCCCCGCACACGTGCGTGTCACCCCCGCAAAGGTGCGCGGCACACTAACGGGCCCCGTACAAGTGCGGGCCCGCAAATGTCCGATAGAGGCGTGGAATGGCTAAAGGAGGGCGGAGGAAGGCTCCGGAGGGGCGGAGGGACGGGGTCAATGGGTGGAGAGTGGGAGGGGAGAGGTTCCCCGCACAGTATCGGGCCCGAATTTGCATGTAAAAACTACCGCGAGGGAAACCCTCGCGGTAGAAAGCATTTAAAGGGAAGAGAAACCATTTCCGTCAGCAATGTACAGGAAAACCGGGGAAACCAGCAAAACGTGAGCAGTGTGATACATGTGCACAGCACAAAAGTGCAAATAAAAATAGAAAATGACCACAACAGAACTATTAAAAATAGTAATTCAGCTGGGGAACAGTTATAGTGATGGGCAAATACAAAAAACACACCCAGCAAAGCTCCAGAAAAAAGAAATGAATTTTGGAAAGGTTTACGGAGCAGAGACTCTTCCAAAAAACATTTCCTTTTGTGGAGCTTTCCTGGGAGTGTTTGCTATGGTTGCCCATTAATATCACTGTTGCCCAGCGTGGTGATATTTTGTCCCCCATTTCCCGTGGTCATTTCCGGGGTTTATGTGCACGTTTGTCACCAGACAGGGTGCATATGCCCACAGTAAATTTGCGTAGAGCAGGGTTTGTGACTCCATCCTGTCAGGCTTACTACCTCCAGGGGCTGCACTGTCTATGTGGCCATAGTGTGGTGCAGTGGACAGAGTCAGTACCTCTAGGACCAGAGGGTCAGAGGTTCAAAGCCCAGCTGGGGCACTTGCCAGCCCAGTCCCCATATTTTACCCACCACTAAACACAGATAGCGCAGACACCCCTGTATTGCAGGGGACATAAGCATGGGGAAAACACCCATATTTTACCCAACAACGCACACACACCACAACAATGGGCATTACCCACAGCCAAGTACCCCAAATGCAGTCCCGTACTGCCACATTCCAATCAGGTCACCTGCCTTTTATGGGAGAAGCTCATGCCAGCTTGTTGGCGGACGAGTACATGTGGTGCAGGGGGCAGTGGCTGCTAGCGACAGAAGACAGAGGCCTAGCCATGTGCAGGCTGGCACAGTCCACAGCAACAGACAGGCCCTGCCGGATCCACAGTCATGGACTATCCAGGGAATTCAGCCAAGCTGTGGCTACACAGTGGTGCAGTGCACACAGACAGTGCATGTAAGAACAGAAGGTCACAGGTTCAAAGAGCAGCTAGTGCTACCAGCAATCCTGCCCACATATTTTCCCCACAAATAAACAGTGACAGTAAGGACACACCTTTAGTGACGAGGACATATGCAATGGTAATACGTCTATCTTTTACCCCACTGAGCACAGACACCATGAACAGGGGCAGAACCTACAGCAGAATCCCCCAAATGCAGTCCTGGTGGGCCACACACCAGTCAGGTTCCATGCTGCCACTCATACAAATGCCTGTGCTGTATATCTATGCACCAACTTCAAAAAGCCCCCACCAGTGGAAAAAATTAAACTCAACCAAAACAGCATCCACCGAAACAAACAAAATCCCACAATAAAACTTTTTATACTTGTCGGAGCCAACCGAGGGAGGGCTGGGATTGCACACCAACCTCCTCCAGATGGTAACCTCCTTTTTATTATTTATTTCACCCCAAAGAGTAAATGTATTGCTCAGTCACTTATCTTATCCATTCCCATAGAAAATCATGTTCATGCCCAAAAAAAGGGGGTAGTCGCCATATATGAAGCTGCACGACGTGCACGTTTCGGATAAACTCCTGTATCAAGTGCAAAACACTTCTCTTTCCGGCAACAAAAACGCCATCCTCACGGCTTGGGATCAACTTTAAAATGTCTCCTGTAGAGGCAGAACATTGGACCCTGCGTGCATCTCCCAATACCAGCACCTGCATACCTTAGCAATGTCACCCTACACCTGAGGTACACAGCTCTGAAACGTTTGCTAAGAGTACAGGCTGATAGATATCCCTACGTTACGCACATACTGCTAGTTGACCCCATCCAAACAATCTGTTTGGTGTCTGCGGTGCGTGCTCCAGGCCTGGCCTCTGATGGTGTTCACCACCCTGGGGAGTGACCCCCAGCAGTACTGCGTACCATATCCATGCCTGTGCCGTGCCCAGGACTGGTGTGGTGGCCAAGGCTAATCACCCCCTCAATAGTAGCACAATGTTGGCATAGGTGTGGGAGTGTGTGTCTGTCTATACAGTGTGTGTTGACTGCAAACACCTTCCACAACCCACACTGCCAGCACTACTGCCAGTATTGGCCTGCCAATGTGCATAATGAGCAGCAAGGTACCATGGGTATAGGTCAGACATGGTGGGCTGGCTAGGATGCATCTGCACAGGGCATAGGGCACTGGCTGTGACATTGTAGTGCCAGGCCACCACCTACACAGACAGGGTGACCTCTGTATGTGCTGCTGGGGGAGCACTCTCACCCTGAGTGTGCAGTGATGACAGCATGGCTAGGCACCCCCATAGTGCTGTATTGTGTTTCTCTCTTGTGATATATATGGGTTTCCTGTTGGGGCCTCCTCACAGAACTCTCTGCTTGTGTGTGCTGCCACCCCAGTTTTGGGTGCATGCATTTCCATCAGGGCTAACCAGCAGACTGTTCACAGCTGGTATGTGTCTTGATGGAGTGCCTTGCAGGGTGCAGCGGCTGATGGCTTGCTGCAGGTGAATATCAGATAGTGCTGGGGTGCATCTTTGGATATCCAGGCCTAAAGTCTGTCTGATATTGTGTTATGGCTGTGTGTGTGGAGCTGCTTGGACTGCCCTGTAGGGTGTCTGTTCCCCAGCAGGACTGGGGTTTGATGGTCCACTCTGCTGCCATGGTGGGGGTGGGATGGGGATCTGTTTGCCACCCGGGGGGGGGGGTTTCCACTAACTGAGACAGACAGAGATATCCAACATGTTTCTGCAGAACCTTCCTATCTCACAGGTTAGTACTGTTTTGGAGCTCTGTCATGGCCTCATCCAGCCATGGCGGGTGTTGTGGACCTGGTCCTGGCCACAACATCACACCCTCAGGGTGAGCACAGTACCCGCACAATGTGACGGTGTGTAGCTACTCTTTGCTGGTAGTCCACCCGCTCAGGACCCCCCTACCAGGCCGAGGTGCTGTGTGGGTGCACATGGACAATTCCCCCTACCAGGCCGGGTAGCTGTTGGGGTGCATTCCCCATCTTGTGTGCATCTGTGGACAGCTGATTTGCATGTGCAGTGCATCATGGGTACGGGTGGCCTAACCCTATCCTGTCTACAACAGCAGACTGTCTCTGGGGTGACGTGCAGGCTCTCTGCAGCCAGCCAGGTGCTTGCTATCAGCTATAGAGCTGTAGCCCAATGGTTACATCACTCCCTGTACAGCCAGAGGTCATGGGTTCAAACTCACAGTGGGGCCCTTTGATAGGGCCGTCCACAGCTTTATTTTTATTTACTGTACATATGTCTATGCCGGCAAAACCACACACAGCTTACT
Organism: Ichthyophis bannanicus; assembly: GCA_033557465.1. Taxonomy (NCBI): domain Eukaryota; kingdom Metazoa; phylum Chordata; class Amphibia; order Gymnophiona; family Ichthyophiidae; genus Ichthyophis; species Ichthyophis bannanicus. The sequence continues at coordinate 822,866,483 of CM066032.1, forward strand.
ATACCCATTAGGTGCCTCTGAGGGTGCTTTATAGGGCGCCCTATAGGCCACTTTATGGTTGCCATCCATATAGGGTGCATTATCCTGTGTCGCAACATACATGGTGCCCTATAGGGGACATTCTAGGGTGCCTTGGCGGACAGTGCACTGTAACATGTGCCTTACGGGCATCCGTATGTTAACACACTGTGAGAGCCGGTTTACTAGTGGTGGGAAATAAAATATAAATGGAAGGCCTCCTACAGCACTCCTCACCATGATACATAATGCCCCAGCCAGCCTTCTTCACTGGGCACTGTGAGGGGTTGAACCCCTGGCCCCTGCACCATTGGTCAGTGTCTTAACCATTGTGCTGTGGCTCTGTTCCTGTGTTTGTGCATCCGCGCGCAGCCTTGTAGCCATCAGCGCGCCATCTTGTGGCGCACTAAATTAACAGCGCGCCGCCTTATGCCGCACAACATGGAAATGCCCCTAAAATAATGCCTCAGCCAGCTGTCTTCAATGGGCACTGTGGGGAATTGAACCCATGACCCCTGCACGAGTGGTCAGTGTCTTAACCATTGTGCTATGGCTCCGTTCTTGTTATTTGCACATCAGCGCGCCACTTATCCCTCCCACTATTGGACTGCCCCCTCACACATCAGCGCGCTGCCTTCTGCCCACCGGTTCGCCGCCTTCTGTTGCCCACATTTATCAGCGCACCGCCTTCTGCCGCCCAAACTTAACAATGCGCCGCCATCTGCCGCCCACACTAAACAGTGCGCCGCCTTCTGCTGCCCAAAATTAATATGCCTCCTAACCACTTTTGCCCATAAATGTTGGTGCCTCAGCTGGTCTTTTTTGTTGAGTGCAATGGGGTTTTTTTTTTTTAATTCTTTATTTTCGTTTTATAACAACAAAGGAAAAGGAAGACATACAGCGAAAAGACAAATACATAACGTGTAATACATACACCAAAGTAAACCCCTACCACCCCCCTCCCCCCTGCTTCTTCTCTAGAAAACTAAGCATTCCCGAAGCGGGCGTGTACTTACATTATTGTGTTACAAAACCTAACGGTGATCTAAAACATGATGAGTGCACATTATACAGACATGTTGGAGCAATGAGCAGATTGTACATAATCATTAAGCATCTGCCATTTAGACAAGCAAGAATGAGTTTGGACATGGGGAATAGCTCTCCGAGGTATCTGCTCATATTTACTATATAAGCAGACGAGGTTCCACCATTCATTGACAGTAAGTCGAGAGCTATCCTTCCAATTCCTCGTGATTAAGCATATGGCTATACCCAGCATGAAATCAAGGAGAAAGCGACCCTTCTTAGGAAGAGAGGGGACCTCCGCCACAGAGCGGAGTCCCACGACCTTCCAAGAGAGAGGTTCATGAAAGTGTAAGATAAATTGAATACGACCCCAGACCCGCCCCCAATAGACCTGCAGTTGAGGACATTCATAAATAACATGAGCGAAGGTTCCCACAGCAGTATGGCAAGACCAACACAGGTCCCTAGCATTTGGGTTCCATTTGGCTATTTTTTCTGGGGTATAAAAGCATCTGTGTGCAAAGAAGAAGAGAGTTTGGGTAACAGAGGCAGACCGGGAAACCCGCACTACTTTACTCCAAAAAACGCTCCATTGCACAGGGGTTAAAGTGGTTTGCAGTTCGCGCTCCCAGGCTTGTTGGGCTCTAAAAGTGTCCGTGTCTGTACCCTGACAAATTATTTTATAAAAGTTAGAGGCTACCCCATGTGTACTACTAATGGAGTGAACTATCTCTAATAGCCCATCCTCAGTAGGGGCAGAGGGCGGCATGATTCGAGCACTTTTGAGGCAGTGTTGAAGCTGCATCAATTGAAAGTAGTGTTTCGCTGGTAACGCAAATTCCTTTTGTAAATCAGAAAAGGTTTTCCAACGAGCTGCAGAGAAAAGCTGTTGGGGTGTCCAGATCCCCCTGGAGTACCAGGGTTTCCAGGCTATTGTTCTATTTAGGACTTGAATTCTGGGGTTATTCCATAGCGGGAGTCCGTCCTGAGGACATACATTCGGGCCCAGTGATAGAATGAGAGTGTTAAAGGCCGCAAGAGTATCGACAATCATTGGTGGATGGCGGGTGTCTACTTGATAGGACATACCGGGGAGATGGGTCAACGGAATTGGGCTACTAAGCTCCTCTTCTATGTCAAGCCAAACTGGTCTGCTGTCTGTTGAGGCATCTAGCCATCGGGCACCTTGCTTAAGTAGAAAGTCTTGATGATATCTAAGAAAATCAGGAAATCTGGTACCCCCCTCGTTCCTTTGCAGACTGCAGTTTATGTTTAGCTATCCTTGGTGGCTTGCCCTGCCAGAGATAACGGACGAGAAGGCCCTCAATATCTTTATAAGTATGTAACGGAAGTAAGCATGGCAGCATTTCTAAAATGTAGTTCACTTTGGGGACTATCATCATTTTCACAGTTTCTAAGCGACCCCACCATGTGAGAGATAAGGGAGACCAACGATTTGTGAGTTCACGGACTTTGGAGACTACCTCTTTGGCATTAAAACTGATAGTGTCTTCTAAAGGAGAACAGTAATGGACCCCGAGATACTTCACCATGCGGGATTGCCAAAGGAAGGGAAAGACCTGCATGTCAGCCTCATGTACCCAGCGGTTCAGTGGGAATGCTACAGATTTGGTCCAGTTAATTTTATAGCCCGATAATTGTGAGTATCCGTCAATCAGATCCAAGACAGCTGGAACCGAATCGAGGGATACGAAGAGCATAAGGTCATCTGCATATGCAGAGAGTTTAATCTCCCTATGACTAAAGGGGACACCTCGAATACATGCAGACTGTCTAATAAGGAGGGCTAGGGGTTCAAGAGCGAGATCAAAAAGCATTGGTGATAGGGGGCAACCTTGACGCGTGCCTCTTTGGAGGTTAAATGGCTGAGATTTGATGGCGTTTACACAAATACTGGCGACGGGTTGAGTATACATGACTTGGAGATATCGGAGGAAGCCCTCTCCAAAGCCATACCATCGGAGAACTGCAAATAAGAAGGGCCATTCTAGACGATCAAAGGCTTTTTCGGCATCCAGGGAAAGACCCACCCATGGATGGTCGAGATTGGCAGCACTAGATAGCACATGGCACAAGGTCCGAGCATTGTCAGCAGTTGATCTGCCGGGTATAAAACTGCATTGGTCGGGGTGAATTAGGGTAGCCATCATGTCAGATAGCCGGGTGGCCAAGATCGTTGCGAAGATCTTATAGTCGGCATTAAGTAGTGAGATTGGACGGTAGTTGGCGGTCAGAAGCGGGTCTCTGCCTTCTTTCTCAAATACAACCACATTAGCTGCAGAAAAGGATCCCAAAGAGGATGTATCTACCGCAAGGGCAGTAAAATAGAGTTTTAAATAGGGAACTAAATCTGCACTGAACGTTCTGTAGAATTCGGTCGGGAGACCATCGGGCCCTGCGGCACGGCCCGAGGCTGTTCGTTTTAGGGCAGATTGGATCTCTGAAGTAGAGAAGGGTTCATCCATCGCATCCCTATCATCTTCAGAGAGGGTCGGCCGCTGAATGCCAGAAAGCAATCGCTCGAATGTCTCTGACGAGAACTCACATTCAGATTGATATAGGCGGGTATAGAAATCCCGAAAGAGCTCTACAATGTCGGAGTCGGTGGTCACTATGCCCCCTCCCTGTGGAGCTCGAAGGGCCGCAACGCGTTTGGCTTCTTTTTGACCTTTCAATGCATTGGCTAAGAGTCGACCGGCTCGGTTATTTTCACGATAATATGTCCCTCGCTGAAGCTCAATACTCTTAGAAGCTGCAGTTGAGAGGATTGAATTATATTGAAAACGGAGACGCTGTAATCGAATTAATACACATGGGTCAGTGCGTGAAGTTAGAACTCGTTCGCCTGCTTTTATTTGTTGGTCTAGTATGAGCAGCTGCTGTTTACGTTGTTTCCGCAGGCGGATTTGATAGCTAGTGATCGTTGCCCGAATGGCCGCTTTGAAGCCCTCCCACCAAGCCCAATTCGCAGTATCTTGGGGTAGATTAAAATGGAAGTAATCCTGTATGGCTGCTCGAATTTCTGACTGGAACTCTGGCTGAGTTAACAGGGCTCTATCAAAGAACCAGGCTCCCGAGTTTCCCTGGGGTGCAGTAGTGTGTAATTGAAAGGAAATGGCAGCATGATCTGAAATATGTTGGGAGTGAATCTTTGCAGTGTCCACCTGAGGAACTAACAGTTTTGAGATTAGAAAGAAGTCTATGCGAGACTGAGATTTATGAGGGGAGGAGAAGAAGGTGAAGTCAAGCTCATTGGGGTGTAGTAACCTCCATAGATCAACTAAAGCAAGATCCTTGATCAGGGAGGTAAGCGTGGCGTGACTCTTGGGGGGACCACTCGTCCTAGGTGGCTGTTTGTCAATCAGGGGATCAAGGACTAGATTGAAATCCCCCCCAATGATCAATGAAGTATTAGCAGAAGCCTGCGCAACCTGAGCAATGGTAGCAAAAAAGGCAGGGTCATCAACATTAGGAGCGTAAAGGCATATACATGTAACTTCAAGGCTACCTATCTTGAGGTGAACTCTAGACCATCTACCTTCTGTATCTGAGCTAGTCGCAATAACAGTAGCATGCAAAGATTTCCTAACCAGTATGGCAACCCCACATTTCTTAGAAACGGCTGGGGAATAGGCGGCCACCATGTAAGGTTTAATATTGAGTTTAAGAGTTTCCTTCGAATTTAAATGCGTTTCTTGGAGAAAAATCAGATCCGCTGCTTCCTGACTGAGGTAGCTTAGGATTTTCTTCCGTTTTATCGGATTATTGATGCCTTTTACGTTCAATGAGAAAATCTTACATGGTGCCATCAATCGGTAATAGACATTTTAGGTAAGGGCGCTTGATAACATATAACATAAGCAGAATCTGTACAACAATGTCATAATCACCGAGTATTCTGGCTAATACACCCCATATTGAAAAGTATGCACCAACGTATCTTAGAGAAGAAGCAAAACCCCCAAAGAATATGGCGACCATATGTCTGCGGGAGGAGGCCCTAGAGAGGAAATAGAAAGACATGTAAAAAAAAGAAAAGAAACACCAGAGTCCATAATAACACTGTCTCTGATACTCATCGAGGCTACTGTGGGTAGATGGAGTCGGGTCACAGATACCATCAAGAGTAAGGCAACAGGCCGCCCACGCCAGACTCTTTGCTAGGCTGCGGCAGATCCAATATGGCAGGTACAGCGGATATGAGGAGACTTGCAGGAATATTCTGGAAGTCAGCGCATCAAGTCGGCTTCTTTGGAATCCAAAAACTCCGCTAGTAGATCAGGGTCCTCAAATGTTCTTGTCTGATTGTGAAGCATGACTCGGAGCTTGGCCGGGTACATCAGGCCATAGCGTGCTTGTAGTTGTTGAAGCCTCGGCCGGAATTCCAGAAAGCGCTTTCGGCGGTCGACCGTAGGTTTAGCCAAGTCGGGATAGAAGGAGATCTTGTGGCTCTCAAACTCCATATGGCCCTTTGCCCGAGAGGCACTTAGAATTTGCTCCACGTGTTGATATCTCAATAGTCGAAAAATGATAGGCCGCGGGGTCTTCCTGTTGAGCGTTATGCTTGTGGGTACACGATGAGCGCGATCAATCTCCAAATCTTTGGTAAAGGTGATTTGGAGCAGGGAAGGGAGGATTTTACATAAAAACTCTTTCATGTCTCCCGATTCCGCTCCCTCCGGTATGCCCACGAGTCGTATGTTGTTGCGGCGCGCTCTATTATTGCCATCTTCCACCTCTTTCTGCAAGGCCCGCACCTGTCGTTCAACTTTGTCGAGTTTGGACAACCGGGCCGCATGGGAGTCCAATGTGCTCTCCATTTTGTCCTGACGCGAAGAAAGCCCTTCTAGCTTGCTTTGCAGCACACCAAAATCTTCCTGCAGCACTCGGAGTGCTTCACCGTTTGCCTGCACAAGGTTTTTGACCCCTCTAATCTCTACGAGGATTTCCTGCTGCATTTCGGGGCCCTCGCACAAGGCCGGCCCCTTCTGCGGGGACGGAGGTTCAGTTTTGGAACGTTTGCCGTGAGAAGCCGCTGGAGATCCAAATTCCAGGCGCGTTGGTTTGGTCCCCGCCATCTCACCAATGTGCCCCGGCAAGATCAGAGTAGAAGTTCCAAGTATGTGAGGTGTTAATTCAGGATTCTGAGTAGGCCTCTCGGGAGCCTCAGCGTTATGCGACCATCCCGCTGGACATCAGGCTCCGCCCCCCTGCAATGGGGGTTTGAACCCCTGGCCCCTGCACCATTGGTCGGTGTCTTCACCGTTGTACTAAAGCTCTGTTGTTTGTCTTTGCAGCAGCGCCCCACTTAGCCTTCCCACGCGCTAATGTGGGCCCCGCACATTAGCGCGACGCACACACGTACGGTCCAGTGTTTTGCTTTTTTCTGCCTGGCCCGCCCACTCCTTATATGGCACCAGCACACTAACGGGAACCCGCACAGCAACGGTGTTTAGTAAACATGCCCCTTAGTAATTACCTCAGTGCGGCAGTAGTATATATAGAGATTTTATACCTGCCAGGAGCCACTGGAGGTGCTACTGGAGCCTTAAAAGAAGCCAGAGCACCAGTAGCCCTGAGGACATGAGCCACCAACACCAGGCTAGTGCAGTGAGTGCCGGGGAAGTTAAACTGCATGCCACAGAAAGCTCCACTTTGCCCGGAACCACAGAATCTAAAGAGCCAGTTCCGCTAGAGAGTACAGTCCCTGCGCTGGAGAGCAATGAGGCTTGTGCTCCGCCTAGTGCTGAGATGAGGCCTGCTATTTAAGCCTCCGGTGAGCCATTAGAGATTCCTACAAACCTGGTGGGAGGGGATGAAGCCACATTTACCAGAAACACGTGGAAGCCCTTGAAACGATGCACATGCAAGCCCCATTCTTGAGGGATTTAGCCAAGCAGACAGGGCCATGTTTCGAGAAGGTGGAAGACTGGGAGTTTCAGAATTTCACACCTCTGAAAACATCTCATTGATCAGTGAGGGCTACTGAATGGTAAAAAAAAGACTTTGATACTAGACTGCCAGTCCTGGAAACTCTTCTGGAATAAGTGAATTTCTACACTGAGGAACAACTATGGCTCTGGCAATTTCAAAGTTCCAGAATTGGAAGCAGTGAGGAGCTGGACTTGACTACCAGACAGTCTGGACCTGGCCAGTTTCCCAGCATTCCCTGTCCTGCCCTCCAACCAATGTGCCCAGTGAACGTATAGTTTCCATGGCAAAGGATTTCATAATTCTCTATCGTTTATGGCTAGCTCTGCATTTGGTAGAAAACCTAAAGACAAACCTCCCCTTGTTTAGTTTCTCTTCTTTTTTTATGCAGCTGGTAAGAGAAATGAGTGTAGAGCTAAATTGAAAGGCAATTGCCACAATCTCTATCTTCAACGTTTACCTGTTTTTGACAATTTCCACTGCAGTCTCTTCAAGATGGTGCCCATTTCCTATGACTACCTTTCAGCCCCCAATTCCAAAACTAAAAGACAAAAGTAAGAAATTAAAAAATATAAGTAAAACCCAAAACAGCGAGGAAATAAAAGAAAAAGAACTAAAAACATTCCCTCTACTGCTTTGTGCTGCTTTGTGCTGCTATTTTTGTCATGGCCTGCTCCTTTGTTGTCATTTTGATCTCAAGATCCAAACATCAGCCATATTTAAGTGGTTGTAGTTCCCACCCCTGTGGCCTGCTATCATGTTTCCATCTTGTTTATGTCTTTTTGAAGTTGTGGTTTCCAGAATTGTACACAGTACTCCAAATGTGGCCTCCCCAGAAACTTATACAGAGGCACTATCACCTCCTTTTCCCTGCTGGCCATTCCTCTCCCTGCACACCCAAGCATCCTTCTGTCATTCATTGCAACCTTTTCTAGTTGTTTGGCTACCTTAATATCAATCAGAGATGATTAATCCCAGGTCCCACTGTTCTTTCATGCACAGGACTACTACACTCACTGCCTATGCAGAAACTACATTATCTTGTGTTTAAGCAGCACTTCCATAAATTTACTTACCACAGAGGTCAGACTGATTGGCCTGTAGTTCCCAATCTCTCTTTATTTCTGCTTCATTTTAGAGGGATCACATTCTCCCTTCCCCAATCCTCTGGGACCATTCCCAACTCTAAGGAAGTATTGAAATGTGGTAGGCGACGGCCTATGATCCATGCTAATTGAACTAAGCAGACAGGCCTAACCAGCTTGACCTGTAAATGCAGCCTGTGGAGAGGCTATAGGATTGCACATCCCCCAATATGCTGCTATAAACCATGGATTTAATAAGTATGATTGTAGTGACCTAGACAAGTAGAATTTGAGTCTGAGAAAATAGAGAAATATGTTATGCTCACTGATAAGAGAATGCAGCTGTAAGGGATTTAATTAAAACTGATGATAGAGAAGCTGCAGAGCCCTGCTCCCCTGCACGTACAAATTGGCTCTATGGCCTTGAGAGTGTGAAAGTAACAAGTTGATGAACTGACCATTGTAATTGGGACTAGAAGGGGGGCAACCAGGTGCTGAGCCCAGACCAGAGTCCCGATTGGGTAGCCATATCAGTACCGGGACCAATAGATGGGTGAGAGGGGTACTGGGACCAATGAAAAGTTTGCCTATGCTTAGAATGGACAAGAAAGCTATAAAAGTTGTTGTTTTACTAGAAGCCATTGCTCAGCCATTTTGAAATTGCTTATTGCTTGAGCCATGTGCACATTAAACTGGCTTGGATCCTTGAAAAGACTCCTGGATTTATTTATTGCATGCTTATCTGCTGCTACATTCTTGGTGCGTTGGCCTGGAAGTGCGAGTGGTGGATAGTGTTCAAGTGAATAAATCCACGTAATTCGCCTTGAGGTTTGGACCGGTTGGAACCATGCCAATCCGACGCAGAGGAATTCCCTGGGCCCACTGATCCTCTTGTATCGGAGGGAGTTCTGCCTGGCCTCGGCAGGCACTGGTTCCGGCTGGAACAACACCTCCGACCCGGGGGAGTCCAGGATCCAACTCAGAAGCTGGTGAGGTATCGGGGACCGGATCCGTAAGTATAGTTTTGAAAACCTGTCTAGACAGATGAGTTAGAACTGCAGTGTTTGGTAAGACTTAAGTCTTTGTTTGAAAATCCTTGGATGAGTATTCGCGAGGTACAGCTGTTATAGAGAATCATGATTCAGCCTAGTCAGAACAGACAGGAACTTGGAATTGGTAATCTCGAGATAAATTGGAAATTGGTAAGAGAGCATGATCAACTCTCAAGACGAGCCGAGTACCCCTGCATGAGTATTCGCGGGGCGAAACCCTTGTCTTTTTGTAATTGGGAAATTGGATAAGACTAGTCAGAATAAATAGAAAGGAATGCATTCTAAGATACGTTGCTAGCATGATTGTGTGAATGAAGTGTGAATGAGAGGTCTGGCAGCACGGACCAAGCAGAGTAGACTCTGGACTAGCGCAGTTCCTAGCCGGGTGACTGCGTCTAGGTCGCAAAACGGAGGAAGCGTTTGGTGTATTGTCCGTCCTACTGTGTATCTGTTTTTTGTTCTCTGTTGAAACCACGAGTTTCCCTTCTGTTATAAATGTGAGATTATTCTGTTGAGTAATTTGTGACAGTTCACTGATTAAGAAATTGTATTAATAGAGCAGAATGAAGACCTAAAACACCTACAGTCATTTTTAGAAATCAAAAAGCTGGTCTCACCCAGTTGGTTTTAGCACAGTGAAAAAGCTGACAGGGGGCGTGTCTGAAGGAAAGAATGTATAGTGTTTTTCTAACCCCGTGCAGGCTTAAATCTAAATGCTGTTAGTTTGTGCTTATTTCAGGACAATTGTACCTGTATTATTCAATAGGTTTTTAATAATAATGTTCCTTCTGCTGTGGTTATGTAATATATATCATTTATTTATCATTTAATAAGAATGTTTAGTCAGGATTGTGGGTCCCGATAGTTTTTGGGTTTAGCCTGAAAAGGATTAAGTTTGTATTAATCCCTTATGGGTTGCGGACCAAGTGAGAGGAATTTCTGTCGGCTGTATGTTCAAATTTTCAGTAAGCACTGAAACAGTTTAAATAGGAAATGATAAAGAACTGTTTTTGTTTTTCCTTTGATCTACAAAGTAATTAGATCACGACTTAACATTGATTTAAATTGTTTTTTTCTGGCATCTCTGTCCATGTGAATGAGAAGTCTCTTTTTATGAGCACAGTTCAATTGTTTCCCCGCGAGCAGAGGGGTGTGGCTTCCACATAGCCTGCAGAGGAAAAAAAAAAAAAAAAGGGGGTTCTGAAGAGACTGCTGGAGACTGCAGGAGATTTCTCCTAGGAATGAAAAGGGACTCCCGATTTGAAAAGTCTCTTCATTTAATCGAAGCGTGATGAATTTATAATTAGTTTTTTTCTCTGGTTTCACTAGCTCTGTTTAACCAAAAGTTTTAAAAACAAAGTTTATCTTTTTATGAATGAGTATAAGTCATTTGAATGCATGCTTCCCCTCTGTGCTGGTTACTAATGAACAAATCAGTTAGCTACACTGACCTTTACAATATTGGCTTTTAAGATAAATTAATCTGTGTTTCTGTATTTAAAAAAAGGAAAGGTGTACTGTATTTTATGAAAAATATCCGGAATGTCTTTTAAATATTTGCTTCCTGAACTAAAAAATAATTTCTTTTGCAGAGACATGCTGACAGATAGCTATAGTTCTCTCTATAAGAAGCATAATGGATGTATGTGCTCAATCTAAGTGTTTCCTGCCTGCCCTATGTTTACAGAAATAATAAGTGTCTTTTCAAGTATGATCAAGAATTTCAGTAAGGGATTTACTGAAGATTATGAAATGTCTCTGTCCCAATCAGGATTTTGCCCCAGAATTTCTAGATATCCTGTCTCGTCTCTCTCTCTCTCTCTCTCTGTAAGTAGTTCTGTTCAGAGTGCTTAAGGGGGGGATGGAGCCCAGTCCACCGATGATGTCAACCCCCCCCCCCCCCCCGGTGGGCGTGAACTAATGTGCCCACAGCAGAGAAGTGGATCCTTAAAAAAAAAATAAAAAAAAAATCAACCTCCTGGATAGAGCATTGCTAGGAGAAACAGAATCCAGGAGAGGGGGGGGGGGGGGACTACAGATTCCCAAGTAGTTTGCTAGCCACCTCTGCAACAGGGGAATGTCCACCCCCTCCGGACTAGAAGTGAAAGTCAGCTGACCAGACTTGTTTAGAACTGAAAAAAAACTGCATTATACACTGAGGAGTTTTAGGACTTGATTGAACTAATGAACGGAAATTGCAAAGAACTGGATGAATTTGCGGGCATAATGGTTAAATGAAAGTTAATCAGAGGGTGTGTGAATTGTGAAAATAAATGTAACAGAGAAAGTGAATGATATTTTAGTTGAATGATGTGAGGAGGTTATCCTAATCGAAGGAACAGAGGAAGTGAAAAACTGGGTGTGAGTACGCCCATTATAGAAAAAGAAGGACATTAGAGAAGTGAATGCCCGTATCTTGACTCCACCCCAGGAGGGAGTACTTGATTGTAGAATCATAGACAGAATAAAACCAAGCACAGTGTTTCAGCACGAGAGTGGAGCAGCTATAGCGTGAGTGGCAGCCTGAGAGGGCTACAGCATGGATGAAGACTAGGCCAGACCGGACTCTCCAGTTTCCCTGGGTCCCCAGGAGTCAGTCTGAAAAATAGGGGACCAATATATGGACTTTTATGGGGGATACAGGAGCAGAATACTAAAGCCAGTAGCCCCTGTGTTTTTCTCGCAAAGCCTTTTCTGCAGAACCACATGTGTGAACTAGAAAAAAAATAATAATAATAATGTACCAGTTCCTGTATATGCCTGAATGCCCTATTCCATTTTTGGGCCGAGACCTGCTTGCAAAGTTTCAAGCACAGATATCCTCTGTTGAAGGAAGAAAAAAATGAAACTCAAAATCTGCTGGCCTGATGGTGTTAACTGTCCCCAAGAAGAAGAATGGCGGTTCTATTCACCTGCATCCAAAGCAACAAGCTGTACACTTACCAACCTCATAGCCCCACCTGGAGGATGGGCAGAAGATAATCCACCTGGCCTAGCGAAGAACATAGCCCCTGCCATTGTCACCCTCAAGCCAGTCAAGAAGCCTGGGACAGGTGATTACCGCCCAGTGCAGGATCTAAGAAGAATGAATGATGCAGCTGAAACTATACAACCAGTGGTACAAAAATCCTTATATTCTCTTGGAACTGATCTCTGCTGAAGCTATACATTTCATCATTCTGGACTTAAAAAGATGTTTTTTTCTGCATACGCTTAGCCCAAGACCCCACTACAAGGAGGCGGGGCCAACTCATCTGGACAAGATTACCTCAAGAATTCAAGAACTCGCCTCACTCAGCAAAAGATTTGACAAGTTATCCAGAAACTCCAGAAAAAAAAAAAGAAAAAATTCTACTTCAATATGTGGACAACTTGCTCATAACCACCAACTCAGAAAGTGAATGTCCACCAGCCACCAGTGAACTCTTGCACCTTTTTAATGAGGCTGGATACAAAGTCTCAAGAGCCAAAGCATAATTATGTCAAACAAGTTAAATACCTAGGATTCCAGTTGTCCAGCGGAATTCGACGCCTGGAACCCTTACCAGAACGCAAAGCAGCTGTATGCAGTATTCCTACTCCAACCACCAGGAGGCAAGTGAGAGCCTTCTTGGGTGCCACAGGGTACTGTTGTATATGGATCCCCAATTTTGCGTTGCTAGCAAAACCATTGTATTACATTGTATCAAGCTACCAAAGGAATGAAAAAGTCTCCATTGGATTGGGGACTTGAATAGGAATGCAGTCTTTTGATCTTTGAAAACCGCTCTGATGTTATCACCAGCTCTGGGTCTACCAGATGTCCAGAAAACCTTACAGTCTCTATGTTCATGAGTCGCAAGGAAATGTTCTAGGAGTGTTGACTCAATCTCTTGGACCTTATTTGAGAAGCTGTTACAGCTACAGCCTTCCTAGTAAGCAAAAAACTAAAAGAAAAATCCCTTTGAGACAGAATCTTCAAGTTACAGTACCACACTCTGTTCTAACCAATATGAAATACAAAGGAAATTACTAGCTAACAAATCTATGAATGTTGAAGTATTAGAGTATGTTGTGTGAAAACCCCAGATACAACTGAAGGGTCAGTCAAGCTTTCAATCCTGCTATGTTGTTATCAGTTGGTCTTGATCCCCTGATCATGACTGTTTAGAAATTATGGACACTGTATTCTCAAGCCACCTGGATTTGACTGATGTCCCTCTGGAGAACCCTGAACAGACTTTCTTTGTGGCTGAAGGCAGTTTCATCATCAATGGACATTGTTGTGCTAGATATGCAGTGGTGACCCCTGATTTGGTAGTTGAGTCCTCAGCCCTGGCCCCAGAAACTTCACCACAGAAAGCTGAACTGATAGTCCTCACTAGAGCACTAACAATAGGAAAAGAGCCCTGTCTAAATGTGTACCCAGATTTCAAGTATACCCTTACAACCTTGCATGCATATGGGGCCCTGTACAAAGAATGAGGGTGGATAACCTTAGGAAGCAAGTCCATTAAGTATAGCCCCAAGATATTGATATTAATAGATACATACTGCCTATAGATCTCAGAATTTAGGAAAAGTAGAATGTAGGAATAGAACCCTGAAATCTCAGTTGTCTAAACTTTGCCAAGAGGTTTACCTGAAGTGGCCCCAGGTTCTTCCCATAGCCCTTCTTAGGATATACTTAGCCCCTGCTAAGTCTTTAGGAGTTTCCCCTTTTTGAGATTCTGTATGGACAACCCCTGCCTATTGTATAGGAAATAAAAGGAGATATGAGACAGATAGGATCTGAAATTATTAGACATGAACTATTGGTTTTAAGTTCTGTTTTGCAGGAGTCTTCATACCTGAGTACAAAATCGATTACTCATCAATTTGCCTGCACCCCTGCATCCTTTCAAGCCTGGAGTCTCGGTGTGGATCAAAGAGTGGAGAAAGATACTGTTAGCCCTGCATTGGAGGGGACCCTATGTCGTCATCCTGTCAACAACTCCAACTGCAGTAAAAGTCGCAGAATTTGAACCTTGGATCCATCATAATCAAGTGAAGCCAGCAGCTGCTCTTGAACCTAATCACTGAACTACTGTACAGCATCCTGAGACTCCATTGCACCTCACCCTACGACAACAACCACGGACCTAAGACTTATTGGTCCCTCAGAAACTGCACTGTTTCAAGACTGTTTGTTTATCTGAAGGTAAGCCTCGCATCTGGAAAAAACTGCAATCATCAGAAAGAGACTGTGTTGTGTTAAGAAATTGAATCTTCTAAGAGACTGTGTTTAAATACTCTGAAAAGACTGTTTTGATCTCCTAAAGAGTGAACTGCTCTAAGGAAGCAATAATAGCCTAAGAGACTATGCTATGATATTTTAAGAAATTGAGACATCCCAGAGGACAGTGATACTTTGGAATCTACAGCCCTACTCCTGCCAAAAAGTTGGTAGGTCTACGTACGGCAGAAGCTTGGGGATCTACAATCAACCCTACATCTGTTATCTGTTGTGGAAGTCGACAGTTCCACCAATTTTCCAGAGACTATGCCCATTATGAATTATTATTATTGCTTTATTTTGGCAGCAGCCTTGGAGTGCTTTGAAATGACTTTTGCCTTATCTCCCTGGGCAGCCTGTATAAGTACAACATGAACTGGACCGAAGGTCACTCAGACCTTGTTTTATCATTCTTCCTATACTTGCATTGGTATACTCTCCAATCCAAAAGTTGTTCTAGATCTTGACTTTCTACAAGGCTATGCAAGCCACCGTTGCAATTCCTCATACCACCACCAGAACTTGTTTCTTGAACTTACTGGAGCAATAGCATCTAGTCTCCACACTTCTGACTGTTTCTATTGTGGAGGAACTAAGATGGGAGATCAGTGGCCCTGGGAGACGTAAGAACTGAACTATTCTATCCTATACAATCAGACTGATTTACATAATACTACTAGTGAGTGGGTATTGGCCCACCCCATTGTTGACAGTTTGTGTTTTGTTCGGACTGGACCACAATCTACTACGAAGGATGGACAGCTGGTCTGTCTAAATCAGAAGCTTTACGACAGCACAACAAAAGATGCAACTGAACCTTCTAATCCTTTAGTTCTTTTTCCCACTCTTGCCAAACTATGGACTTTGACTATCTGCCTGTTGCTCCCTTGTTTCTTGCCATTTTGCTTGCAAATGATAACTTCAGTTATTAATAACACTGTAGAGCGTAAGACAGCTACAAAGATGCTAGCTATGTGAACTTACTACCCTATACCACAGAGTGATACCTTTACCTAGTATTATGTGATTTGATTCTCACACCTTATTAACATGCGGGTGAGAATAATCAAAGGGGGGAATGTGGTAGGCGACGGCCTATGATCCATGCTAATTGAACTAAGCAGACAGGCCTAACCAGCTTGACCTGTAAATGCAGCCTGTGGAGAGGCTATAGGATTGCACATCCCCCAATATGCTGCTATAAACCATGGATTTAATAAGTATGATTGTAGTGACCTAGACAAGTAGAATTTGAGTCTGAGAAAATAGAGAAATATGTTATGCTCACTGATAAGAGAATGCAGCTGTAAGGGATTTAATTAAAACTGATGATAGAGAAGCTGCAGAGCCCTGCTCCCCTGCACGTACAAATTGGCTCTATGGCCTTGAGAGTGTGAAAGTAACAAGTTGATGAACTGACCATTGTAATTGGGACTAGAAGGGGGGCAACCAGGTGCTGAGCCCAGACCAGAGTCCCGATTGGGTAGCCATATCAGTACCGGGACCAATAGATGGGTGAGAGGGGTACTGGGACCAATGAAAAGTTTGCCTATGCTTAGAATGGACAAGAAAGCTATAAAAGTTGTTGTTTTACTAGAAGCCATTGCTCAGCCATTTTGAAATTGCTTATTGCTTGAGCCATGTGCACATTAAACTGGCTTGGATCCTTGAAAAGACTCCTGGATTTATTTATTGCATGCTTATCTGCTGCTACAGAAAAAGTCAGACAGGAGAACCACCAGAATTTACCTAAGTTCCTTCAATACCCCCAAATGCATCCCCATCTATCCCCATCATCTTGTCTGTTTTTAGTTTAGCTAACTCCTCATGAACACAATCTTGTGAAAATAGTTTACCTCTCTCCCATTCCTATTTGTGTTTGTTTTCTGAGATCTTACTTAAGGCCCTTCATCTGTTACTACCGAGCATCAGTGACATAAATTCTACTCAAGCAGCCCCTCCCCCCCCACAATGTAGGAAGGAGGGGGGGGGCCCAGGCAGAGGGGAGACCCACACAGTGGTGAAAGCAAGGTGGCAAACTTACTTTTAAGTCTTTGCTGTGCTGCTTCCCATTTTCTCTGTTCTTCAGGCCCAGCAGCCTTCACTTCCTGCTGCCAGGCTTAGAGTGAAGTCTTGTGAAGACAGCCACAGTTTGTTAGACTTTGGTCTGGTGGTGGGAGGTGAAGGCAGACTACACATTTCCCAGGACATCATGTCTGGTTGGCAGATGGACTCCTCTGTACCCCTCAGAAGGGAATCACAAACCACCACTACCCTTTGCTTCCTAGTGGCCACTGATTCTGCAACCTTGATCCTGCAACTTTGGTGTTTTTCAGCTCTGGTTCCTCTTGTTCCAGGGATGTTCTTGACTCCTCCATTTCCAGTGCAGCAAATGGGATCTTCAGTTCAAGAGAAGGTAGAGTTAGGATATTGATTCTGCAGCTTCTGGTGACCTGTGGCCAGCTGTTCTCTTTCCGTACAGTGTCTTCTTTCCCTCTGCTGGAGATCTTTGATGCCTCAAGAAGAATTTCATCAATGAAATTCTTGTTGTCATGGATGCTTCTCAGCCGCGCCCCCTCCTCTCTCAGTTCCTCCTCCTCCTCTTTCTTCATGGAGGAGTATTTCATAACTTGCCTGCAGAGGTTCTCTCTCTGTAATCCGCTTCTGCCATGGATGATAGCTGTTTATCTGAGGTTAGTCAGCTGGATACCTCCAGGCTATCAACCACAGTTCCTGCCTATGTTGAACTCTGCAGGCTCCCATCTGGTGCTGATCATTAGAGATATGCAAGTTTAGGCACTCAAATGACCCAGTATGCATCCATTGGCACATATTTGGTCATTTGAGTGCCTAGACTTTTTATGCCTGCAAATTGCTTATGCACTCATATCTACAAATTAACACGTGTACAACTGATTCGCATAAGTTTTAGTGCATATGTAAGGTGCACATTTAAGATAAATGTGTAAAAAAATATGACAAAAATGTAGAAATCAGGAAAATTTCTGAAACATATGAACACTGACTACAGTTCTTTTGGGCTGTGCACATCTCTATTGGTTATTGTTCTCTCCTCTCTGTTATACCCATCTCTTTCCCTTCTTTAAACACAGCCCCCCCTTACTATCAAAATCAAGAGATATGTCAGTTTCATTCATAACACTATAACCTACAAGGGTCATTAAAACATGCTTTAGGTCTAAGCACAACCTAAAAGAGCCCACTATGGAAATTATAAAAGCTACATCATTCCCACAGTGGCATAAGAGCTGGGTCAGTAGAAAAGTAGAAGGATAGGTAGCCACATCCTAGAGCAGAGGCCATAGGTCTAGCAGGGTTTATGGTGTACCTCCTCCTTCCTGAATGACCCCAGCCTGACTCCTCAGCTTAAGTATACACTGGACAAGTGAAGGCACATTTTACAAAGGATGTCCAAGTGCAATCTGGGGCATCCAAGCCAAAATGTCTGAAAAAGAGTCAGCTATGTCCATGTTCCGGCATGATTTCATAAACATGAACGTATCCGATATGGATGTCCGTGGGGGCATCTACATAGGTATCTCCACCATAGTCTTGAAGACCAGAAATCTCCAGCATAGTATGGAAGAGATGATGCGTGGTGGTGCAAAAACAAAACACTTGGACCAATTACACAAAGAATAACAGTGTGCTTGTGGAGTATACGCTACACCCTCCAGATGTCTTCAGGCCCAAACAAGCACTTTTCCAATGCATATTGGTGCCTGGAGTAGGTCTAAAGTTGGCTGAAGTTGCAGACATTCCTGAGGTTTTTAAAATCAATTGAGGACACTTATGTTCATTGCCCTGCCCCAGCCCTGCTCCTGGCACACTCCCTACCTACTTGGGCATCCCTGTAGTGGAAATATCTTTAAAAGCCATTTGTAAAATCAATTGTGTGAGCACTCAGCTGGCTGGAAGGTTGCTCTTGAGATCGCATGAATTGATTTTTGTTTCCCTGATGCAGATAAGTTTGTCTTATCGAAACATAATATTGTGTTGGGTTCATTGATAACACTTTATATGGGATTAGATAAGTTAAGATTGTCATGCATTTGTGATTTAACTGGACCTATGATGACATTGAGCATTACTAGTAATGGCCTTTGTTTAGCTGTTATATCAGAAGGCTTGTGTAGCCTCTGTTGCTCTTAATATTTGAGGTCCTTGTAAAAATATCTTTAGAGATTTGTGTATGGATTTTTTTAATAAGATTTCAACAAAATTTACAAGCAATCATACTTGAAATGGAAACAAGACATGAGTAAGAAAAGTAAAACAAGAAATATACCAATATAAAGTTATTTACTCCCAGTCTTAAACTAGTCCACACACTAGAGAGACCCATATTGATTAAGGAAAATACAACAAAATAAACTCATAGGAATAGATAGACCCACGAAAATCCGGTAAACCTATCCTGCAAATAAACCCACTCACCTAAGGGGCAGCAGATAAACGAGCGCTAATAAAGGAAACTAACTTAGTAGGCTCATAAAAAATATAAGAAACAGATTGAATTTTTACCAAACATTTACAGGGAAACTTGAGGAAAAATAAACCTCCCCTCTGAATCACCCCAGACTTTAACAACAGAAACTCTTTTCTCCGTTTTTGCGTTTCCCGAGATAAATCAGGAAACATTCGAATAGATAACCCTTTAAACAAAACTGTATGTTTCTTGAAATACATTCTCAATAGCCATTCCCGGTCAGACGCAAGAGCCAGTGAAATCAACAAAGTAGCAGGAACCACACTCTCAGATACAGATGTTTTAAAAATCTCAGAAAGATTTAAAACATCTAGTGCCTCTTTCTCTACCGGAGAACCCCCAGTTACACCTTTAATTTTTTTCCCAGTGGGTAAGTAATAAATTTTTGAAAGCGGAGGATGTGATTCCTCAGGAACATTCAACACCTCTATCAGATATGCTTTAAACATGTCACGGGGAGTAACCATTGATGACTGAGGAAAATTCAATAACCTAATATTCATTGCCCTATTCTGATTTTCCAACATTTCCATTTTAAATTTAACTCCAAGCATATCTTTACATACATCATTAAATTTATCCTCCAGTTGTGTAACCTTATTATCCATGAGCAAAGCTTGAGATTGTAAAAGAGACACAGAGTCCTGGCAATTCTGGACTTTCCCTGCATTTTCCTGGATTAGCTTCAAAGTAGCATTAGTTTGGGACACCAAACACTCACCAAACTTTGTCAATGCCAACCAAATAGAGTCAAGAGTTATATGTTCAGGGCGCTCCAAAGAAAAGGGTTCCAGTAGAGGTAATTCAGACGAGATCACAGGAAACGATGCCAAGTTACCCAAAGAATTAACATCGAGGAGAACTTGCTGCTTAACTGCCGCTTCCCTTTCAACTCCCTCTGACGCTGACCCCGGAACCACTGACTCTGAAGCTGTACCCTTCCCTACAACTGAAGAAACTGCGCTGACCTCCTTGGATCGTGCCTCTCCAGAGGCACTAAGGCTCAGAAAGTTTGCAGGGAGTATGGGCGGTTTCTGCAAATCCGGAGTGAGATCGCACCCAGAGGAAGACGCCGAACTTTCCGGTCCCGGCATTGACACAAGCGGGGTAACTCCGGAAACCAACCGAGACTCGCCGTGCTGCTGCACAAAGGTATCCATCGGACCAACCTTGGTTACAGATGCAGAAGAGGGCTTCTTGGGCAGGGGAGGGTCCTCTCTTAACTTCCCCTTTTGCTTAGGCATAGGAAAGCAGCTCACAGCAGTGTGGGTCCAGCGGCCATCTTGGATTAGCTGTTATATAGGAAGGCTTGTGTAGCCTCTGTTGCTCTTAATATTTGAGGTCCTTGTAAAAATATCTTTAGAGATTTGTGTATGGATTTTTTAGTTGTGTGCTGAAAAATAAAGCAGGCACATCCAGGTGCAGACACAAATTCACAAATGTGGATGTGCCCAATATGGATGTCTGTGGAGGTGTCTATATAGCCAAACATATAAGTACATATAGGACCAATATTCGTTGTTTTTTAAAGTATACCGTATATGTGGAAACCCCAAGATCTTAGCCAGTTAGAAGACCTGCTAACTAGTTAAAGCATGGTCAGTGAGATATTCAATGGCATGAATGTAGTTATTGCTATTGACTATCCCCTCCTAACCATGTTAGTATCATGACATTCCAGAGGCAGAGCAGGGGTGGCGACCTTAGTTAGCTGGTCAGTGGTGATGCAAAATGCAATGGTGACGCAGCAGCTCCTGGGTTTTCTTGGCAGTGTGACAGGAAGTAGATTGCCAGGCCTTTCTTCTGAGGCAATGGAGGGTTAAGCGACTTGCCCAAGGTGAATTAAAAGCCCGTTCTCTTGGTTGTCAAACTAGTGCTCTAACCACTATACTTCTCCACTCCAGAAGTAAACTAAAATGCCTAATATTAAGACAGAAAAAAGGCCAGTACTAAATCACATTAGCTGCTAATGCAGCAGATAACGCATGTATCTGGACATGGTAGCAGTTAAGACGGGACAACTGCAGATAACTCAGCGATGTTCTACACTATTTGCAGAAAACATGTTATCTGCAGGAGTGGGTGGGGTTAGGGTGCAAAAAGGTGTGTCTTCAACAGCATGCGGTAATCATCGGATATGCAGACAGGGCGGGTGCAACTAACTCAATGGATGGCGTTAGCTGCATCTGCAATTCTGTCTGACCACGCTCTCTGCACTTTTAGTGTGCTATTAGCTGGGCAGCTGTTGTGCATGCTCCCAAAAGATAATGTGCAGCTAATGTGGTGCTATCTCCATTTTTGTGGTATGTAAGCTGCAAAAACCTAACATGGTTTACTAAACGAGCCCTTAGGCCGGTGGCACAAGATTGCCACTGAGTGGCTGGCTAAAATGCTATCTGGGCAAACAGGCCACCACCATTGAATATATACCCCATAATTTACACTGATATATTCAGCAGCACTAGCTATACGTATATTGCCACTGAATATAGGAACAATTTGAAATGTCTAGATGAGAAGTTTTAAATTATTTTCCAGATGTTTTACTGAAACTTGACCTCATAACACATTTAACAATTGAATTTCAAATCCTTATACATAGCCATTATGGCTTCTGAGCTCAGCCTGTAGTGTAGTGCCTTGACGTGCATCAGAGTAGCGTGTAGGTGGTGCAGATTACACTTCTTGCTTCTGTGCTCTCTTTCTGTCTGAAGCATCTGCAATTACTTCCTCCTCCATGACTTGCTCTTCTCCATCCTCTTTCTGGTTCCAGTTCCTACAGCACCCTGCAGCCTTTTCCATGCGGCATGTTACTCTAAGGAGAACAGTATCTGGTTGGATGCATTTCTACAAGCTCAAGTTGATAGGAAGCATGGCTTTCTGTGTGTCATTGTTAGAGCATGTGTCATTTAACATGCAAAATAAAATACCCACATTTTCACTGCCCTTCACCACGAAATAAAACAAATTCATTCCTCATTACCTACAGCTCCAATGGTATAGGTACATGGGGCCTGATATTGCATTGGGCAGGGCTAAGCACCATAGCCGCATAGCCGGCCTGCCTGCCGACCCCTAACCCTGGATTTTCACTTCTGTGGCGACAGAAGTGAAAATCCAGGGTTTGCCACACAGCTGGAAAGTCGCCACGTCTAACCAGGCAGTAATCATTTTGGATGCTGCCTGGTTAGCCCCGACACCTAAAAGATATGTGAGAGTTTTCCTCGCCTATCTTTAAGGTGCAGAGCACTAACCGGGCAGCATCCAAAATCACTGTTACCCGGTTAGTGCCATTCCCCGCCTCCGCTCCAATCCGGAATGCCCCCAATACACTCCAATGCTAATGCATCGGGGCATGTAGAGGAGTTAATCGAGGATTTTCAAAGGCACTAGCCATGTAGGCGCCTTTCAAAAATCTTCGATTAAGGCAATTACATGGTTAACATGGGCTGTTAACTGTGTAAATGCCTTCGAAAATCGGGCCCATGGAGTTTTCTTTTCCATTATGTACTTGTCTACCTTCATCTGTATGGATTTACATACCAAGATCTAGTTCTAGTGTATATTAGCAGCCATTCTGTTTGCGGCAAACCTAATATTAGTTTCATGCATAACCCCCCAAAAAAGCTGGGTTTGTGCATGTTCTACAGAAAAGTTTCCCGATTTTCAGACATGTTTTGTGTTCATTTCACCTATTCCTTCTTTGCATGAGCATTGTAAGCATGATAGAACTTTTTAAAGCACAGAAATCAATTGTGTGTGTGCTAATTTGTAGGTATACCTGCAATGTGTGCCTTTGAGTCAGTGCTGACTCCTGGGTTTTCTTGGCATGTGACTAGAAGTAGATTGCCAGACTTTTCTTTTGAGGCAATGGAGAGTTAAGCGACTTGCCTAAGGCTACAAGGAGAGCTAGTGAGAAAGGAACCCTGATCTCTTGGTTGCCAAGCTAGTGCTCTAACTACTAGGCTACTCCTCCAGAGGTATGCAAGCAATTTCTGTGCATTTTAAGTGGGAATATTCAGCAATGGTGGCTAGCACTTGTACAGCCATTACGGCTGAACCTTTCACCCTACCAGGCCACCTGCATTGAATATCTGGATTGGCTGGATAGTGCTGAAGTTAACAGAATAGCAGCGACCTTCAGCCGCTGCCTGGTTAGCTCCATCAGCGAAATATAGGCCAGCTTTGGAGGTGGCTAACTTTTGCAACTTTGGGATAACCAGCTAATGTCTGAATATTGCCAGTAGCCAGTTATCTGCAGGTGGCCACCTCCACTCCACCCCAGAATGCCCTGACGCTAGCTGGCTAGCACTGGGACGTTCAGCGGCAGGACTCATGGATATTCAAAGTTAGTGCCACTGGCTAGCCCAGAGAGAGCCATTTGAAAATGCCCCCCTAAAGATTTAGGAACCCAAATGAACTGAATGGGCACCCCTTCTTAATACACTTGTTAACATGTGTGGTTGATCCTGTCAGCCTTACGTGAGCATCAACATCCCTGTTCATCTTAGCACATTTTTGAGAATACACCTCTTTATCATCTATTTTAACTAACTTTATGTAACTATCAGAACCCTCCATTTTTATAGCCTCATCTCCTTTCTTCCACAGTAAATTGATGTGATGCATACATTTATTTGAATTGTATGTTGTTTAATTCATTGTGACATAAATTTATTCTAGGAAGAATGTATGGTAATGAAGGATATGTCAAGTAGATGTATAATGCATGTCTTTTAATTAGTTCTGCTACCATAATTGATTAACATTTTACCTCTGTATTACCTTTACAAAGAGATAGTGATGTAACAGTTGTGTGCCTGGTCCCCCTAGGAAAAGACAGAATCAGGCCACTGTGTAACATCTCTGGTAGAAAGAGAGATCTGGAATTAGAATTAGAATTAGCACCGGAAAGAAGGCACAAAGGCAAAAGAGAACTATAGTGGGCAGAATGCCTGCATATTGCAGATGCAGATCAGGGTAATGATCAAGGGGAAACAAAATCTAGAAGTCAAATGAGGCCTAGGATGGAGACATCTGAGGAATACAGTCAAGAAAGTAAGCTTGTCAGTTGAAGCTGGAAGTGCTGCTAGGAAACAAGCAATGCAGTAGAGAGAGAAATAAAATAGTAAGTAAGCACATTTTTAGGTGTGTTTTGCTTCAGCATAGGGCCTATTGTTGAGGGTCATGCTGGCAGAATTTTGGTCTGTCCATGTGCATATTTGGCCAGGACAGTGAGGCTACGGCCTGAAGAGGTTGGCGGGAGTCCCCAGGTCATGCCAGCCAGAAGAGCGGTGCTGCAGTGTGCAGAAAAAGAGGGCATCCAAAAGAAGGGGCGGAGACTAAGGGAAGGGATTCATGAGAGGAAGAAACTAAGGTAAAGGGAGCGGTTAGAAGAAGGGGCAGGGCATAAGGGAAGGGGCTGTGTTAGGGATGGAGCATAAGAGAAGGGGCAGGGTTAGAGGAAACAAGGAGAAGAGATGGTGAGTGTGTTAAGGGAGAAGGGGAGGGAGAGAATGAAAGACCAGAGTGAGTGCAAGATTGGGTAGCAGGGGAGGGGGTGTGCATGGGTGGGTGGAGGAAAAAGGAGAGCGTGCAAGAGAGAGCAGTGAAGGATAGGAATGGGGAATAGTGTAAGAGGGTGGGAGGGACAAAGAGAAGGTGTAGGACAGGGGAAAGTACAGACACACACACCCAACACTTGAATATATACAGCCACTCACACACACACACACACACACGCACACACACCCCCACTACAACACTAACATACACAGGCTTATCCCCACACAGAGCCACCAAGACACACAAGCACACATGACAATATCCACACACACACGCACTGTGTAATACTCCCCATCTCATACATAGACCCCTCGACACTCCATCACACACAAACACACACACACACACCCTACACTCCCCATGACACATGCAAACACCCCCCCTTCAACAACCCCATCACAAACACACACATACACACACATGTGTGCATGCACCCTATTATTCCACATGACACTTGCACATAGACACACACCCTCAACACTGCTAATTACACACACACACACACATCTGGGGGATGTAGAAAAGCAATGGGCAAAACTGAAAGGGGATATTTTAAGGCAACAAATCTTTCTGTTAGAAAGGTAAATAAATGTTAAAAAAAAGGAGGACACAATGGTTCTGAAAAGAAGTAACTGAAAAGGTGAAGAAAAAGGAGGCCTTCATGAAATAAAAGAGATTACATAGAGAGGAAAACAAGCATCAACATTTGGAAAAACGTGGAGCCTGATCCCAGATGGGGCACGTCTGGGCCATCTGGATGGCCCTGAACAGAACGGGCCCATCAGCACCTGATTCTGCACCATGGGAGCCAGACATTCCCACGGGTTCAGGATCAGCTGCTGAGATGGCCCAGCAGGCCCTGCATACTTGCAGTAGACATCCTCCCTACAGTTCCGAACCTGATTTCCCTGCTGCTTGACCCTCGGTGGGGTCTGCCAGAGCTGGGATTGGGCGGCGGAGTCTCACCTTCTGCCGATGCTGTTCTGCTGTGGGGCTGTCAGGCTGCTCCGCCGCCATCTCTGCTGCTTATACTACCTCCGAGACAAGCCAAATTGCTTAAATATTTTTGTGCACAACCTCAGAAAACATACACAAATAAGAACAAGGGGATCTTGAACAATTTTCAGAAGACTGTATTCATGAGGAACTAGCTAAACTAAAAGTAGACAAAGTGATGTGACTGGATGGGATACATCCAAGAATATTTTTTTATTTTATTTTTATTTTATTTATTACAGTTGCTTATATACCGCACTATTCGGTATCAGCGCGGTTTACAGTATAACAAAAACAACCTAAACACAAACTGTTTGGTTTTACATAGAACAGGAATATCAACTTGGATAATGGGGTTAAACTATATACATGAGAGGTCAATTAAATAACAGGGTTGGATTATATACATGAAATTTTAGTTGCACTGAGTTATATGCAACACAATGCTTACTTTAAGACGGAATTTGTCTGATCTGCAGGAAGGAGCTTGGGACTGTGATAAAGGCTTAGATTGGGTGTTATTAGGTGGGTATTTTAGGTTCCATTGCTGGCTGGGTAGAATTGGCAGAATAGGTGAAACTTGATTGCCTTCCTGAATTTAGTTAGGTCTGTAATAGCTCGAATGTCAGATGGTAATGCATTCCAGCATTTGGGGACGTAAAGACTGAAGGCTCTGTTTGCCGTTGTACAGTTGCATTTGGTCAACATCTTCGGTGTTAATAGTAGATTTAACGCTGTTGATCTTCTGGATCTGTTGGGTGGCACGGTTTGGATCAGATCAGTAAGTGCAGTAGAGGAAATGCGGTTGATGGCCTTGAATGAGAGAAGTAAAGTTTTGAAGATAATTCTTCCGTGTATTGGTAGCCAATGAAGCTGTTTCAGAATAGGAGTAACATGTTCACTTCTGGATGCACCATGGAGGATTCTTGCTGCAGCATTCATGGCCAGTTGTAAAGGGTGTAAAGTGGAATGAGGGAGACCTTGTAAAATGGAATTAGCAAAGTCAAAATGCGGCAGGATCAGAGCTTGATATATGGTCCGGAAATCATCTGGGTCCAGTAGGGAGCGCAGATGCCTGAGTGAGCGGATTTTGAAATATACAGCTTTGACTATGTTGCTTATATGAGTTTTCATGTTCAGATGTTGGTCTAAGGTGACCCCCAAGTATTTTATTGTTTCTTTGGTTTGTAGTTCAGCTTCCTTGACTCTTACATGAGATGGTGGAATAAAGTTGGGATCTCTGGAGATGAACAGTACCTCCGTTTTCTTGTGCTGGATACGGAGGTTTTGTGATTGTAGCCAGTCTGATATTGCATTGAAGCATTCTACAAGTGGTGTAAGGTCCATTTGCACAGTCGAGAAAGGCATATATAAGAGGATGTCATCCGCGTATATCAGACAGCTCACGTTAAATGATCTAATGATATTGCAGATGGGCTGCATATATATGTTAAATAATAGAGATGATAATGAGGATCCTTGAGGCACACCTTGTGTTTGATGGAAATGTTTTGGAGGTATTCAGCGAATACTGAAGAAACTTGAGGACGTTCTAGCAGCTCCACTGACTGACTTTTTCAATGCTTCTTTAGAGTCAGGAGTGGTCCCAGAGGATTAGAGAAAGGCAGATGTGGTCCCTTTACACAAAAGTGGAAGTAAGGATGAGGTTGAGAACTACAGGTCAGTTAGTCTGACCTCTGTGGTGAGTAAACTATAGGAAACACTGATAAAACAGAGGATAGTGAGGTTTCTGGCGTCCAATGGATTACAGGATCTGAGGCAGCATTGGTTTACCAGAGGCAGGTCTTGTCAGACAAATCCAATTGATTTCTTTGAATGGGTGAGCAGAGAGCTGGACCAAAGGAAAGTGCTAGATGTGGTGTACTTAGATTTCAATAAAGCCTTTGACACCATTCCGCACAGGTGACTTATAAACAAATTGAGCACCTAAGAGATGGACCCTAAATAACTGACTGGGTTAGAAATTGGTTGAGTGGGAGGCAACAAAGTGTACAGGTAAATGGATCTCACTCTGAGGAAAAGGATGTTACCAGTGGTGTGCCACAGTGATCTGTCCTTGGTCCGAGGTTTGCCTATTTGCGGATGATACCAAAATCTGCAATAGAATAGACACCCAGGAAGGAGTAGATAACATGAGGAGAGGTCTAGCTAAGCTTGAAGAATGATCTAGAATTTGGCAGGTGAGATTTAATGCTAAAAAATGCAGGGTCATGCAATTGGTCTACAAAATCCAAGGGAGTGGTACAGTGTAGGAGACAAAGTACTTCTGTCCACAGAAGAAGACTGGGACCTGGGTATGTTTATTTCTGATGATCTTAAAGTGGCTTAATAGGTGGAAAAGGCGACTACGAAAGCTAGAAAGATGCTTGGGTGGATAGGGAGAGGAATGGCCAGCAGAAAAAAAAGGAGGTGATAGTGCCTCTGTATGTGACCTCATTTGAAATATTATGTGAAATTCTTCAAAAGGCAACTCCAGACCTCAAAGACTTCAGAAAACAACTGAAAACCATGCTGTTCATAGAGCACTATGGTCACATCACATAACCTAAGAGAATGGATAACAGCACTCCAATCCTCCCAAACAACTGAATATATATAAAATATGATTCTAGCACCACTGTAAATAGCCCACCCTGTATATAGCTCAAACAAATCAAGCACCCAACACATCCCTCACACAACTAAGTTTTATCCTCACTGCATGTACAACACACACACTTTACCTGATTGCTTGCTGTGATACCACCTTGATTATTAAGATAAGGCGGTTTAGAAATACTGTTAAATAAATAAATAAATAAATAAAATAAACTGGTTGGAGTCTGTAGAGGGTGGCATCTAAAATATTTAGGGGTCTTCATTATAAAGCATATGAGGACCGACTTAAAGATCTTATATGTTTATGTTAGAGGAAAGGCAGGATAGAGGAGATATGATAGAGATGTTTGAATACCTCCATGGCATAAATGCACAAGAGGATAGCCTCTTTCAACTGAAAGCAAGCTCTGTAATGAGGGGACATAGGATAAGGGTGAAAGGGAATAGACTCAGGAGTAATATGCAGAAATATTTTTTTATGGAAAGAGTGGTAGATTCATGGAAGTCTCCCAGTGGAGGTAGTAGAGATGAGGGCAGTATCTGAATTCAAGAAAGCATGAGAGAAACACAGAAGTTCTCTAAAGAAAAAAGGGGGACAATAGTAGCTGATATGGAAGGTCAGAATAGATAGCCCATACGGTCTTTTCTGCTGTCATGTTTCTATGTGTTACACTGCAAGTGTATGCTTTGCAACTTGTTTTTTATTTAGCTCATGTCTTTTCAATAGTATTGCAAAAGTGGAGTGGAGTGGAGGAGTGGCCTAGTGGTCAGGGCAGGGTACCTCCAGCCAGAAGGCCAGGGGCTCAAATCCCACTAGAGGACAACAACCTTGGGCCAGAAGGTCTGGGGTTTCTAGTCCCACAGGTGCTCCTTGTGGTCTTGGGCAAGCCACTTAACCCTCCATTGCCCATGTTCCCTGTAAAATAGTTATCTCCAAGTTATAATACCCTGTTCAATGTAAACCACCTTGATATCATGAAAGGCAGTATATAAGAACTTTTAAATAAAATAAAAAGGTGAGATACATTCAGGCACAACAAACATTTACCTGCTCCTGGAGAGTTTACAATTTAAGTGACATGCCCATGATCACAGGGAGTGGAAGTGGGATTTGATCTCTAGTTTCTATGGTTCTCAACCCTCTGCTCTAACTAGTAGGCTAAAATAAGGGTATAAAGAGACAACAATGCAGATGGGAAGTTGACAAGTCTATGTTTAAGTCATTTTTCATTAGAGTGCCTAACTAGGCAGGACATTCTGTCAGAACTGTTCCTGACAGAGAAGGGGCTGAGCTTCTATTGATGAAGAAAGAAGAACATGAGAGCTGTCTTAGCCTCCTGGTATGCCCTCGTCTAGTGCAATGAACAGCATGTTACTTACCCAAAGGAGATGGAGGATGGAATGGAAAAGGCAGAGCTGACTTTAGATTGGCCTGGCAGGGTTAATCAAGTCCTAGATTTACCCCTTTGCATTTAGGGACTGATTCCTAATTGCATTTCCTAAGAAAAGCAAGACTACAAGTCCCAGTATGCAATGAGGTAAACCCATGACTGGATCAAACCCGTTGGACAAATTGGTGGGTAGTTGACATGTCATTTGAGAAAGGGTTGATAATTATAGCACACTCTCAAACCAGAGATGATAATGACAGGACCTTAGTAGAGGTTGTTATGACATCTCCAGTCTTTCTAAAGTAAATGGGCCTATCGAATCAATCACGCATATGTCCCACTGACACCACCTTTTCAGAGGGAAGGCCCTCTAAAAATCATAAGCACTACCATTCCCTCGATGTGCAAAGTATGTGTGGTATTAATGCAGCTGTAACAAACATAGTGGAGGAGTAGCCTAGTGGCTAGAGCAAAGCATAGTACCCAAGAGATCAGGGTTAGATTCCCACTAGCACTACTAGCAACCACAGGCAAGACATTTTACCCTCCATTGCCATGGAAAAAAAGGCCTGGTAATCTACATACAGTCATGCCTTGTCAAGAAAACCCAGGGGCTGACTTGATGGCACTTATAAAAAAAAAAGAATGGTGGCCATGCATCTGGAACCTTTCCACAAATCATTGCTCTAGTGTCTTGGTTTGAGGGAGCAGGGTATGGTGGTAGATGGCGGCTTGGTAAGTACCCCAGTGTCTTCTAGCAATGTGCTTGTTTTCCCTGTGCCTCTCTGTCACCTGTTGCATGTAAGTGCAAATACTTTCATATTGAAAACAGTATGAAAAAATTAAATAAATTATCTGCGAGGAGGATCTGCAACGGCAGCACAAGCATCAGGGCATACAGTTGTGGTCAGCATTATTGGCACCCTTGCAATATAGTTATGTTGTGCACAATATCTTTATAAATAATTGCAAATATTTCAACAGTATGTCGTCATAATATTTTAGTAGTATGTTCAAAGGTATTCAACCAAAAAAAGGATGTCTGTGCAACTTAGACATAGAATTTCTGAGAAAAAAACAAAATATGACCTGAACAGGATTGATGGCACCTTTCACTAATATTTGGTTGTATAACCCTTGGCAATGATAACAGCCTCTAAATGTTTCTTGTAGCCATCTATAAGATTCATACATCTGTCTTCTGGTAGTTTCACCTACTCTTTAATTATGATTTGTTCCAGCTCATGAATGTTTTCAGGATTCCTTTTACCAATGGCAGATTTCAGCTCTTTCCAAAGGTTCTTGATTGGATTGAGATCAGGACTCATTACACAGGTTTGCAAAAAAATTTTTTTGAGAGCTGTTTTGGTTATTCCACATAATCTTTATGTGTTTTGGTGCGCTGAATCTGAAAATAACCTCAATTTTGTCATAGGACATCACGTTTCCTGACAATTTAGGTAACTATGTTAAATAAGGCAATACCTCAAAATAAATGGAAATAGACTTATAAAATTAAAGTTTTATTACAATATTTTCATGAAAATCCTTTTTTGAACTAAAATGAGCTCACCTACACGCACTAAACTCGATTCTTCTTCCTTGTGAGGCTCCTCTTTGTGCATTTAGGCTTGTGAGTAGCATCTGGAATGTCTATCTGAAGCATCCAACAGTAGTCTGCCATCATTGTAATGCTCCATTTTCCCTAGTATCTCCTTTCCATCTCTTTAATGTCTTGGTGGAATCGTTCACCTTGTTCCTCACTCACAGCTCCAAAATTTTCAGGAAAGTAGTCAAGGTGGGACTGGAGGAAATGCACTTTCAAACTCATCAGGCAACCTAAAGCTTGAAATGCTTTCAGCATTCGTCCGACGATCTTTTTGTAGTGAGGATCTTTGTTATTGCCTAAAAATTTCTGTATGACTTCTTTAAATGCAATCCACCCTTCTTTTTGAGGATCCGTCATGGTATTGACAAACTCTTGATCAACTATAAGCCTTCTAATGTCTGGTCCGATGAACACACCTTCCTTCAATTTTGCTTCCGACAGGTCTGGAAACTTGGTGACCAAGTATTTGAAGCATTCTCCATCTCGGAAGTGATTTTACGAATTGCTTCATCAATCTCAATTTTATGTGGAGAGGTGGTAGAAGAACTTTATGGGAAGGGACCAAAGTTTCTCGGAGGACATTTTTTTCACCGACTGTTAGCACCCTTGGCTGCCAACTCTTCATGATCCAGTGATTTTGTCGGTCTCGACTGTCCCATAGACACAGAAAACAAGGATATTTGGTATACCCAGCTTGTTGCCCGAGCAGCATGCACAAGACCTTCAAGTCCCCACACACTTGCCAACCATGGTCTTCATATTTAAGTTTACAAAGAACCAATTCCAAGTTCTCGTAGGTTTCCTTCAAGTGTACGGAATGACCTACACAGGTATGGAAGCGTAAAAACCGTTGTGGAGTAAAACTGCTTTGAGACTTCTTTTTGAAGAATCTATAAAAAGACGCCATTGCTCTGAATCATATTGGATTTTAAATTGACCCATCAGACCTTCGACATTGATGCAATAAACCAACTTGTCTTCCTGGGCGAAGTAAGGAACGAACTCCTTTTCACGATGTCTGAACCATGAAGATGACACTCCTGGCAACAATAAATTCCTGCTTTTCAGCCTTGATCCGAGTAACTCAGGGGCATCTTTGGGAAGATTCAAGTCTCTTACCCAATCATTCATCTCCTCCTGAGAAAACAATTTTGGTCTTGTATCATCTTCAAAGTCAGAACTTGATTCGTCATCTGGTTCAGGTATGACTTCACCTTCATCGGAGCTAGGTATCTCTTCCAAGGTAGCAGGGGGCTTGGGTACTGGTATATCTGTGCCATGGGGGATGGGACGAATTGCCGAGTGAAGATTGGGGTATGAAATGGAATGCTTCCATTTGGAATTAAACCCTTTCACATTGCATGAACAAAAATAACAGTCATCACTATGGTTCTTTTGCTCTCGCCATACCATAGGAATCCCATAACGGAAAGATTTTTTCTTACCCTTGAACCAGTTTCGGAGGTCCTCAACACACCGTTTGCACACTTTATGAGGCGCCCAGACTTTATCTTGATCTCCAATTTTTAGTCCAAAGTATGCAAAGTATACTTTTTTCACAAAGTCTGTAATATTCTGCTGTTGCTTCAACACTGTATATTCACCACAGATGAAACAGAAACTGTCTGGCGAATTAATACACTTTCGCGGAGCCATAACATAACAGTTGAAGAATGACGAGCTAACACGAATTGCGATGAAAAAGTGTGAACAACCTAGAACCAAGAACCTGATGATGATTCGTGCACAAGTGTGGCATGCAGGAGAGAGCAGCTCTGTGTCTGTACATGAGATGTCACAGTGCTGGCCATGCCCCCCTGCAATGACCGGAGCTGCTGCTATCTGCCCTGTGTCTCCCTCCCACTGAATTCTTCAGGAAAGATTAACCCCTTCTACCATTAGAAGCACGGACTTAAAACTTGCTTAGCTTATGTATATATTGCTGACCATCAGATTTACAGTGCTATATTTTTTTTTTACATAACTCGGAAAACCCCTTTAAGGGTTTTTTTGGCATTTTATATCTTAAATGCACTTATGTGAATTAATTAATAATAATTTGAATTAATTAATAGTAATTTGAAAAAATTTGATAAATTTGAAGACAATTTTGCATGTTGTGGCAAATCATGATGTCTAGGAGTTTTTTTTCAATATTTTATTTGTTTTCAGCACACCAAAATACATGGAAATTAGATGAAAATAATCAAACAGCTTTTTAGTCGCAGACCTGTGTTATTGGTCAGTTTAAAACAGTTCATTTTTTATTTTTAATCATTCTTTTGTATTTTTGGATGTATGTTTTGGGTCATTGTCCTGCTGGAGGACCCATTACCTTTGACCTAGACATAGCTTTCTGACACTAGGTAGCAGATTTTGCACCAAAATACCTTGGCAGTCTTCTGACTTCATGATTTCATTAATACATTCCAGGCCTCCAGTTCCTAAGGCAGCAAAATAGCCCCACAACATTATGAAACCTCCACAATCTTTAACTGTAGGAAGGGTGCTTTTTTCCTTATAAGCTTCATTTCTTCACCCGTAAATATATCACTGGTCTGCATTGCCAAAGAGCTCAAGTTTGGTTTCATCTGTCCACAGAAAATTTTCCCAGAAGGATTGTGGTTTCTCAAAGTCGGTTTGGGCAAAGATCAGGCATGCCTTTTTATGTCTGTCTTTGAGCAGTGGGGTCCTCCTTGTCCTTTGCCCATGAAGTCCTTCTTTGTTTAGTGCAGGGGTCTCAAACACGCGGCCCGCGAGACAACTTTGTGCGGCCCGCGAAAGAGAAAAACAAAAAACCCCCAAAACCCTGACTTCTGCCGTTGCCGCCGTGGCAGCGGCAGAATCAATTGTCAAATAAAAAAAAAAAGACTTCTGCTGCTCAAGCAGCAATATCACCTGTCCTGCGGCCCCTTCCCCTGTGCCCGGAGATCCGAATCTGCTCATCAGCGGCGTGCTTTTCAAGCCGCGAAGAGTATTCCCCTCTCGCGCGTTGAAACCGCACGAGCGGGGAATACTCTTCGCGGCTTGAAAAGCACGCCGCTGATGAGCAGATTCGGATCTCCGGGCACAGGGGAAGGGGCCGCAGGACAGGTGATATTGCTGCTTGAGCAGCAGAAGTCTTTTTTTTTTTAATTTGACAATTGATTCTGCCGCTGCCACGGCGGCAACGGCAGAAGTCAGGGGTTTGGGTTTTTTTTGTTTTTCTCTGTCGGGGGGGGGGGGGCGGTATGACTGGAAATGGGCAGATGGGGGTTAGGACTGGAAGTGGGCTATTGGCAGGGGGGGGTTATGACTGGTAATGGGCTATGGTGGGGGCTAGGACTGGAAAGGGCCAGATGGGGGTTAGGACTGGAAGTGGGCTATTGGCAGGGGGGGTTATGACTGGTAATGGGCTATGGTGGGGGCTAGGACTGAAAATGGGGTGATGGGGGTTAGGACTGGAGGTGGGCTGATTGGGGGGTTAGGACTGGTAATGGCCTATGAGGGGAGGTAAGACTGAAAATGGGGTGATGGGGGATACGACTGCAAGTGGGCTATGGGGGGGACTAGGACTGGTAATGGGCTATGGGGGGGGGTAAGACTGAAAATGGGGTGATGGGGGGGTAAGACTGGAAGTGCGCTATGGGGAGGTTAGGACTGGTAATGGGCTATGGGGGGTCTAGGACTGGTAATGGGCTGGGGGGGTTGCTAGGACTGGAAATGGGCTGAGTGGAAGGGGGGCTTGAACTGCAAATGGCTGATGGGGAGGGGGGCTTGGAATGGAAATGGGCTGTGAGGGGAGGGAGCTAGGATTGGAAATGGGCTGATGGGGGGCTAGGATTGGAAATGGGCTGATGGTGAGGCTAGGATAGGACTGGAAATGGACTGATGCAGGGACTAGAAAGGAGCAGATGCTGGGTGGGGCTGGAACTAGAAGGGAGCTGATGTTGGGGGAGGATTAGAATGGGATGGAGCTGGGAAAGTGAAATGGAGAGGGGAAAAATATTTTGTCTGGAAGAGAAGACAAATCTACAATTGGCCAGGTATTGGGAGAGTAAGTGGGGATTGAGGATGGAGGGGTAAAATTTGAGTGGATGAAATAGGAATGAGGAAAGAGCAAAAGGAGAAAGATTAGTATGTTAAAGCAGATGTAGGGAGAGAGAATGGAAAAAAACTAGAAGAGAGAAGAAAGGACAAATGGACAGCAGACGATGGAGATAGCAGAAGACACGAAGAAACCAGAAGTGGCTGGAGCAATTGCAACTGAAAAAAATGCACAAAAGGTAGAAAAATATCTCTTTATTTTGAATTTATTAACTGGAATATGTCAGCTCTGGGAAATGTGCATCATTAATGTTTGCGCTTTGTTTAGTACAAGAGGAAATTAATTTATAGTTTTATTTCTACAGTGTTGTTGTACATTCCAAGTTTGGCTTTTGGGGTTCCCAGTTTAATTATTGTCTTCCTATTTCTGAATCTTTTAGTCTTTCTTTATCCATACTCATTAAGAGGCATGTTTACTAAAAGTTAGTGTATGGTAACATTATGCAAATATTTATGCAAATGAGGCCCCTTATGCAAATGAGGCCCCACGTCTTATGCGGCCCCCGGGTTACTTTACAAGTCCTCATTTGGCCCTCAAAGCAATTTGAGTTTGAGACCCCTGGTTTAGTGCATGCATATGATGCGGCTTGAAACCACTGCTCCAGTTTGCTCCAGGTCAGCCTTACGCTCTTTGGGTGTTGTACGTGGTGTTTTTCCAACCATTCATACCAACTTTCGAAGACTTCTTGGATTAATTTTTCTCTTCCCACCATGTTCTTGAGGTTCTTGACAGTTCCAAGAGCAGAAAAGTTCTTAATAAAATTGGGAACTGTAGACACAATAATCCCAAGGTCTTTGGAGATGGCCTTGTTCCCCATTGAAGTTTGCTGTTTGGTAATAATGGTGTTTCTGATGGTCTCAGGCAGTTCTCTTGTCTTCACCATTGTGAAGATGGACAGGTAGTGAATGTGGCCATTTTAAGCATTAGAGCCATCATTCATTGGTTTATTCAAGTCATGTGAGTAATGACATAATGACAGGTGAATCTAATTGTACTGCAATAGGAACGTGGTGCTTCTGTTCAAACTAATATGAATTGTTTATAAGGGTGCCGATAATCGTGTCCTATATTATACACAGAAAAGACCACCCAATCCCCTGCTAATCTGAATCTTGAAAGTGACTGGTGGAGCCTATTATAAATGAGGTGGGATCTACGGATCAGTAAGGGGTTTGGTTGCTAGGGAGGGTTTTTTCTTAATAGCCGAAATTCAAGTACACCTGGAGTCTGTATCTGACGTTAGAGAGGATTAATGACCTGATTTGGGGACAATAAAGTTGGGAGGATTAAATACAGGTGAACTTTGGCTAAGGGAATCAGTTAGCTTGAAGAAGAGCCAAGAGGACGCAGGAGCTTGAAACACAGCATTGTGTTGCATGTTTATTCCCAATTTATCAATAGCATACACTGCGTTATTTCAGAGTGGATTTTTCAATATTGTCCTCTTCAAGACTTTTAATATATGGAGCTTTATGAGGAGTAGAGAAAAGGACTGTCAAGAGACTCTTATTGGGACGACACCGGAAATGTTAGGTGTTTTTTGAAGCCTTATGCATAATTACTGCAGCTCAGGAGTATGGATGATATCTCCATAAGAACTTTGCATGTAATTGTCTAGAAGGGGATGTTTGAAGTTCACCATATAGCTACAACAGTACAACATTCAGCTAAGTATATCTTGGGGTCTACTCTCTATGTTGTCCCTTTGTATACTTCTATTGAGGCTAGGTAGCCTTTTAAGAAAAAGAAAAAAAACGGAAGGTTTTGTCACGAGAAAGGTGACTCTTTCAAGGCAAACCATCCCACAAAAAAATGTTAGAACATTTTAAGGTCATTAGCTTAGGAGTTTATTGGGGTCCCTTTTTCATTAAGTGATAATCATGTCCTGGCAATGTCCTTGTTTTTATACTATTTTCTTTTTAATTGGTCTTATTTTATGTGATTCTTTTATGTTTCAACTATGTGTGCATATATAGTCCAAAGCCATTTCACTGGCCACTATTATTTTAAGGAGATATTGGACATTAAGGGGTTAAACTGCAAGAGGGCCAATAATGTTGATCAGAACTGTATGTGCACTACACCTAGACATGGGGGATCCCACAACTGTAAATTTAAAAATTAAGGGAGGTTGAGAAGTTTAGCGACAGCACAGAAAATTTCTTTTTGTGATCTTCACACAAGTTATATAAGATTTGTTTTTAAATCTGAGGATACTGTTTTTTTTCCATTATTCTGGGCTATTTGCTGACATCAGCAGATTTTTAGAATGCTGTTAGAAGGGATTTGGAATGTTAGTGATGGAGACGGAGCTTGACTGTGAAGGTGAATGGATGTGTGCCTGCAGGGCCCTGGATTTGCCTGGTTTTTAAGCTGTAGTGAAAGTTTTGAATGTCTGAGTCCCTGGGAGAGTGATTGTAAATGAGAGCGAGGAAAAGCAAGTGTATTTGAGAAGTTGATTTGGAATTGTCTGGTAAAAGAAAGTCTGAGTAGAGTCTAAGGTAAGAGAGGACTAGAGTTGGAAGAGTGGAAAGGGAATTGGGTAAGAGAGTACAAAAGAGGAGAAAATTATATTAAGTTTGGGAATTTTTATTTGATTTTCTCAGTTTAGATAGCTTTAGGTAGAGGTGAGGTTAGAGCCAGAGGGAGGTTGTGGAGAGTAGGAGCTGCCTATTAAGAGGTAAGAATAACCTCTTTCCTAATACTTTAGAAAACTTATTAAACTAATTGTCCCTGAGAAATTTGTTTGGAGAAGGGAAACGCTAATAAGAAGCTTTCTTTAGGGGATCAGAGAGTTGGAAGGAAGGGTGCAAGTAGATAGCGGAGAAGAAAAATCGAGAGCATGCTTGAACTAGAAGAAGTCTAGAGCATCTGAAAGGTAATGATAAGTGAATGATTGAGTGAACCTGAAAGCAAAGGTGAGGTTGAAGGAAGAAAGAGAGAGAGAGGGAGAAAGGGATTTCTATTTTTTTTATATAGCAAGCTTGAAAAAGTAATAATTTGTATTTATTTCTACTAACATTTTGTTCTCAGGATAAAGAGGTTAGGTATTTTTTTGTCTTGCTATGTAAAGTACAAGGCTAGTTCCAGGGTTAGGGTCATTAGAATCTGACATCTCTACAAAGTCCTGAAGAAACCCCATGTTCCTGAATAAGACGTTTGAACCTTCCAGAGCTCAGCCGTCACAGCTATGGCCCCCACAACTGAAGCCATCAGGGATAAGTACCAATTTCCATGTACACAAAACTTTCATGATATTTGAGCTCAAATATAGTTCACAGACTGATAATAGAGAACTTTGATTGGGGGTAACATTTATTGGGAAAGTTCTAAGCGAGGGTAGTTTCACCAAATGGAAACATTGTGCACAAATGTTTATTTTCTTTATTAGTTAATTTGTAACATTTTGCACACACTATTGGAGAATTGTATACTTACTTTATTATAGTATTTACCTGGGTAGAATAAACATACCTTATACCATCTGGGTGTTTCCTAAGCTCTTATCCTTTAGATATTTTATTTATTCTTGACTGTGTGCTCCTTGTGAGTAGTCCAGTCCAGACTTAGTATTTTTGTATACCTCCCCCCCCCCCCCAATCACACCTGAAGTGGGTTGGATAGTAAAAACATCCCAGCTACCATGAGCAATTC
Source organism: Ichthyophis bannanicus (assembly GCA_033557465.1). Classification (NCBI taxonomy): domain Eukaryota; kingdom Metazoa; phylum Chordata; class Amphibia; order Gymnophiona; family Ichthyophiidae; genus Ichthyophis; species Ichthyophis bannanicus. The sequence goes on from CM066032.1 coordinate 822,905,304, forward strand.
CTACACAAGGGGAAGCCTATGCTATCACTGCTAGACTGTCACTGTAAGCCGCATATTATTAGATCTTGTGGTACGTGGTTCTGTATCACAAAAATATACAACCACATGCTCAACCTAGACTTGCTGTTGTCTTCATGTCTCATCAGTGCTGTGATGACTCCTCTGTCACTCAGTTTCTAAGCTTGAGGTTTATTCCCAACCTCACCTGGAGACCCTCCTTCCTGGGACTGCTGGGCTCTTCTGTTACCCAGAGCCTCCCCTCATGACTCTTTTCTCTTTTTCAGCCTTCTTCTCGTTTCCTTGGATGATTGTACTCTCAGCATGCACACTTCCCACCATTCCTGCACCGTCTTCCCTTCTCTGTCACTCACTGCAGGCTACCAATCAAAAAACGTGGTTCAAGGTCTGTGTTCGGGAGAATAAAATATTAGGGGAAGCTTGCAGGTAACAGATAGTGTGCTCGATGCATTTGCTAACTTTGTCTGGGAAATCACTGAAGAGTTGGTATCTATGGGATACGTACACATGTTGCTATAGAGACCTTCATATTACAGAGTTCTCATCAGCAAAGTTTTACAACAGACTCCCTGGACTATTTTCAGGAGCTAGATAATGCCGGCTAAGTTTTGTTGTAACTTGCATTCTTAACAGGCCTATATCTTTTTCTTCCCTCTTATTGAAACATCACCTTATATATAAGACATCAAAATTGACTCACAGTAAGTAAGATTATCCATTATCATATGAAAAATCACTATCAGCAGCAGCGAGAATTGCAATTATTCTTGTGCTGAAGCCCACCAACTGAATAAAAGATTTGAGATGGCAATGTAAACAAGAAACAAGGGAAAATGAAGTTAGAAATCTTTAAAATGTTCTGTTTCTTCTAACAGCAACATCAGTTTATAGATATTCTCCCCCCACCCCCAAGGAATCCTTATATCCCCAAAAGTTTCCTCATCATCTTCCCCTGAATACTTTGCCCAGAACAATCTCTGCTCTTTCCTCCCGATCTTCCACCTTCTTCTACCCCTTATCATTATGTTCTTTTATTTTATACTGTACATGTCCCTTTTGCACATATTAGTGATGAAGAAGGTTCTCCCATTAGTGTAAGTTTGGAGGCAGTGGAGGACCCCCCCCCTCCACACACACACAGTGGTGACACAAGGGTTTCTGCTGCCGTAGGCAGACCCTCAATGCCATGCCCCCCCATGTCATCCCTACTTTGCGCTGAAATGGTGGTGGCTGAACTTCAGCATTGCGTCAGACCTTAAAATGCCCGCTCCTGCCTCCTAGCTTTCAGGAGCAGGAGTGGCAGCCCAGAACTGCGTGCACATGCATGGATATTCTAAAGACCACCAGGGCGCTGAAGAAGCAGTTCAGCTGCCACTTCCTGGGGGTTTGGGTTAGTGATGTCACCCACCAGGGTCTACCGCCCTAAGTGACCGCCTAGATCACCTAGTGGTCAGGCCGGCCCTGGTACTTCAGGATCTTCTGCCTCTCCACACAATTCAAAAAATAATCACCTGGAACCGACACATCTATTATCAATGCCGTTGTGGAGTTTTTCTCCTTTACCACTATGTCAGGTTTCCTCACATCCAGTCTCTTATCCATTGGAATGGGAATGTCCCAAGTTAGCATCTCTACTGTGTCAGGAGCCCAAAAAAACATTGTACAGTGAGCAGCTCCATGTCATATTAATTGTAATGTTCCTAGCATAGTAACATAGTGGATAATGGCAGATAAAGACTGACCAGTGCATATAGTCTGCCCAGTAATGACTTTATGTCTGAGAAGTCTCCATTCAGCCATGTGAGCTGTTATTGGTCTGACTTTCCCCAACTCAAACTTGTCACCAAGCACAACATTTCCATCACCACCTTGCAGGCAAGTGCTGACACAATCCTTGGCCACCTAAGCTTCAGATTTTGCACTTTGTTCACCTAAGCAGTGCAAGGGGAGCATGCTTTGGCTGAACAAGCATTTGAGCATACCACCCCAGTCTTCATTTTAACTTCTCCATAGTTTCTTAGGAGAAGTGAAAGAATCATTTCACATCTGTTTTGAGTTGAGCTGCTGCATTCTTGGTTACCATCTTCTTGTCCTTAAAGGAACCGTTATGTTTATTCCACTCCTTTGGCAGGGCATTCCAGGCATCCACCACACTTTCTGTGAAGAAATAATCCCTGACGTTGCCTCCTTGTGGCCTCTAATCATGTACTCTGGTTTCAGAGCTTCCCTTCATTTGAAAAAGTCTTGTTTGTTCTATATTACTATCCAAGTATTTAAAGTTCTGTATCATATCTCCTCTGTCCATCCTGTCTTCTAGGGTCTATACTGTATACTCAGGGCTTTGTCTATTTTCATGTCTTCTGATGGAGAGAGATTGGAGGCCTTAAATATGCATGTCCTTGAGGTCAGGAGCAAAGGAGATATGATATAGAGCTCTAAATATTTGAAAAGTATTACAGAAGAAATTAGCCTTTTTCAAATGAGAAGAAGCCCCAGAACCAGAGGCATCACAAGACATTTGATGTCACTGGCCATACAGCCATCTTATTTAAAAAAAAAGGAAATGAAGCTCTTTAAATGGGTCCGTCATCACAATGTGCGTCATTAAAAAGACATTGCAAATTCTTGCTTGGAAATTATTACTCCACTGGATTATAATAACTGAACCAGCAAAAGCGCACTTTAAGAAGCTAACATCAAGAAAATCACTCAGTCACCCCAATCTATTTTGTTATTTAAATCATTTGGAGTCATACTTTGAAATGTAAAAATCCATTTTCTCACTAACAGGATGGTTCCTCAGATTAAGCGTGCTTTTATAGGTTATCGCTACACCAGTGGTAAAAATGTGGAGGGGAATTTTAGAAGGGACATCCAAGTGCAGTCTAGAACATCTAAGCCAGGACGTCTGAAAAATAAAGCAGACACGCCCAGGTGCATTCAGAATTTCACAAATGTGGACATGCCGATATAGACATCTGAGGGGGTGTCTACATAGACATCTCCAGAATAGTATTTCAGAGCTTGGGGATGATTGAATGCTTTCTTCTCTACACCCTCTGGATGTTTTTCAGCCAAAACGAGCCTGAAGATGTCTGTTTTGGATTTTTAGGATTTCTTTTTTCCCCCAAATACATGGTACCACCATGGGTATCTCTATGACACTAGCTTTGGTTAATCTTTATATTTCAAACATTGAAGAAACATTTCTTTTTATACTGATCTATAAATATTATATTGACAGAGGTTTTGTGTTATGACGCACAACTATTTGAGCATTAGCAAGGATTCCATAGGTGGCTTAATTTTTAAAATCCTAATTTAACAGTTTAGTTTAGAAAATGAAACTAAACCCATCTCTTTTTGGACATCTTAGTGTGAAAGGAAGGTTCTTCTCGGTTACCATCATTTTTACAAAATCCATTGGCCTCAATATATTCTTGAAATTCGATAGTGATCATCCTAGGGCTAGCATTCAGTCAGATTTTAAAGATAGGGCAGCTGTGTACTGATGCTGTTGTTAAGTGCCTTGGAGTCAATGTCAACTCCTGGCACCCCTGTGAATAATTGTCCATGTTGCTGCAGAACTGCAAATACAGAGCTGCTGTTTAACAGACAGGTTTTTCTAGTATGAGTGTCCCTTTGCCTATACTAAATAGGCTCGTTGACGTGCTTTATATGCTAAGAGAGATTTATTATGGTGTCCAGCCCCAATGAATGATAATGAAAGAATGGCACATGTTTTGTGATAGACTAATTTGCTATTGCAGAATTCATGGATCATTAAAAGAAACGAGTCTGTTTACAAATCCACGATTTTGGTACCACCAGTGTAAGAATACCTATACATGTGAGCTTGATCTTAGGGATCATCTAATATAATCTTTACCATTGTTTGAATACCCTCAGATGAGCATTTCAAAAATTACACATTGTGAGTTATGTCTGAGGCATTAAAAGGCTTTCTTTCATCATCCTGTAACTTGTATAATTTGTCTGAAACATCAAACTGATTGCTACTCTGATCATGTCATTTATTTTTTTATTTCTCCCTCTAAGCTGTTCTATATTGACCATTCAACAAATTAAATCCAGACCCACCTAATTGAACCATGCAATTATATTAAGAATTGTTTTGTTTGTCAAGTCAGTGCTGATTCCTGGTAACCCAGCTGCCTCAGGGTTTTCTTGGCAATGTTTCACTGGGAGTAGATTGCCAGGCCTTTTCTTCCAAGGCAACAGAGGGTAAAGTGACTTGCCCAAGGTCACAAGGAGTGCTAGTGGGAATTGGACACTTGATCCTTTGCATACAAGGCAGCTGCTCTAACCACTAGGCCACACCTCCCTTGTGAATAAAAAGTATGCAATCCCCAGTCAATGTTCCTGCCACGCTGCTTATGAGTCTTCTGGCTATATTGAAGCTGGTAGGAGGAGATGCTCTGACCATGCTTTTAATCGCAAGGAGCAGGTAGTGGTGATATTCAGTCCTGCTATAGGGATTACTCTCTGGTTAACATAGGACGGCAAAAGAGCTGACCTTAGGCTATCTCAAGAGGTTTCCCATAGAATGACACTCAGCTTTGCCACTACATGGGTATTGATATGGTCTGATGTGAGCTTGATTTTATGTATGCAGATCAGTAGTTTTGTACTCCACTTTGTACATCTGTTAATGGTAAAAGCGAATTATAAATGATGAAATTAAATTAAGTTAAGCATCAGTGCTGGCCGCACTATCTGAATACCAGCACTGAATATCGGGATATTTTAGCCATGGCAGCTGGTATTTTAAGCAAAATGCTGAAAACTACAGCTGGATATTGATGCATATGCACTTATCCTCTCCTGACCCAATCCTGTCTCCTAAGACCATAAGAGGTTAAGTTTCAGAAACACTTATCTGGTTAGCAGCACCTATGCAATTAGTGCTGAATGTTGTTGACAGATCGGCACTATCCAGATAATGTTGGGGTGATCTGAGGTCAGAGCTGGGAAGGAGCACAAGGTAATCCATGGAGAAGCAGCTGCATGATAGCTTAGGTCATAAAAAAATCTGCCCTAAATGGCTATCTGCAGGGATATTCATATAGCAGCCATGAATATTACCACCCTACAGATAGTGCCCGCACTGACTGCAAAATCTGAATGTTAGGTGCCAGCCACGATCCGAATTTAATTTAGCTGTAGCAGCTGCTATTCAAAAAAATCCACTGACCACCTCATCTAATTATTGACCTGATAAGAACATAACACTTGCCATACTGGGCCAGGCCACAGGCCTATCTGTTTTCGAATGGCTAGTCCAGATCACAAGTACCTGGTGTTGCATTTATAATAAAGAAGAAACTTGCAAGAACTGTAATGAAATACAATGCAGTCAGCGAACGCTTAATCTCTATTCGTCTACGAGGATTGCCTATCAACACAACTATAATTCAAGTATATGCCCCAACAACAGCTGCAGAAGAGAATGAAATTGAAGAGTTCTATGAACAAGTACAAGCTGAAATTGACAGAACATGCAAACAGGATATCCTGATAGTCATGGGTGACTGGAACGCAAAAGTTGGCAACAAAGAAGAAGGCAAAGTGGTTGGAAAATATAGACTTGGCAACAGAAATGAAGCTGGAGAAAGACTGATAGAATTCTGCAAGACCAATGATCTATTCATCTCAAACACCTTCTTCCAGCAACTCAAGCGGTGACTGTACACATGGACCTCACCCAATGGATTGTATAAAAATCAAATTGACTTCATCTGTGGAAGTCAATGATGGAAAAGCTCTGTAACATCAACAAAGACAAAACCTGGAACTGACTGTGGTACAGATCATCAACTACTAGTATGCAAACTCAAGCTAAAGTTGAAAAAGAGCAAACCACTCATGAATGCAGCAAAATATGACCTTGAGAATATACCACTGGAATTTAAAGACTGCCTGCAAAATCGATTTGCTGCTTTAGATACAAATGACAGAGCTCTGGAAGAGTTATGGAATGACATCAAGAAGGTTGTGTTGGAAGAAAGCGAGAAGTCTCTACAAAAGGTGAAAAAGCAAAAACGGCCAAAATGGATGACGGAAGAAACTCTAAAAATTGCCCAGAAACGCAGAGAAGCTAAAGCCAGAGGAGAAAGAAAGACAATCGCAGAACTCAACAGAGATTTCCAACGTGCAGCAAGACAGGACAAGGAAAAGTACTACAATGACACTTGCAAGGAAATAGAAGCAGAAACTATTAGAGGAAGAACAAGATCGGCTTTCCTAAAGCTATGAGAGTTAAAGAAAAGGTTCCAGCCTCGAATTGGAATGTTACAAGATGCTCAAGGTTCTATGTTGAATGATGCTGAGATGCCGTTTCAACCTGTACCTTATGATCGGGAACCATTGGTGATGAAAGAAGAAGTTGAAGCAGCATTAAAAGCCTTATCAAAGAACAATAGCATTCCCATAGAAGTATTGCAGCAATCTGATGCAGCTGTTACCGTACTTACAAGGCTCTGCCAAGAAATATGGAAGACAACATCAAGGCCAACTGACTGGAAAAGATCTGTGTTTATACCAATACTAAAGAAAGGTGATCCAACTGACTGTGGAAATTATCGCACAATCGGTCTGATCCCACATGCCAGCAAGATTCTACTGAAGATTATTCAAAAGCGACTACAACCATACCTGGAACAAGAACTACCTGACGTGCAAGCAGGGTTCAGGAAAGGGCGAGGAACGAGAGACATCATTGCGGATGTGAGATGGATCCTTGAAAAGACTAAAGAATACCAAAAGGATATCTATTTGTGCTTTATCGACTATAGCAATGCTTTTGACTGTGTAAACCATGAGAAACTCTGGGCCACATTAAGAAACATGGGTATACCAGAACACCTGATCGTTCTCTTGCGCAATCTGTACATTGATCAAGAAGCAACAGTTCGAACGGAACAAGGAGAAACAGAATGGTTTAAAATAAGCAAAGGTGTAAGACAAGGCTGCATACTTTCCCCCTACCTGTTTAATTTATATGCAGAACAAATCATCAGAGAAGCAGCATTGTATGAAGACAACAGAGGTGTGAAGATTGGTGGAAGACTCATCAACAAGCTTCGCTATGCTGATGATACCACATTACTGGCTGAAAGTGACGATGATCTGAAACATTTGCTTCTCACAATCAAAGAACATAGTCTCAAAATGGGCCTGCACCTTAATGTAAAGAAGACAAAGATCATGACAACTGGCATAATCAACAGGTTCATCGTTGAAGGAGAAGAAATTGAAATTGTGAACAACTTTAAGCTACTTGGATCAACTATCAATAAAGAAGCAACAAGCAGTCAAGAAATCAGACGACGCATTGCTCTTGGCAGAATGGCTATGAAAGACGTAGATAAGATTCTCAAGAGCAGAGATGTCTCTCTCCATACAAAGATTTGACTTGTTCAAGCCATGGTATTTTCAATAACATCATATGGATGTGAAAGCTGGACAGTGAAAAAGACAGACAGGAAGAAAATTGATGCCTTTGAATTATGGTGCTGGCGGCGAATACTGTGTATACCATGGACTGCCCGAAGAACCAACCAGTCGGTACTAGAGGAGATCAAACCTAAGCTTTCTTTAGAAGCTCAGATGACAAGACTTTGACTTTCATACTTTGGACACATCATGCGAAGAGAGAGATCATTAGAGAAAGACATCATGCTTGGCAAGATAGAAGGTCAACGCAAAAGAGGAAGGCCAGCAATGAGATGGATCGATACAATAACAGCAGCCACGGGTACCAGTCTGTCAACAATGAGCCGCCTGACTGAAGACCGAACACAATTTAGGATAGCTATCCAGAGGGTCGCCATGAGTCGACTCCGACTCGACGGCACTTAACAACAAGGTGCCATATAAGTAAGAACATAAGAACATAAGATATGCCATTCTGGGTCAGACCAAGGTCCATCAAGCCCAGTATTCTGTTTCCAACAGTGGCCAATCTAGGTCATATGTACCTAGCAGTTTCCCCAAGGGACACAGGTTCCACAATGCTTGTATTGGTTCAAGCATTGATATCCTGGGTCCCTTCTTAATAATGGTTTATGGACCTTTCCTCCAGGAACTTGTCCAAACCTTTTTTAAACCCAGCTACACTAAGAGCCTTTACTACATCCTCCGGTAACAAATTCCAGAGTTTGATTACACGTTGAGTGAAAAAATATTTTCTTTTATTAGTCTTAAATAGTTTACCCTGTAGCTTCATTGCATGTCCCCTAGTCTTTCTATATTCTGATAAGGTAAACAATCGATCTACGTTTACCCGTTCCACTCCATTCATTAATTTATAGACTTCTATCATATCTCCCCTCAGCCCTCTCTTTTCCAGGTTAAAGAGCCCCAACCTTTTAGCCTCTCTTCATAGGAGTAGCCTTCCATCCCCTTTACCATTTTGGTGGCTCTTCTCTGAACCTTTTCTAAAATCGCTATATCCTTTTTAAGATACGGTGACCAGAATTGCACACAATATTCAAGGTGCGGTCTCACCATGGAACGATATAGAGGCATTATAATGTCTTTTGTTTTATTTTCCATTCCTTTCCTTATCATACCTAGCATTCTATTTGCTCTCTTGGCCGCCGCTGCACACTGGGCCGAGGGTTTTAACATGGTATCCACAATGACGCCTAAATCTTTCTCCTGGGTGGTGGTTCCTAATGTGGAACCTTGCATCATGTAAGCATAGTTTGGGTTGTTCTTCCCTAGGTGCATAACCTTGCACTTGTCCACATTAAATTTCATCTGCCAGTTTGATGCCCAGTCTTCCAATTTATCAAGATCCTCTTGCAATTTTCCACAATCCTCATGGGTTTTAGCAACTTTAAATAGTTTTGTGTCATCTGCAAATTTGATATCCTCACTCGTTATCCCCTTTTCCAGGTCATTTATGAATATGTCAAAAAGCAGCAGACCCAGCACAGATCCCTGGAGTACACCACTATTCACCTTTCTCCATTGGGAAAATTGGCCATTTAGCCCTACCCTCTGCTTTCTATCTTTTAACCAGTTCCTGATCCACAATAGTACACTGCTTCCTATCCCATGACTCTTTAGTTTTGCCAAAAGTCTCTGATGAGGGACCTTGTCAAAGGCTTTCTGAAAGTTCAGATACACTATATCAACTGACTCACCTTTGTCCACCTGTTTATTCACACCTTCAAAAAAACATAACAGATTATAAGACAAGATCTTCCTTGTCTAAAGCCATGTTGGCTGTTTCCCATTAGGCCATGACTATCTACATGCTGAGTAATTTTGTTCTTTATGATGGTTTCTACCATTTTTCCCGGTACTGACGTCAGGCTCACAGGTCTGTAGTTTCCCGGATCACCCCTGGAACCCTTTTTAAAAATTGGCGTTACATTGGCGATCCTCCAATGTTCAGGTATTACAGATGATTTTAATGAAAGTTCACAGATTACTAATAGCAGATCTGCAATCTCATATTTCAGTTCTTTCAACACCCTTGGATGTATACCATCTGGCCCAGGTGATTTGCTACTCTTCAGTTTATCTAATAGTTGTAATACTTCATGGATACATCATTCCAAATCATGTGCTCTTGGGCAGCTGTCGACTTTCCCTATTATCTAGTTTAAAAGCCACTCTATCTCCTTTTTAAAGGTTACTGCTAGCAGCCTGGCTCCATCCTGGTTATGGTGGAGCCCATCCCTTTGGAAAAGCCCCTCCTTTTACCAGAATGCTCCCCCAGTTCCTAACAAATCCAAAACCCTCTTCTTTGCACCATTGTCTCATCCATGCATTGAGACTCCGGAGCTCTGCCTGCCTTTTGGGTCCTGTGCATGGAACGGGAAGCATTCTGAGAATGCTACCCTGGAAGTTCTGGATTTTGCCATGCCTGCCTTATTTCTTATGGATGAACATTATTTTACTACTTATAAATTGCAAAGGGATTGTAGATCAAAGTTGCCCGGTTAGTGATGAAGCTAACCGGGCAGTAGCGATACTTAGCTGTTGCCCAGTGAGCTTCAGCTTTGAAAGTTAGGTCATCCTTTGCCACATCTGACTATTGCCACTTTGCAATAACAGGGCACTGGCTCAATATCACTGCTATCCGTATGCCCTCCGGAACATCATGATGCTAACCGGTTAGAAACAGGGCGTGCAGTGGCAGAACCCATAGTTATTCAGTGGCACTATCCATGTTAGTGCCATTGAATATCCTGGTCAAGGGCATTCACATGGTTAGCAGGTCTGCAAACCATGTTAATCGCTTTGAACATTGGCCCAAAAGATTCAACTGGATGACTCTTGTCTTTTGCATATGTGGGACTGTTGACTTGTTAAATTTATAAGGAATCAGGGGAAGTTAAAGGAGTGCTGAAAATCTAACTGGTTGACTCTTTCTCATTAACTAAAACCAGACAAATAACTGTATAGTCAGTGGCCTAACTTATCCATATAAGTTAAGTTTAACCAGATATCTTACCACTGAGTATCAACTCCCCTGTTCTTCAAGTGCTAGCCTGCAACTTGCAAACCCCGTGCACATCCTGATAAGAGTCTTTAGCAGGAGCCCAAGCAATCAATTTTATTCTAAGACATACCTCTGGAACAGTATTGCCTAATACATAAACCTGGAGGGGGGGGACCTGCTACCACAGATACTTCCTTACAGTTATTAATCATAAAGAAAATAAAAGACAAAAAAACAATTTTCAAGTTAGCTTATAGAATCAGCGTAAGTAAAATCTGATCTTTTCCATGCATTTTAAATAAGGTTGTAGTGCTGATGTCAGAAGCAGAAAAACGTCTCCCATAATGCAAATTCTATTTCAAAGTATAGTGTCAGGGGAGTTTGCTTCATAATTTATAAGTTTACTGTTGCATCCTGAAGAATCCTGACAGCGCAGAACAAGTCTACAGTTGCAGCCTCAGAATGGCTAATTTCCTTTACATAATGTAGTTTTCTGAAAGTGTTAGGAGCAGAAAGTAGACTACTTCATATGCAAATGTCACTATCCCATATCCAAGCTGCACCTTGTCTGCCTATTTCTACTATAGTCCGACTGCAAACTTTGATTATAGGATTGAAAACAAAGGATAATAGAAGAATATAGGTTAGGTATTTCCGCTGTGCAGTTTTCCTTCTTTCTGTCATGAGAAATTTGGAACAATTTCTATTTAATTTATTGACTAGTGGCATGGGGGAGATTTTTAAAGAGCCAGTGTGCCAGAGTTAACCAGTCGAGATATACTGCACATTACTCTTAAATCTATCTTGTGCCGTTAGACTTAAGGCAGCCATTCTGCAGTCACACTTAAGGAGAGGAATTTAGCTGGTTAGTGACAATAACAATATTACTACCACTGCTTATCATTTCTATGGTGCTACAAGGCATACACAGCACTGTACACATACATGTAATGTGTGGAGCCCGATTCCAGAAGGGGCACATCTGGGCCATCTGGATGGTCCCGAGCAGGACGGGCCCGATTGCACATGATTCTGAAACACGTGAGCAAAATGTTCCCACGGCAGTCAGAATCGGGCTTGAGGATGGTCCGGCTTCCCCCTCCCGCAGCCACAGGGACATCCATGGGACTGAACGGCCAGGCCTCCCGAACCCGCTGGTGAGTGGATGGCCTGATGCTTCTACCCCATCCAGGCCTACTGGGGCCATGGTTGGGCAGCGGGCCAGTGCCTGCTGTGCATTTGCTGCATTGGAGTGTGGCTGCCGGGCCAAGGCGCATGGGGGACCAGCGCTTATTCCACCTCCTGTATGTCTGGGTGTCTGGCCCGCCCACCCACGTTCCACCCCCAAGCCACCCCCATCTCCATTTCTTCCATGTGGGAAGTCAGCGATCTCAAATCCAGGCAGGAAGGATAGTCTTCTTTCTGAACCTGGGCCATAGTCTCTGCTCAACAGAGTTCACAATCTGTGCAAGACAGACAAATACAACAAACAGGATCATGGTATAAACTAGGGGAAATGGTTATAATACACAAGGATAGCAAACAGAATAAGGGGGATCAGGATCGAAAAGCAGCTTCAAAGAGATGTTTTTTTAGCTGGGATTTGCCTAGGACCAAAGATGAAGCATGACGTACTGGCTCAGGTAGTCTGTTCCAGAAATATGGGGCAGCACATTAACCACTGAATGGATCTATTTACTAACTTGCACTGAGATTGTGCATCTAATGTGTTAAATGACAAAGAGGCCCTTTTACTAAACTGTGGCAAGTTTTTGCACTTACCATGAGTTAGGGGCAAAACACAATGTGCAATAAGTGCAAGGCCATGCACTAACTGTTGGTATACCCCAAGGCTCAGCCCTCTCAGCATTACTATTTAATCTATACATCCAGCCTATTTGCACAATATTCAAAAAATACTATATCAAATATCATATCTATGCTGACGATATAATGGTTTATGCACCAGTTGGCATAAAGAATTCTCAATACAACGACATTACAGACTGTATAATTGAAGCAAAATCTTGCCTAATGCAAATAACAGGCAAATAAATCTAAAAAACCCTGAAATCTTATTCACGACTAGAAACCAAAAACTTTATGCCCCCTCTACCATCAAAATTCATGACATTGAACTTCCAGTCAAACAGGAAGTAAAGTATCTGGGTGTCATTATCAGGGCGCTCACTATGACTGCCCAAGTCAAACAAACTGCTAGAGCAATATTCTTTAAATTAAAAACCATACAACATCTCAGACCAATCCTGGAATTACATGACTTCAGAACGGTAGTCCAGGCCTTGATTACCCCGCACTTGGACTACTGCAACAGTTTGCTATGAGGCCTACCTAAAATGATACTTCACACGCTTCAACTTGCACAAAATGTAACCACTAAGATCATATCCAAAGTAAGCTTTAATGACCACATGACCACATCATCCTGATACTTTATAATCTCCATTGGCTCCCCATTGCATACAGAATAAGATACAAAATGCTAGTCACAACTTTTAAACTGCACAACAATGTTTACCTGCCCATGCTCTATGGAACTCTCTCCCTGACACTATCAGATCAATGAAGGACCTTCAGAACTTTTGTATTAAAACCCTCCTCTTAGAATACTACAACTCATCTCCCCCCCCCCCCCAAGTATAAATAACCACCTGTAATCTGCTCTGTTGTAATTACAGCATGTAAATAGTTCAGACCAAGCTTCCACAATACTTTGGTATTAGTGCCTAACTGACATGTAAATAGTTTATTGTATTATAGTTGAAATGTTCTCTTGTAACCAGGACTCTGGAATGTTGTTCAATGTAAACCACCCCTGATCGATGGAAGGGGCGTTATATAAGAAATGTTTAAATAAATACATAAACATAAATAAGACAGAGTGGCTTTGACTAGCAGGTGCCCAAGGACAGGAGATTCCTTCTGCAATGTCCATTGGTCCTTTTAGAAATTCTTACCAGGATTTTGGTTTTTGGCTGGATTCACAGCTTTCTATGAGAGGCCAAGGTACTAGAATGCTAAGAAGCTCTTTTTGTTTTTTTAAGCAAGTTTTCCAGCTATGCCCATATCTCTCACAAGTAGACTTAACATTAGTGACCATAGCTCTGCTTTATCCCTAATTGGATTATTGTAATTCTGTGCTTATGGCCAATTTTCTCAATGGAGAAAGGTGACTAGAGGAATACTCCAGAGATCTGTGCTGGGCCCACTGCTTTTTAACATATTCATAAATAACCTGGAAATGGGAATAACAAGTGAGGTGATCAAATTTGCATATGACACAAAATTATCCAAAGTGGTTAAAACCCAAGAGGATTGTGAAAAATTGCAATAGGCCCTTGATAAGGTTATGCACCTAGGAAAGAACAACCCAAACTATGGTTACACGATGCAAGATTCAATATTAGGAACTACCACCCAGGAAAAAGATTGGATAATACATTGACATCCTTCGCCCAGTGTGCAGCAGCGGCCACGAAAGCAAATATGATACTAGGAATCTTAAGGAAAGGAATGGACAATAAAACCAAGGATATTATAATGCCTCGGTATTGTTTCATGGTGTGACCGCACCTTGAATATCATGTGCAATTCTGGTCGCAATATTTTAAAAACGATAGAGGGAAATCTGAAAATGCACAGAGAAGAGTCACCAAAATGGTGAAGGGAATAGAAGGATACCCCTATGAGGAAAGGCTTAAAAGGCTAGGGCTTTTCAACATGGAAAAGAGACAGCTGAGGGGAGATATGACAGAGGTCTATAAATTAATGAATGGGGTACTACGGGTAAACATAGATTGGTTGTTTACTCCATTAAAAAGTAAAACGACTAGGGGATACGCAATGAAGCTACAATGTAACCCATTTAAGACTAATAATATTGTCTCACTCAATGCGCAATCAAACTCTGGAATTTGTTACCAGTGGATTTAGTGAAAGCTTTTAGTGTAGTTGGGTTTAAAAAAAGGTTTGGACAAGTTCCTGGAGGACCCAGGAAATCCATTGCTTGCCCTGGAGCAAGCACTGTGGAACCAGTGTGCCTTTTTGGGAACTAGCCAGGCACTTGTGACCTGGATTGGCCACTGTTGGAAACAGAATGCTGAGCTTGATGGATCTTGGTCTGACCCAGTAAGGCATATCTTATGTTCTTATGTGATTAGGAAGGAAGGAGTAGTGGTGTTATTTTGGGATGGGAATGTTTAGAGTTGTTTATGTACTTTGAACCTTGTATTTTGTATTTGATTTTATTTGTTCATCACACAGAATAGTTACTGGGTGTATGGTATAAAAATAAATAAATGTATAAGATGTGAGAAGGAAAGCATGATGGTGCGGTCTTGGACTGTATTTCTTTCTTCTTGGTAGGGAAGTGCTGTTCAGGCCAGGTTATATGTCATCTGTCAGTCTCATGTAGAGTTGATTGGTGTTTCACAAGGCTCTGCATTGTCCCTTTTGCTATTTAATATTTTTGTGTGTCTACTGGGGGAACTTATTTGGTCAATGGGGATTACTTGTTTTCATATGCAGATAACATTCAAATTTTAATCCCAGTTCAGAAGAACATTGCTTGAGTAATATGGAGATTAACAGTTATTTGGAGAAATTAGTGCAACGAGTGAAGAGGAATGGGTTAATATTGAAGAGCGCCAAAACTGAGAGTTTGGGTTTAACATGGTCAAGTTCCCCATCCCCTTTACTGTGTTTGAAGTGAAATTGGGTAAATATGCAGGAAGCCAAGAAGATGAAGGATTTAGGTGTAACACTGGATGGGTCGTTTGATTCTGAGCTCCAGATTTAGGAGTAATTCATGGTTGCTTTTTGCGATTATGGGAGATATTAAATTTAAGGCTTTTCTTAAGCAAGAACATTTTGAGTAGGAGTGCTGTCATCACATTATTATTATAGCAGTGTGCACATGGGGTTGCCAGGGGAAATGTTCTACCAATTCCAGTAGTTCATTATATAGTGGTGAGATTGATTTTTGATAAAGTAGGAGGCAGGGTGCCATACTACTTTTACACTCAAAAGTAAATCTCTAATACACCCCCAGAAATCAACACAACATATCAACCCTCCACTTGATTTCTAAAAAGTATTAACTCCATAGGAACCCTAGACCCCACCCCAAATTTTAGAAAAACGATATTCAAGTTTCTGTTTTATTTTTTGTTTTTTGTCAGATCACTCACCATGAGAAGGAATCCTTCCTCTCTTGAAGTGAGCCCTCCATTTTAATCATTTAAAAAAGGACCCATAAAGATCCTGTATATTACAGAATTGACAACACCACCAGCTGTCATTCAACGAAAAAAAAAAAATTAAAAAGTGGCAAATTCACGCTTGAATCTCACTGGGATGTTTGAGGATCACCCAGCTGGTTTCAACAGTCACAGAACGGACTTATGAAGGAGTTTTCATTACTTCTGAGACTATCTAAGAGCGGAGGATTTAAACAACTTGCATAGTGAATGGGAACTTGGATTGAACTGCCTCTTTACCATTGGAGAGTGGATAGTACGGGAAGTGCTACACAAGGACGGTCCTGTTTGGCTGCGGCTGGGTAAAATCAGATAAGTGTAGGCAAGAAGAGTAAAGCATTTGCCACTTTTTTTTAAAAAAAAATTTCGTTGAATGACAGCTGGTGGTGTTGTCGATTCTGTAATATACAGGATCTTTATGGGTCCTTTTTTAAATGATTAAAATGGAGGGCTCACTTCAAGAGAGGAAGGATTCCTTCTCACGGTGAGCGATCCGACAAAAAACAAAAAATAAAACAGAAACTTGAATATCGTTTTTCTAAAATTTGGGGTGGGGTATAGGGTTCCTGTGGAGTTAATACTTTTTAGAAATCAAGTGGAGGGTTGATACTACTTTTACAGGCTTTGTACTGGTTCCAGATTAAGGGTTGGGTCTAATTGGATTTTTCGAGCAGTGAGAAGGAGTGGCCCCAGATATCTGCCTAGCTGGGAGGATTGGTTTCAGCAAGGCAGTACTCTCTAGTCCACTTAGGGAGTATTTTTGATAGTCACGGTAATGAGGCAAAGTGGATTGTGAGTGAGGTATTTTCTGTGAGAATTCCAGAGTTATAGAGCACTATGCCCCCTGACTGGAAGGTGGAGGAGAACTATATGAACTTTCAGAAAAAGCTGAAAAAGCTTATCTCTTCAAAGGGGCTGATGGACCACAAAAGGAGTGTTTTGACTCATCCCTCACTAAATTTGTTCTATTTGAAACCATTTGAAGTTTATTTTTCTGTAAAATCATTTCCTTTGCAACAACATTCCTAGGTGGTGTGTTTATTTATTTATTTATTTAATGGTATTTATATACCACCTTATCATTCAATCAAAGCGGTTTCCAAGGCAAACAATCAAGGGGGCAAATGTTTTCATGCAGTGTACAGAGTGGTGTGTATGTGTTGGCGGGGATGTGATTAGATTTGGTTTATCTACATAGTGCGCTATTATACATCATGAGCTATTATACAGTCTTATATACAGTCTTGGGGTGGTGGGAGGGGGGTTGATGATCTGACTTGTATTCTGGTTCAGGGGGTATGTCCATAGTAATCGATAAACAGGGTTGTCTTCAGCTGTTTTCGGAAGTCCTTGATTTCTGTGGCTAGTCTCAGATCGTCTGGGAGGGAGTTCCATATGGCCAGGGAGATTGCTCGTTGTGCGGTGTCTTTGCGGGTCTTGGTGAAGTCTTTTGGGGTGTTAACCTGATTGGAAGTGCCTCTTCTTCTTGGCCGTGTGCTTGTGTCGGGTTGTATGAGTGTGTGTAGGCTTATGGCGGAGGAGTGTTGTTTGATCTTGAATATGTTTATGATAGTCTTGTATTTGATGCGTGAGATGATTGGGAGCCAGTGCAGTTCTTTCAGTATGGGTGTGATGTGATCGTGTCTTGTAGTACCGGCTATTATGCGTGCAGCTGTGTTTTGGGCCAGTTGTAGTGATCTGAGGGTCTGCTTTGGTAGCTCGGTGTATATTGGAATGCAGAAGTCTAGTAGAGGGGTTATCAGCGCCTGGCAAACAGTGCGAAAGTGCTCTGGGTCGAGAAGGGGCTTGAGTCTTCTGATGAGTCGCATTCTTTGGTATGCACTTTTGGTTGCTCTGCCTATGTGTGCTTGGAGGTTAAGTTCTTTGTCCAGGATGACTCCGAGGTACTTAACGTCTGATTTTATGCGTATGAGCGCATCTCTTATCTTGATGTCGGGTGGGGGGATAAAGGCCGGGTTTCACGTGATGATCAGTGCCTCCGTCTTGCTGTATTTGATAGATAGGTTGTTTTCCTGAAGCCAGTTTGCCATTTGGGTGAGGCAGTTTGTTATGCTGGTGTAGTCCGGGTTGTCTACTGAGATGGGTGTGTAGATCATGATGTCATCTGCATAGATTGTATAATGTATGTGGTGTTCTTTCATGATGGCACATATTGGTTGGATGTATAGGTTGAATAGGAGGGCTGAAAGGGCCGATCCCTGTGGCACTCCTTGTTTGACTTTTATGGGTCGAGATGTGTTGTGTCCTACTTTGACCTGTATTTGTCTGTTGGTTAGGTATGAATGGAACCAATTCAGGGTGGCACCGTGTAGACCGATGTTCTGTAGTCTATCCAATAGAGTCTTGTGGTTAACTGTGTCAAATGCAGATGAGATGTCAATGAATATCATGAATATGCCTTTCTTGGTGTTATCTATGATGCGGAGGACGCTGTCGAAGAGGTGTATTAGAAGAGTTTCTACCCCATGGTTGGGGCGGAACCCGTGTTGATTGTTGTCCAGGGGAGCGTGGTTGTCTATGTGTTCTTGTAGTTGGTGCTGTACAGTTTTTTCGATTATTTTTGCTAAAAGTAGTATGCTGGAGATGGGTCTGTATGCTGCTGGATTGTTCTTGTCAAGTGTGGATTTCTTCGGGATAGGTCTTATTGTTGCGAGCTTCAATTGATTTGGCATGCACCCTTGGGTTAGGGAGGATTGTACTATCTTGTGGATGGTTTGGATGAAGTTTGATTTGGTGGCCTTGATCCAGGGCACTGGGCAGGGATCCGAGGGGGCAGTGCTTATCTTGATTACTGAGATGATGTGGGAGAGTTGTTCCGTGGATGGGGTGTTGAATGTTCCCCAGGTGTTCAAGGGTGTGATAGTCTTTGGGGTTGGGCTGGGTCTTGTTTGTTCTGCTGAGTGGAACTTTTCTTGGATGTGGTCCGCAAATTTTTGTGGGTCCAGTTGCACTTTGTCTTCGGTATCCTGGTCTTTGGTGAGGGTTTTTACGATTTCAAATAGTTCTCTGGGTTTGTTGTTGGAGTTGCGTATGAGGTTTGTATGGTATTCCCTTTTTGTTTGGTTGATGCATTCGTTGTATTGTTTTTGCTTTGTTAGGTATAGTTCCTGGTTCTCGGGTGACTTGTTCTGTCTCCATCTCCGTTCTATTTTTCTGAGGTTCCTCTTTTCGTTTCTTATAGTTTTAGAGTACCATGGTTTGTGTTGTAGTTTGTTGCAGCGAGGTGTCCTGTGTCTATATTCTGTTGCTTTGGCAGCATTGTATATGGTGTTGTTCCAGTTGGTGATTAGTGCATCTAGGTCATCTGTTTCATGGTTTAGGTTTTGTACTGTGTCCTGCAGGAACTGGTCTCTGTCGAAGCATTTAAATCTTCTTTGTGTGGGGGTGTTGTCCGGATATTTGTTTAGTATCTCCTCATTAGGTGTAATTTTTACTTCAATTAAGTGATGGTCAGACCATGGTACTGGTGTGGTGATGGGTGTTGATATTAGGCCTCTTGAGGTTAGGTAGTTGGGTGCAAAAATAAGGTCTGGTGAGGATCCATGTCTGTGTGTCGGGGTGGTGATTCTTTGCATGAATTGGAGTGCATTCATTGCTTGGAGAAAAGCTTCTGCATCTTTTTTGTTGGTGGACTTAAGGTTGAAGTCTCCTAGGAGTATTGTGGGTTTGTGGCTGGAGTTCACTGCACAGATTGTCTCTAGAGTTGATGCTAGTTCTTCAGGTGGCGCATGGGGTGCTCTGTAGGTGAGACATATGGCCATATGTTTGTTCTCGATCGAGATGGTGTTAGAGTGTTGGATGTCCATGTTACTTTTTGATTTGAATTTTAGGCTGCTCTTTGCTATTATGAGTGCCCCTCCTCCTCGTCTATGAGTGCGCGGACAGTTGTATGCTGTGTATATGTCGGGCACTAATTGATTGAGTAGGATGTTGTCAGTGGGACTGAGCCACATTTCTGTGATGCAGAGTATGTCGGGCTGATGGTCATCTATGTGGTCAACTAGGGTATAGATCTTGTTGCAAATCTTGTTATCTTTTGGCATTGAAGACAAAAATTCCTGATAGGGACCCTGGGTCTGGTAGGGTCTTGAAGTTTCAGTGTCCCTCGATGGGAAAGATCTCCCACCTCCTTCCCCCTGCCCTGCCTCCCAAATTTCCTTTTCTACTAAAGGATTTAGGAAGGGGACTACATTCAAATAGTAAGAATTAATTTAGCCTAGTCTGTCTCTCAAAATTATGTGCCTAAGTCATTTGTTTTTATCATAAGAGATGATGAGGAGGGCAAGTTTATAAGGAGACGTCTACCTTAAGCGTGAAAGTAAATGCCTACTTAGGCACTATATTTTAAAGAAAATTAGGCGCCTATTTTTCTTTATAAAATATTATCTTAAGTGGCAGAAATTGCACCTTAAGTTAAGCTGTAGACATTTACACAGTCCCTAGAGCTGGTGTAAATACCCAGGTCTATATTTTGCTAGTATGCAAGTAAATTATAGCATTTTATAATCTATGTGCGTACTACTTGTTCCACTCAAGCTCCACTTATCGACCCATCCACTGGCAAAGTAAGCACCATCCAATCAACGAGCACAGTTTACTGTAGCTGCTATTTTATAAGAGGCTCTTCATACATGTGTGTGTGCCCACATATACATGTAAATGACAAAACGGGCACCCATTTGGTGCCTACTTTCACGCTTATGGTAGGTGCCCACTTATAAAATTACCCCCTTAGCCTAGGAATACTGTTATAAAATTACCCCTTAAATGAGCAGGAATATGGATGTTTTATAAACAGTAGGCGCCTACTTGTCTTTCAAAACATAGTAGCATAAAACCTTGCACAAATCACACCTAGATTACAGGTGTAGAGATCCTGTCTGCTCTAGAGCAGATGCTAATGTCAGCATGCACTTGTGTATTTTATAAAATACACACGTGCTTCACGATTCTGCCCATGGTCCACCTAGACGCCATCCCTGTGCATGTAAGAGTATGCGTGGGCTTGCATCATGCATATTTTAAGAACCCATTTATGTGCCTTAAACAGCATTTTAGGTGCAGAAATGGGTTCAAAAATTACTCACTATAAATCTTGCTGAATATATGTCTTCTTTTTAACACCTTTTTAAAATGTGCATTAAAGCAACAGTGACTGTCATTTATACTCATAAGAGTTGCATATCCAAGTATACCAATATGACTTACTCATCTCATATGCGGATGGCTCTTATCATCAGTCCTTTCTATGATGTGTCCCAGTGTATCCAAAATTATAGACCCTCAGATGTTCTTTTTACATATTATTTCTCCCCAATCTTTTCAATTTAACCCTATCACTCAGATCCGCGGGTCCTATCTGTGTTATAAGGGAAAGGATGGAGAATAAAAAATGTGTAGATGTAAAGTTTTTAAGTTCCACCCCTAATGAAAAATCTTTATCATTGTAACTACTGCGTCTAACTAATTTCCCCATTTTATCATTGTCTTCCCTTTTTAAAGCTAAATGTTACTGCAGTCGTTCTACTTAGCATTCTCCCTTTAGTAATTAAGAAGAATTTGAGTGCATTAGGCTCCTTGTTGTCAAGCTACTTCATCATTGTGCGCCTATACCTAAACGTCTCATATAGAAAGATGGGAGAGAAGTAATACCAGAGTTACTGAAAGTGCTAGGAGACCCCATTTTAGAACTGGTGAAATGATCATGCCTCAGATTAACACATGTATTTGGTCACTTATGCTAGTATTCCATAAAGAAAAATAGACACCTACTATTCTTATAAAACAGGCTTGACATAGGCGTGTGTCCATGTCAGGTCCTGTAGCACTACTCCTTGGGCCTTCACCTCTCCAGGCATACATGTTTTTTAGGTATCCTCTCACTGAGGTTATTCCTTGAACCTACCCACTAGATACTACACAGTGGTAGTTATTTTATTGTTTTGCCGCTGTACATAGCCTCACTGTTATACAAAAACCTATGCAAAGACAAGGAGATGTATGAACCTGCTGGCACTGTCTCCCTGACTGAATTAGATCTAGAATCTATGCGCACAATGAATGCTGGGAGGATCACTCTATAGTATCTCTATTACTCCCAATAGAATAGAAAAATACAAGCCAAGATCCTATTGTGCAAAGTGTACAAAATCATAACGCCTCTACTGGCACAATTACTGAACACATTTCACTTGTTCTGGTAAGCTTTACTCACTCATCTTTGTTGCTGGATTTAAGCCTTACCTACTGATGTCACTCTCCTTGCCAAAAGACAAGGCCTTGGTCAGAAAGGACTGCATTTCTGCACTTTGTCTACCAAGCTGCTGCTGGGAGGGACTTGAAACCCCTGTTCATTCACTGTGTACTTTCTCTACTGATGCCTAATATTCCTGAGAGAAGGTTTGACTTGGGCCGGTCATCTGTACTGTGATGAGGAGAGCTCTGCTGAGCCCATGGAAAGAGAGGAAAATTGTAGATATACCTTTAAGGAGAGAGACAGGCAGGGAATTCACAGCTTTCGGAGTGCAGGTAAAGGAAGAAAGCACGCAGTCACGGAAGTCAGACCACACCCAAGCTCTGCTAACCTAAGTGCAGGCTTGGGGAGTAATGAAAAACACCTGAGTAGGAAGCAGTGTACGCTAGTTAAGAAACAGCCTTATAAGCCCAGGGGAGGAAAAGGAAGAGGGCCAGCACCGGGAAGCAGGAAGGAGATCACCGGGGAGGAAAACAGTGAAGACTTTGGTGAGGAGCTCAGCAGTGAAAGTAACAGCCAAAAAGAAAGCCAAGCTTTCAGGAGGAGTGCTGTTAGTCCTGAAGCCAGCCGAGGTGTGGCTAGGAGAATTGCTGATGAGGGTCAGGCTGCAATTCAAATGGTTCGTGGTCCAGCTCAAAGAGTTCAAGCTGCTAAAAGGTGGGTGGACAAACTCACAGCTAGAAGTGACCAGAACCCAGCTGGGTGGAAATAACCAGGGCTGAACAAGTTAGAAGAACTGAGGCAGTTGATCCAGAGAAGGAAACCTCACATTCCAGGTACAAACATTCCTTATCATGGAGAGCACTTGTGGAGAGAAGTCCAGGAGCTTTTACAAAGCATTAAGCCAGAAACAGTTCATGAAAGCTCAGAGTCAGACGTACATGCTGAAGAGCAGGAAGAGATGCAGGTAGACTGTTCTGAGCAGGATTCTATAACTGAGGAATTAGCAATGGACTGTTCATTGCGCCAGAAGGCAGATTGAAAGCTTTCTGATAAAAAGTCTTTAACCAAGAAAGCACAGAAGAAACAGGGTGAGTTAACCTATCTGTGTTAATGCTAGGAACCGCTTTTAATGAAAAGAATATATGCATAACTTGTATTTGAATTACTAAAGAAGCAGAAGATAAAAATGGACACTTTGCTTTGCTTGAAGGAAGAAGCTATGTTTTGTTTGCTGAACGTTTGATGAAACCAGCTACACATGTTAAAAGGCTTATGAAGCAGTTTTGGTTCTAGTGTGTGTATAATTTCCTGATGTTATTGCTTGGAAAAGAATCCTAACATTTGTGTTGAGCCTTAGTGCTTTGGGGAAGATAAATAAATTTCTTGTTTGCCTTTAAAAACCATCGTTTTCACACTACTGTCTTTAAATAAGGAGAAACAACCACAAGTCCCAGAAGTCCAAGCTGTGGACAAGAATAGTATAATTCTTTATTTAAGGACTAACATTGGCAGCCCTGCGCCTTTAGGCCTTTGGCCCGGGCTATGGTGACGACAGTACCCACTAGCCTCTAATACTGGATCTAAGCCCTGTCCACAGATGCTGTATCGCAGACAGAATCTTTAAACTGCTATTGTGGCTTCTGTTAGGCAGCTGTCTGGCATCTCTCCAAAGGGGCAAGCCAGCCCCTTGGGAAACCCTTGCAAGCCAGCCTCTCAGGAAATCCTTACAAGCCAGCCCCTTGGGAAACCCTTTCATGAGTTCACTGAGTTCCCCTGAGTGAGTCTTTGTCTTATATAGGTTAGGCAGTTGTTGGCTTTGGTTTATTAAGGTAGTTTTATAAATATCTAAATGTGTGAATATTTTCTAGATTGCATCCATGACTAAACAGCAATTTAAGAAAACTACTATTTGGACATGTATAGCCTTTGGGATCCAATAGCTCTAAAACGACAAAGTGCACAGAACGATGATTTTCTAACACAAGATATTTGTGGTGAGAACGACAGTTTGGAGTCAAGGATCATTCCCAAATATATAAGAGTGGTCTGTATTGTTACTGGTGTCTCTGGCCTCCTAGCAGGGCCAGTGCAAAGTTATTAAATGCCTTATATAAACCTTCAGCCTTGTGCCCCCTCACAATTAGCTTTTACACCCTTAACACCCCCCAATGATTTTATTTATTAAATCAATCATGTTGCTGTTGTTGTTAAGTGCCGTCGAGTTGGAGTCGACTCATGGCGACCCTCTGGATAGCTATCCTAAATTGTGTTCGGTCTTCAGTCAGGCGGCTCATTGTTGACAGACTGGTACCCGTAGCTGCTGTTATTGTATTGATCCATCTCATTACTGGCCTTCCTCTTTTGCGTTGACCTTCTATCTTGCCAAGCATAATGTCTTTCTCTAATGATCTCTCTCTTCGCATGATGTGTCCAAAGTATGAAAGCTGAAGTCTTGTCATCTGAGCTTCTAAAGAAAGCTTAGGTTTGATCTCCTCTAGTACCGACTGGTTTGTTCTTCGGGCAGTCCATGGTATACACAGTATTCGCCGCCAGCACCATAATTCAAAGGCATCAATTTTCTTCCTATCTGTCTTTTTCACTGTCCAGCTTTCACATCCATATGATATTATTGAAAATACCATGGCTTGAACAAGTCGAATCTTTGTATGGAGAGAGACATCTCTGCTCTTGAGAATGTTATCTAGGTCTTTCATAGCCATTCTGCCAAGAGCAATGCGTCATCTGATTTCTTGAATGCTTGTTGTTTTTTTATTGATAGTTGATCCAAGTAGGTTAAAGTTGTTCACAATTTCAATTTCTTCTCCTTCAACGATGAAACTGTTGATTATGGCAGTTGTCAAGATCTTTGTCTTCTTTACATTAAGGTGCAGGCCCATTTTGAGACTATGTTCTTTGATTGTGAGAAGCAAATGTTTCAGATCATCTTCACTTTCAGCCAGTAATGTGGTATCATCAGCATAGCGAAGGTTGCTGACGAGACTTCCACTAATCTTCACACCTCTGTTGTCTTCATACAATCCTGCTTCTCTGATGATTTGTTCTGCATATAAATTAAACAGGTAGGGGGAAAGTATGCAGCCTTGTCTTACACCTTTGCTTATTTTAAACCATTCTGTTTCTCCTTGTTCCGTTCGAACTGTTGCTTCTTGATCAATGTACAGATTGCGCAAGAGAACGATCAGGTGTTCTGGTATACCCATGCTTCTTAATGTGGCCCAGAGTTTCTCATGGTTTACACAGTCAAAAGCCTTGCTATAGTCGATAAAGCACAAATAGATATCCTTTTGGTATTCTTTAGTCTTTTCAAGGATCCATCTCACATCCGCAATGATGTCTCTCGTTCCTCGCCCTTTCCTGAACCCTGCTTGCACTTCAGGTAGTTCTTGTTCCAGGTATGGTTGTAGTCACTGATGCACGCAAGCCCTCACAGCACGACAAGCTGCAAAATCAATCATAATCATCTCAATACCATCCCTCCCAGAAAATGCTATAAAAATGCACGAGGAGCACTGAACAACAGCGGTGGCAAGCGTTGCTTTAACCTATCCACAGATATTCATTGCCGGGGCCATATCTGGTCAGTGGCACTGAATATGTGGTTTCAGCAGACAGTTTTTAGCAATCTGGTCAGCGGCAATATTCAGTCGCTGGCCAGATAGTCAAACTGACTAAAGTTAGGGCAATCTTTTTGCTGTCCTAATTTTAGCTATTTTAGTTAACCGGTTATCAGCTCAGTATTGCCACTGACTGGCTAACTTTTGCTGTTGCATTGCTCCATCCCCGGAAAAGTCATTGATAAGTGGTTAGTGTTGGTTTGTTGAACCAGGTTATGTGAGGATATTCAGTGTCATAAACTGGGTATCTTCTGCAGAATATTCCTGATGAGTGACATTTACATGGTTTGATGGTGTGCAAAGCGTGTAACTACCTTTGAATATGCTTCCCATACTTTCAAATTTAAAAATTTGTTTTGTAAAATATATATATAAGGAGGGGCATTTTTAAGAGCCGCTTACAAGGTTAAATGGACTATTTTTGGATAAAAGTACACACTGATGATTAGTCTTTGACTTTGTCCGGCTCTTAGGACCCATTGTTTTGCTATGTCTTTAGTTGCTTTTTGCTGCTCCCCACCCCAGAAACTGCTGCTCTAGGCAGGGGTGGCCTAAAGGGGATGCAGAGGGATATGAGGCCATCTGCAGAGACTGATTTGCATAAGTTAATAGGGGCTGACAAATGGGGCTAAAAAGCAGGGCCATGTCAAAGAACACGTCGCTCAATGATAGGGCCAGCCTAGACAACACCTGTTTGCATTGTGATTGAGATGGACTGCCTACCTCCTAGCGATAGTCTCAGAGTACTCAACTAGGGGTCAAGCTGCCACATGAGGAATGATAAGCAGTTCTCTAGTTACTGCTTCTTTCTAAGATTATCGACAGATTGGTCTATAACCAAATTGTTGCAGGGCTTTTTGACTCAATATATTATTCATCTGGCTGAGGCAATTCAGTTAGCCTTAGCAAATTTGAGTACAGATACAAGTAGATAAGGATCAATGTTCTCTTAGTCCAACTTGATTTTTCAGCAGCCATAGGTTTGGAAAAGAATATTTTCACCTGCTTTGCTTTGTTCTTGAAGAATTGATCTTAACCATGTCTTTTGAAAAGAAGTATATTCTGATCTATACTCCCATCTATGTGGTGTCCCTTAAGGATGATTATCTCTCCTGCTATTCAACTGAGGTTTCTGCCAAACACAACAGTTTGACTTCTGACAAAGGAAATATGACAGTATTTCATCTTTGTTAAGGGTCTTCAATGACTGTCTATAGATCAGCAAATGAGGAAGAACATACTGGGAAATACAAGGTGTTACTCAAGGAGCCATATGTAGATGAAAGCAGGACACATGAATGGCGAAGGACAGGTGAACTGAAACCTAAGGATAAGGTTTAATGGTTGCAGCCCAAGAGAGTGGACTGTGGAGATGGTTCACAGCAAGCATAGGAAAAGCTGGTAAAGTGCATATAAGAACATAAGAAATGCCATACTGGGTCAGACCAAGGTCCATCAAGCCCAGTATTCTGTTTCCAACAGTGGCCAATCTAGGTCATATGTACCTAGCAGTTTCCCCAAGAGACACAAGTTCCACAATGCTTGTACTGGGTCAAGCATTGATATCTTCGGTCACTTCTTAATAATGGTTTATGGACCTTTCCTCCAGGAACTTGTCCAATCCTTTTTTAAACCCAGCTACACTAACAGCCTTTACTACATCCTCCGGTAACAAATTCCAGAGTTTGATTACACTTTGAGTGAAAAAATATTTTCTTTTATTAGTCTTAAATAGTTTACCCTGTAGCTTCATTGCATGTCCCCTAGTCTTTCTATATTCTGATAAGGTAAACAATCGATCTACGTTTACCTGTTCCACTCCGTTCATTAATTTATAGACTTCTATCATATCTCCCCTCAGCCGTCTCTTTTCCAGGTTAAAGAGCCCTAACCTTTTTAGCCTTTCTTCATAGAAGTATCCTTCCATCCCCTTTACCATTTTGGTGGCTCTTCTCTGTACCTTTTCTAAAATCGCTATATCCTTTTTAAGATACGGCGACCAGAATTGCACACAATATTCAAGGTGTGGTCTCACCATGGAATGATATAGAGGCATTATAATATCTTTTGTTTTATTTTCCATTCCTTTCCTTATCATACCTAGCATTCTATTTGCTCTCTTGGCCGCCGCTGCACACTGGGCCGAGGGTTTGAACATGGTATCCACAATGACGCCTAAATCTTTTTCCTGGGTGGTGGTTCCTAATGTGGAACCTTGCATCGTGTAACCATAGTTTGGGTTGTTCTTCCCTAGGTGCATAACCTTGCACTTGTCCACATTAAATTTCATCTGCCATTTTGATGCCCAGTCTTCCAGTTTATCAAGATCCTCTTGCAATTTTCCACAATCCTCTTGGGTGTTAACAACTTTAAATAGTTTTGTGTCATCTGCAAATTTGATAACCTCACTCGTTATTCCACTTTCCAGGTCATTTATGAATATGTCAAAAAGCAGCGGACCCAGCACAGATCCCTGGGGTATACCACTATTCACCTTTCTCCATTGGGAAAATTGGCCATTTAGCCCTACCCTCTGCTTTCTATCTTTTAACCAGTTCCTGATCCACAATAGTACATTGCCTCCTATCCCATGACTCTTTAGTTTTGCCAAAAGTCTCTGATGAGGGACCTTGTCAAAGGCTTTCTGAAAGTCCAGGTACACAATATCAACCGACTCACCTTTGTCCACCTGTTTATTCACTCCTTCAAAAAAACACAACAGATTAGTAAGACAAGATCTTCCTTGTCTAAAGCCATGTTGGCTGTCTCCCATTAGGTTGTGACTATCTACATGCTGAGTAATTTTGTTCTTTATGATGGTTTCTACCATTTTTCCCGGTACTGACGTCAGGCTCACCGGTCTGTAGTTTCCCTGATCACCCCTGGAACCCTTTTTAAAAATTGGTGTTACATTGGCGATCCTCCAATCTTCAGGTATTAGAGATGATTTTAATGATAGTTCACAGGTTACTGATAGCAGTTCTGCAATCTCATATTTCAGTTCTTTCAACACCCTTGGATGTATACCATCCGGCCCAGGTGATTTGCTACTCTTCAGTTTATCTAATAGTTGTAAGACATCTTCCCGATGTATCGATATTTCCTCCAATTCTTCCGCACCTTTAAATACCACTTCAGTCATGGGTAACATCCCTACATCTTCCTCAGTAAAGACCGAAGCAAAGAATTCATTCAGTCTCTCCGCTATCGCCTTGTCGCCTCTTAGTGCTCCTTTAACCCCTTTATCATCTAATGGACCAACTGACTCTCTCACAGGTTTTTTGCTACGAATGTACTTGAAAAGGTCTTTATTTCGCGTTTTTGCTTCCGCAGCAAGCTTCTTCTCAAATTCTCTCTTTGCCTGCCTTATCAATGCCTTGCATTTGACTTGCCAGTGCTTATGCTGTTTCCAGGTTTCGTCGTTTGGCTCTTTTTTCCATTTCCTGAAAGATGCTTTTTTGGCAACAACAGCCTCTCTGACCTCACCTTTAAACCATGCTGGCAGTTTTTTGGACTTCCTTCCACTTTTCTTAAAGGGTGGAATACAGCTGTTCTGGGCTTCCAAGATAGTATTTTTCAAAAACACCCAAGCTTGATGTACGTCTTTAACCTTCGCAACTGCTCCTTTTAGTTTTTTCTTAACTGTTTTCCTCATTTTATCATAGTCTCCCTTTCGAAAGTTAAAAGGTAGTACTGTGGATTTCCTTACTATCCCTCCTCCACTAATTAAATCAAAGGTGATCATGCTATGATCACTATTGCCAAGAGGCCCCAACACCCTTATCTCTTGCACTAGATCTGGTGTTCCACTAAGGACTAGGTATAATATGGCTTCCCCTCTGGTCAGTTCATGAACCAGCTGCTCCAAGAAGCAGTCATTTATTTCATCTAGGAACTTTATCTCCCTAGCATGTCCTGACGTGACACTGACCCAGTCGATACTGGGGTAATTGAAATCACCCATTATTATTACTGCGCTGTAACTTTTGTTAGCTTCCTTGATTTCTTTGAGCATTTCATCATCCATTTGGTCATTCTGGTCAGGTGCTCGATAGTACACCCCCACTGCCATCGCCTTCCCCCTTTTATATGGAATTTCAATCCATATAGATTCTACAGCAGATTTTGTTTCCTGCAAAACTTTAATCCTTTCTGAGTCAATGCCCTCTCTAACATAGAGCGCAACCCCTCCACCAATTTGATCAGCTCTATCATTACGATATAGTTTGTACCCAGGTATCACAGTGTCCCACTGGTTGTCCTCCTTCCACCATGTCTCTGATATTCCAATCATATCTAACCTTTCATTTAGTGCTATATATTCTAACTCTCCCATCTTATTCTTTAGACTTCTAACATTTGCATACAAGCATTTTAGAGAATGTATTTTGTTCATGTTAATTTGGCTATTGTTAGACATGGGTAAATTGGGATCTTTAAGCTCTGTCTGCTCCATACTTGAGGGCATTTGGGCTAATTTACTCTTTTGTGGAACCTCTCTGCTTTTGGTAGTATCCTTCAAGGATACATTCTTCCGAACCATCCGCTCTTGGGCGACTGTCGGCTTTCCCCTAATATCTAGTTTAAAAGCTGCTCTATCTCCTTTTTAAAGGTTAATGCCAGCAGCCTGGTTCCATCCCGGTTAAGGTGAAGCCCATCCCTTCGGAAGAGCCCCTCCTTTCCCCAGAATGTTCCCCAGTTCCTAACAAATCCAAAACCCTCATCTCTGCACCATTGTCTCATCCACGCATTGAGACTCCGGAGCTCTGCCTGCCTTTTGGGTCCTGCGCGTGGAACAGGAAGCATTTCGGAGAATGCTACCCTGGAAGTTCTGGATTTCAACTTCCTACCTAAAAGCCTAAATTTTGCCTCCAGAACCTCCCTACCACATTTTCCTATGTCATTGGTACCGACATGTATCAAGACAGCAGACTCCTCCCCAGCACTATCTAAGACCTTATCTAGGTGGCGCATGAGGTCCGCTACCTTCGCACCAGGCAGGCATGTTACCAGGCGATCCTCACGTCCACCAGCCACCCAGCTATCTACATGCCTAATGATCGAATCACCAACTATAACGGCTGTCCTAACCCTTCCCTCATGGGCACATGGCCCTGGAGAAACTTCCTCGGTGCGAGAGGGTTTTACATCACCTGGAGGACAGGTCCTAGTTACAGGATCACTTCCTGCCACACCAGGGTGATGCTCTCCTGTCACGTGACCTCTCTCCTCCATGGCAACAGGGGTGCTGCCAGACTGGAGGTGGGACTTCAGGACTATATCCCTGTAGGTCTCATCTATGTACCTCTCTGTCTGTCTTATGTTTTCCAAGTCTGCTACTTTAGCCTCTAGAGAACGGACTTGTTCCCTGAGAGAAAAGAGCTCCTTGCACCTAGTGCACACGTAAGACCTCTCACCAACTGGGAGAAAATCATACATGTGACACTCAATGCAAAAGACTGGAAAGCCCCCATCCCGCTGCTGGACTGCTGTCTGCATCTTAGTTTAAGTTTGTGTCTAGATCTTTAAGTTCTTACTTACTAGGGGTTGCTATGGGTATTTATACCAATAAAACTGTACCTAATATGTTTAATATACCTTGTTCACCTGAAGCTTAATTAATCTCAGGTCCTTAGTGTATGACTGATTTGGGTAATGAGCTTCACCTGAAAGCACCTCCTGTCTTTTAAGATGTGTAAGTACCTATAAAGCTATGATTATCCCAGGGGAGGGTGGGAGGGAAAAACACTTATTAAAAGAGGGCTGCTACACAGTACCCTGTCTTGTGCTGCTGAGGTTAGCTAAATTCTGATTTGATTTAAATTATAGCTCTTAGCTGCTGCTAGGCTCTAACTTCTTATGAAATTTAAACTACAAGCTCTCTGCTGGGTACTAAATTTAACCAGAAAGCTCTCTTCTGTGTGTTAAATTTAAACTAAAAGTACTTTGCTGTTACTTGGCCCTGAGTGACTATTAAATTTAAACTACAAGCTCTCTGCTGGGTATGAAATGTAACCAGAAAGCTCTCCTCTGTGTTTTAAATTCAAACTTTAATTGCTGCTACTAGGCCCTAACTGATCCAACAAAAAACAGTGGGTTCACAGATTAAGTAGCTTTAATACAAAGAATTCTTTTTAGAAAATTACCAGAAGTATATACTCACAGTTGCAGATTTCTCTCCAGAAGTAACAGTCCCCCTTTCTAGTCCTATTTATTTGAACACATTTTTATACCGCTCCTTCCAGTGATCAGCAGCGGTTTACATCTAACAATTAATTCTGCATAGTTTAGCAGTTACATAAAACCATAGGGTAATAACATTAGAACATTATGATAACTCTGCATAGTTTAGCAGTTACATAAAACCGTAGGGTTATAACATTAGAACATTATGATAACTCAATAAGTAGAACCATAATAACTGTATACATAAAACTGTAAGATAATAACATTAAAACATTAGGATAGCTCATTAAATATAAAAAACTGTATACATGAAGTAATGTCAAACATACATGTTATATAAGTTCTCCTGGGAATTAATTTCTATATAGAAGGGCACAACGAGGTGGCACATCTCATTCACTGGAAACATTGTAAACGGTATAATATTGTCATATTAGAAAAGCATTGGGATCATGACCCTAAGAGAATTATGGAGAATGAAAAGAATATGATCACTTGGGACATTCCCATTCCAACCAATAAGTAGCTTGATGCAAGGAAACCAGACACAGTGGTAAAGGAAAACAAAAATACAAGAATAGCATTGATAATAGAGGTGTCACTGATACAGTAGTGTTCAGGCAAGAAGAATTTGTTTAGTTTTCATTTTTTTCCTATATTTTCCTGATTCGGGGTATTTTTCAGTTCTGCCACTACTACTACTACTTATCATCTGTATAGCACTACAAGCTGTACACAGTGCTGTATAGAGACATGTAAGAGACAGCACCTACTCATAAGAGCTTACAGTCTAGTCAAGACAGACAACACAACAAGTGAGGACTAGGATACATCTAGAAGGATGGTAAGGGAACATATAAGTTGACAAGGAAACTAGGGAGGAAGGAGTGGCCTAGTGGCTGGGGCAAGTTACCTCAGGCCAGAAGGTCAGGGGTTCAAATCCCACTAGTAGACAGCAACCTTGGGCTGGAAGGACTGAGGTTTCTAGTCCCACAGGGTGCTCCTTGTGGTCTTGGGCAAGCCTCTTAACCCTCCATTGCCCATGTTCCCTGTAAAATAGTTATCCCCAAGTTATAGTGCCCTGTTCAATGTAATTTCAGTTTGTTCAATGTAAACCACCTTAATATCATGACATATAAGAAATGTTAAATAAATAGGGGGCTCAGGGTCCAAAAGCAGTCTTAGAGAAGTAAGATTTTAGCCTGGATTTGAACAGGGCCACAAATGGAGCCTGGCAACTCAGGTAGTTTATTCCAGACATAAGGAACAGCAAGGTAGAAAGATCAAAGTCTAGAGTTGGCAGTGTAGGAGAAGGGCACAGACAGATGGGATCTGCCAAAAGAGCAGAATTCCCAAGGAGGGGTACAGGGAGAGATAAGAGAGGAAATTGAGGAGCAACCGAATGAGGCACTTACAGGTCAGTAGTAAAAGTTTGAACTGCATGCAGCAATGGATAGGGAGCTAGTGAAGTGACTTGAGAAGAGGGGTGACATGAGCATAGTGACACTGGAGGAAGACAGTCTAGATGGGAGGTGACAAGAGAATGGATAAGGGTTTTATTAATATGTTCAGAAAGGAAGCAACAGGTTTTAGCTATCTGTTGGAAGTGTGTGGAAAAGGAGAGGGAGGAGTCAAAGATAAGCCCAAAGGTTATGAACCGAGGAAACAGGGAGGAATAGAATGTTATCCACAGAAGGAGGAAAGGAAGTGGTGGGCTTAAGGGGAAAAATAAGGAGCTCAGTTTTGGCCATGTTCAATTTCACATGGCAGTGAGACATCCAGGCACTAATGTCAGATAAGCAGGCAGAGATCCGAGCATGGATACCCAGAAAGATTTCAGGTGCAGAGAGGTATATCTGGGAGTCATCAGCATAGAGATGGTACTGAAAACCATGGGAGGAGATGAATGCGCCAAGGGACTGAGTAGAGAAGAAAAGGAGAGGTCTCAAGACAGAGCCCTGGGGTACATCGACTAAAAGCGGGGTGGCGGCAGAGGAGGATCCACCAGAACATACACTAAAAGTGTGGTGGGAGGGATAGGAAGGAAACCAGGACATGAGAGAACCTATAAATCCAAGCGAGAACAGGGTATCAAGGAGAAGGTGGTGCTCAACCGTGTCAAAAGCAGCATAAAAGTCAAGAACGATAAGGACTGAGTAAAGGTCCTTAGATTTGGGGAGGGACTGAAAGGAGAGAAAGTCAAGACAGTGGCAATGGAACAACATGTTCAAGTAGTTTAGAAATAAAGGGGAGGAGAGAAATGTGTCAGTAGTTAGAAGGACAGGTAAGATTAAAGGATGGTTTCTTGAGGAGAGGTGTAACTACAGAATGCTTGAAGGCTGCAGGAACAGTTGCAGCAGAAAGCGATAAGTTGAGGATATGACAGATGAGGAGATGGAGTAGTAGATGGGTGGGGATAGGATCAGAGGAACAGGTAGTAAGTTTAGAGGAGGAAAGAAGGTGTGTGGGTTCTTCCTTAGTAATCTTAGAAAAGGATGAAAGGGTGACAGAGGTTGAGGGAAAGATTAGGGAGTGAAGAGGGGGAAGGGGAGATGGAGATGACCCCAGGAAGAACTCAAGAGTAATCTTGTGGACTTTGTCATGGAAGTAGTCAGCCAAGGTCTGGGCAGAAAAGGAAGGAGGGATATGAGGCAGAGGCACTTTGAGGAGAGAGTTGAGAGTTGTAAAAAGATGGTGTAGATCAGAGACAAGAGAGTTAGTCAGATAGACATAGTACTCTTGCTTGGTGAGAGCTATGGCAAACTGGAAAGAGGTTAGCATGAATTTGAAATGTAGGAAGCCCGCAAGGAGCCAAAGATGTTCAGCAGAGCAGGCACAGGAATGTAGGTAGTGGGTTTTAGAGGACAACCAGGGCTGAGGTAGAGTACGTCTCATAGGACATAAAGTAGGAGGAGCAAGAGCATCCAGAGAAGAGGAGAGTGCAGTGTTATAGGAAGATACATCCTCATCAACAGACTTAAATGACAGTGGAGGAAGAGATGGTGAGACAGCAGTGGAGAGAGCTGATGGTCAATAGCATGAAGATTCCTAAAGACGCTGGAAGAGATAGGCAAGAGTGAGGTGAAGGGTGATGAAGAATGAAACTAAGCAGTTAATGGTCAGGCAAAGGAAGAACTAAGGTGCAGAAATTTGAGAGCAAGCAGCTAGAGAAGAAGACAAGGTCAAGGCAGTGCCCTAGTTGGTGAGTAGAGTTCATTTGACACATTTGTTTTAATAGGAAATTTCAAACATGCACTGAATTGATTTAAAGTGCACTAACTGACTTAACGCCCACTAACTCATCAGTTAGTGCATGTTAATTCAGTCTAGCTTGCACTAAACATCTTAAGGTGCATTAGCAAACTGAATGTGCACTAATGAATATGCACTCCAAGCAACTGTTCTGTGAATCATGTGGAGAAAGACAAGATCCTCAAGTATCTAAATGGAAGTATCAAGAAATGAACCAAGAAAATGTGCTGAGCACCATAGGCTTGATTAAAAGCAACTTCCAAGCACTCTTTTTTTCAAAAATTTTTATTTATACCCTTTTACATAATAAATCCAGAAATACAACTCTGAATCTGAATCAGAATTAACAAAAAGAAGGGGGAGGCGGAGCCAACAGGGTCCAAGATGGCTGCTTAACTACCGAGCTCCCTGAATCCTAAAAAGAATCCTGTCCCCTCTTGCTTCGTTGGTACCCCAAACCTGGGTTTCGAGGCTCAATTTGTGAAGCTATGTCTGTCGGTAAACCCACGCGGCTTGATTACCTAGCTGCCGCAAGCGGTGGTGTGAAAAGAGCTAAAGCCGACCCACCCTCACCACAAAAGATGGCGAATCCAAAAGACAACCCCGTGGGCCTGCAAGATATCCTCGCTGAAATCCGAGCGGTGCGTGAGATGGTAGCCGCGAACAGTGAAACTCTCCGTGAAGTGCAAACTGATATCACTGAATTGAAAGAATTGAAAGCTCAAGTTGCTATCCTGGCTGGTAATTATACATGTTTAGAAGGGAAAGTTGCAGCGCATGAGGAAAGGCTGCTGAAAGCGCCGGCTAACTCCAAGAGGATAACTCAACTGGAGCGGAGCCTGGAAGATCTGAATAACAGAACGAGAAGGAACAATATAAGAATTATCGGAGTGCCGGAAGGAGCGGAGGGCTCTAACATGACTCTTTATTTGACTTCGTTGATTCCTAAGTTATTGAGAATCTCTTTTGAAACACCGTTTGAGATCGAGAGGGCTCATAGGATTCCAACGCAGTCAGGCCCTAATGTCCGGCCCCCGCGCCCAATTATATTATGTGCCCTCAGGCATTCTCAGGTAACGCAGATTCTTGCGGCAGCAAGAGCCGCTCCTTCTCTCATAATTGATGGACAAAGGGTGTCCTTTTTTCCGGACTTCCATAAAGCTACAGTAGAGAGAAGGAAACAGCTACTGGCTTTTCGCCCATGTCTGCAATCCCTAGGGGCCTGTTATGGCCTTCTGTTTCCTGCGAGGCTCCGGGTTACGCTACATAATCAAACGCGCACGTTTGATGATCCCTCTGCTCTGGGAGTCTTTGTGGAGGAACATGAAGCTTCAAAGATGAGCTGAAGGTGCCGAAACGGAGCTATTATGGACATGTCTGCTGCGGGGACTGCCAAGAGTTGTTCCGAACGAAGCCTTGATGGCGGTAGTTGGCCGCCCGACTTTACACCCTAATCCTACTGTTGTGGTGTTATGGTTTCTAGGTTTTGAGGGGACTCATCCCTTAGAACGTCATTGATTAAGTACCTACATGGAAGGGAGGGTCAGGATGATTAGGGTGGGAAGGAGGAGATAGAATAAAATAAAAAAAGGAAAAAAATAAAAAGGAAAAAAAAGAAAAACAGAGGATGGGGAGGGAAGAATTGAAATAATGGGGCATTGGGGAAGCTTACAGGCGGGGTTCTTAGGGGAATTTTTCAGTTCGGTTTGCAGAGGGGAATTGTTTTATCTGTTTGATGGGCTCAGGAGTTTAGGCAGCACTTAGGTAATGCTGTCTCACCCGGTTTATTCCCGAGATTGGGGTTTTTTGGTGTCTCCTTTTGGTGGTGGTAATTCTGTTATTGCAGTGACCTGTAGTGATGTCTTATCATGTACTGTAGTTATGGTGTCCTTTTACTTTTTTTTAACACAGAACTGTTTATCTCGGCGGTCCCATGTGCTCACTTAAGTTTCTGTCATTGAACGTGAAGGGAATCAACAACCCCATTAAGCACAAGAAGATCCTGTTATACTGCATGAAAGAGAAAGCAGACGTGGTCCTCTTACAAGAGACCTGTCTACCATCCAAGGAAGCTCTCAAATTGGGCCTGGGCAGTTATGTTTTAGCTGCACACTCTGCTGCCATTCAAAAAAAGAATGGTGGTGTCATTTTAGTTAAGAAAAAGCTGCTACCTGTGATAGAGTCGTCTCATGCTGATATATATGGTAGATGGACCTCGGTCCTACTCCAAATAAGTGGGAAGAAGCTGGCTATCTTAAATTTGTATGCTCCTAATGTTGATGATGCAACTTTTTACCATAACATTGCTGAAAAGTTACTCTCATTACCTAAATACGACATCATCGTGGGGGAGGATTTGAATCTGATTTTAGATCCTCTGCTGGATTGTCAGCCCTTTCGTTCATATAGAACGCGCCATGCCCCTTCAGTGGTTCGAGCCATAATGCATGATATGGGTCTGTCTGATATTTGGCATTTACAGCATCCTAGTGAGAAGGATTTCACGTTCTTTTCTCTCCCCCATAAGTCGCACTCGCGGATAGATTATTTTTTAGTTGCCAAAACTTTAATTCCCGCGGTTACGCAGTCTCATATAAAACCGACTCAAATATCTGACCATGCGGCCATTACCTTTTCTCTTTCCTTGGGGGAGCAGGAAGCTCTCAGGTCGAGATTCTTTTTCAATAGATCCCTTTTGGGTGATAGAGGGTTTTGTGATCACATCAGACAGGCAATCAGAGAGTATTTTGAAGTGAACCTTTTGGGAGAAACGTCAGGTTGGGCCTGGTGGGAGGGATTTAAAGCTACCATTCGAGCCAAAATTACTAGTTATTCCATCTCATTGTATAAGACAAGGAAAGCCAAACTAGCCGCCTTGGACTCACAAATTAAAGCAGGTGAGCGGTTGCTGATCTCCAGAACTGATCCCGGTATACTGCTTCGCCTCCAGAGGTTGAGGTGTCAATATAATCAAATTTTAAGTGCGGAGGCGTCGCAGCAGATTTTGCACCAGAAATCTCGATTTTATGTAGAAGCCAATAAGTCAGGAAGATTGCTGGCTCAGACCTTGACACCCCGTGCAGCCCAGACCAGAATAGAAGTTCTCAAAGGGGATATGCAGGAGATTTTAACAAAGAGCTCAGATATTGTAGAGGCCTTGCGCCATTTTTACGCTAACCTATATGCGTCTGAGACCCAAATGAAGGCAGATAACTTTCAAACTACCTTTGGCCACATTTCCCATCCTATACTTTCTGATACTCAGCTTAGGGAGCTTGAAACTGATATAACAGTCGGAGAGATTAAAGATGCTATTAAGGCTGGGAAATCGGGGAAGGCGGTATGCCCAGATGGTATCCCTTGTGAATTTTATCAAGTCTTCGCGAATGAGTTGATTCCGCACATGTTGGATTATTTCGGCCTTCTGGAAGCCCAATTGCCCGCAATTGGTGCGTTCAACGACGCAACAATTGTGGTAATTCCTAAGCCGGGTAGAGATCCGCAGAAAGTTGAGAACTACCGGCCAATCTCTTTATTAAATGCTGATTACAAGCTTTATGCTTCTATTCTGGCGAAAAGGCTATCAAAAGTTATGTTAAATCTTGTCCATCCTGATCAATGGGGTTTTATGACGGGTAGAGCCACGTCAGATAATGCGCGGCTTCTCTTAAACCTATTCCTTATTGCAGAGAATCAGGCTGATCCAGTGATGGGCTTATCATTAGACGCCGAAAAGGCCTTTGATCGTCTGGAATGGGCCTTTTTGTTTCAGACATTAAGATGGTTTGGCTTCGGTGAAACATTTTTACGTTTAATTCAGGTCTTATATACAAACCCAACTGCTCGTATTTTTGCTAATGGTTCTCTTTCTTCCCCTTTATTACTGCATAGGGGAACCAGACAAGGTTGCCCCCTCTCACCCTTATTATTTAACTTAGCACTTGAACCCCTGATGCTTCTCATCCGCTCCCAAAAAGAGATTTCTGGTGTCAAGATAGGTGATCTGGAAGTCAAAATCTCAGCTTACGCTGATGATCTGTTGCTTTTCGTACTCCCTTCCTCCATCGGCTGCCTGTTAAATTCTTTCGATACTTATTCCAGTCTATCTGGTTATAAAATAAACTGGTCTAAATCCGTAGCCTTCCCCCTAAATAGGTGGACTTTTCAATCTATGCTGGGCTCTCACCCCTTTGTATGGGCCCCTGCAGAAGTCAAATACTTAGGTGTGCGTTTTATGAGAGACTTGGATGATTTAATTGATACTAACTCTAGGATTTTGGTTGAGATGGTCCAATCCTTTGCTAAACAGTGGTCCCCGTTACATTTAACATGGTGGGGCAGACTAGAGTGCATTAAAATGGTTTTGACACCGAAGATCAACTATGTTCTGGAAATGCTTCCGGTGAGCTTCCCTCCCAAGGTTTATCGTTCTATTGAACGTCAGTTAGTTAACTTTCTGTGGCAAGGTAAGCCTCCCAAAATAGCGACCTGCAAGTTAAAGGCAAAGAAAGTTCAAGGGGGGGTTCAATTTCCTGATTTTAGGAACTATCATTATGCGTTTCGCCTTAAGCAAGGTGCTGTATGGTCTTTTACGGATCACCAGTATGGGATTCCCACTTGGTTGGAGGTGGAAAAACGAATAGCTGCCCCGATCCCCATTTCAAATATATTGGGCATGAAATGGCCAGACTCCTTCCCACTAGGTAGAGTAATGATTTCTACACAGGAGGCTTTTCTCGCCTTAGAACAGCTTTCGGGTCAGGATACTGCCTTCTCACGACAAACGCCCATTTGGTATAATACCTGCTTTAAAATTGGTCAGCGAGTTGTCTCCTGGGAAATTTGGCAAACTAGTGGAATTTGGACATTGGGTCATTTAGCGACTCCCTCGCGCTGGAAATCATTCTCGGAGCTGCAGCGAGAGTTTGGAGTGCCGAATGTCTGTTATTTCCAATGGCTACAATTGATACATTGTTTGTCAAAGGCGAAGGTAAAACCACCAGTTCTTTCTTCGGAGTGGGAATTACAAAGAGCGGTGGCAGAGTGTAGCTCTGGGAAGGGGGTTGCTTCACGGTTTTATGCTATTTTACGGGACTGTTCCCCCCATCGATTAGTTGGGCTTGAAAAGACATGGGACAGTGATTTAGAATTTCATGTTTCAGCGGCCGCCTGGGAACGGATTTGGCGGCAGGTGAACAGAGTGTCTCGGGGGGCCGGGATCACTCAGTCTCTATATTTTTTAATCCATAGAGCTCATATTACCCCTGTAAAGCTATCCAAATGGAATAAGGAAACCCAGAACGCTTGCTGGACTTGTCATCAAAGGCCGGCTACTCTGCGGCATATGTTGTTTGATTGCCCTCATGTTGAATTTTTTTGGTCTAGAGTCTGGGATAAGATTCAACAGATTCATTGTTTTCAAGAACAACTAACTTGGCAAACTGTTATCATGCGTTCAACGGATGTGAATGTAATTGTAACTAAAGATAGAAGATTTTTGTTTAATTTCATGATGGCTATTGCCATAAAACTGATTTTCAGTTGTTGGAAAGATTCCTCTAAACTGGATGTTCTTCACTGGTGGAATTTATTCTGTTTGTATGCCAATTTTGAGAAAGAATGTGTTCGATCCTGTCTTGCATCGATTCATAAAAATTTCCGGGCATCTGTTGGGCGGGATTTGGGCACCGGGAGTTTCCAGAAGTGTAAATGGAGTTATTTAGATGACTTTGTGGCAAAGGCGAAGTAATGGTCATTGTATTGTATTAATGTCTTAGTGTATTATGCACAGGTTCTGCGTGGTACCAAAAGGAGGTGCAAGGGGGGGGATGGTAGGTTGGATATTAGGGAGGGAGGATAGATGGGGGGAGGGTTAGGTGTGCTAGGTTGTTGGTTATGATGGTTGTCATGTATTATTATATGGTCTGTATTTGAAAACTGAAAATAAATTAAAAAAAAAAAGAATTAACAAAAAGAAGAAGCATTATAGAGAAACTAACAAAACAGTCCTCTATCTAAAAAGAAAAACAACCCTGGCATAGACCACAATATGTTACCCCACTATAAGATCCAAGAAAAAAGAAATAAATTGCATATGTGAACCACCACTTAGGAAAAAAAAAGATATCATAGGAGCATAGAATACATTATATGGCAGCCGATGTGAGACTATCCCCACCCCACCCTCTTCCCTAGTAACAATAAACTGTAACAGTTGTCTGGGTTCAAAAAAGATATACTGACTAGATTGAAACCATACACTTACAAGGATATCTCAATTTAAACACCGCACCCAAGGCTTCCGTTCTCTGGCGTAAAGCCAGGAACGCCTTCTGCCTCTTTTGCGTATCCCTCGCCAAATCAGGAAAAGTTAATATTTTAGAACCCATAAACTGGGATTTAGACAATTTATGAAAATATAATTTAAGTACAGTATTCCTATCTGACTCAAAGGCAAAATTAACTAATAAAGTCATCCTGCTGGTAACCACCTCCAAGGAACTCTCCAAAAATGCTGATAAATCCAATTGGGGCAACTCAAGATCCGCTCCAGGGGCCCGCTGAACCCCGGGCTCCGAAGGGGATATCGATACATATTGAGTTTTCACCACAGGAGGCAATGAATCAGCAGGCATCTGCAAA
Organism: Ichthyophis bannanicus; assembly: GCA_033557465.1. Classification (NCBI taxonomy): domain Eukaryota; kingdom Metazoa; phylum Chordata; class Amphibia; order Gymnophiona; family Ichthyophiidae; genus Ichthyophis; species Ichthyophis bannanicus. The sequence goes on from CM066032.1 coordinate 822,947,013, forward strand.
ACCTCGATAAAGTATTTACGGACCAAGTCCATAGAGGCCAACAAGGGTGACCGAGGAAAGTTCAAAAATCTCAAATTGTTCCTATGAAGACGATTGTCCAAATACTCAATTTTTCATGCCTTAACCGACTGGTCTTCCTCATGAACTACTCTAAGAGGTATGTTTACTAAACCGTCGTAACGTGCGCCCGGCGATAGTGTGCAGGCTGCCATAAAAGGAGTGGGCGTTTCAGTCTTAAAGCAGCAAAATGGGAGTATCGCGCGATAACGCGCACTGCTGCGCACATTATCGGGCGAAGCGCTGCTAAGCGCGTTAACGCGCGGTAATCTTAAGTAGGCACCCAGACATGTAAACGTAGAAACAGAGGTGTAGCACAATGGTTAATACACTGACTGATGATACAGGGGTCATGAGTTCAATCCCCCAGTATGCCTAATGCATAAGGCAGGCTGAGGCATCAGCTGTGACATGTAAGTATTGTTTCTTGAGGCAGTTTATTTGTATTTTAATTATTGCTGCCAGCAAACACACCCTCACGTGCTGTAACCTAAGGTGCTTGAGGTTATATATTTTACTCAAATATGAATTGCTAAATTTCCAGATAAAATTAAATACTGATTCACTGTAATCCTCTTAAACATATGCACATGTTCTTTTTAGACAGCGGGTCTCAGACTCTCACGGAGCTTTTTCAGTAACATTGACAAAAGCCAGTAACTGCTCCTGTTGTACATCAACGACCCATTTTTTAAACATGTGTTTTTCAAGCGGTTTAAAAGAAATATGTAGTTGACTTATCCAATATGCATAATATGAAAGCATAAAGTTAGGCTTATCTTAAATTATGATTTTCCCTAATTTAAGATAAGCCTAACTTTATGCTTTCATATTATACATATTGGATAAGTCAACTACATATTTCTTTTAAACCGCTTGAAAAACACATGTTTAAAAAATGGGTCGTTGATGTACAACAGGAGCAGTTACTGGCTTTTGTCAATGTTACTGAAAAAGCTCCGTGAGAGTCTGAGACCCGCTGTCTAAAAAGAACATGTGCATATGTTTAAGAGGATTACAGTGAATCAGTATTTAATTTTATCTGGAAATTTAGCAATTCATATTTGAGTAAAATATATAACCTCAAGCTCAACTGTAATTTTACTCTCAAGTTCAAGACCAAATTGGGTTGTTCTGACACAAAAATGGATGGTCGGTAACCTAAGGTGCGGCATAAGGCACCCTATAAGGCACTCCATAGGGCACATTATAAAGTGCACTGTCCGCCACGGCACCCTATAATGTCCCCTATAGGGCACCCTATAAGGCGCTCCATAGGATACCTTATAAGGCACCTTATATGGACGGTAACCATAAGGCCTCAGAAGGCGCTTTATAGGGCACCCTATAAAGCACCTTCTGAGGCACCTTATGGTTACAGTACACTGAGGGTGTTTTTACTGGCAGCACTAATGTACATTAAAAATAGATAATGCTTGGGACAGCCCTATCAAATAACTCCACTGTGGGTTCGAACCCATGACCTCTGGCTTCACAGGCAGTGAAGTAACCAGTGGGCTACAGCTGCTAACAAACCCTGGCTGGCTGCAGAAGGACTGCACGTCACCACACAAACAGTCTGCTGTGATCACCAGGATAGGGTTAACCCACCCGTACCCATGATGCACTGCGCATGCAAATCAGCAGTCTACAGATGAACACAAGATGGGGTATGCACCCCCAAAGCACATCGGCCTGGTAGGGGGAACTGACCGTGTGTGTTACTGGCACCGAGTAGCTACACACCGTCACATTGTGCGGGTACTGTGCTCACCCTGGGGGTGAGGTGGGGCGCCCAGCACCAGGTCCACAGCACCTTCCGTGGCAGAAACAGGCCATGCTGCAGGTCCCCAGCACTGCTAGTGTGTGAGATAGGTAGTTCCTGCAGACACACTTTGGATACATCTCTATTTCTCAGTCAGGTTTAGCCCATATGGACCCATAGGCGGATTATGTACCACCACCCAACCCACCCTCTAGGGCTGAGGGTGGGAAACAGGGTCTCCCACCAACAGATCCACATTTTACCTCCCTGCAATGGCAGCAGTAGAGGGGACCATCAACCACAGGCCTGCTGGGGAATAGACACCCTACAGGGCAGTCAATGCAGCTCTGTACACATCTTTAAAGCAATAGCAGACAGACATTAGGCCCGGAAAAGCTCAGCTGCACCCCACCACTATCAGATATTCTCCTACAGAAAGCCTCCAGCTGCTGCACCCTGCAAGGTGTTCCAGCAAGACACATACCAGCTGCAGACAGTCTACTAGCTAGTCCATAGTGCATGTTCCTGGAGGAGATGCATGCACCCAGAACTGGGATGTCAGCATACACGTGATTGGGCCCCAAAAGGGAACCCATAAACATCACATGAAAGAAATATTAAACAGCACTATGGGGGAACCTAGCCATGTCATTGTCACTGCTCAGTCAGGGTGAGAGTGATCTCCCAGTAGGACATGCTGTGGCCACCCTGTCTGTGCAGGTGGTGGCTGGGCACTACAATGTCCCAGCCATTGCCCTATGCCATGTGCAGATGCATCCTGTCCAGGCCACCCTGTCCGGGCTATACCCATGGTACCTTGCTCCTCATTATGCACATTGGCAGGCCAATACTGGCAACAGTGCTGGCAGTGTGGGCTGTGGAGGGTGTTTGCAGCCACCACACACTGGATAGACAGACACACACTCCCACACCTATGCCAGCAGTGTACAACTATAGAGGTGTTTGGCAGCCCTGGCCACCGCTCCATTCCTGGGCACAGTGCAGGCAGGGCTATGATATGCAATACTGTTGGGGTCACTCCCCAGGGTGGTGAACACTGTCAGACACAAGACCTGTAGCACACTCCACAGACATCAGAAAGGTTGCCATGATGCAGCTCATTCAGAAATTGTACTTCAGAATTGCTATCTGCCAGTAATCATAGCAACCTTTTGATAGCTGTGTACCGTACTCCCGGGTTTAGGGTGGCATTGCTAAGGTATGCAAGTGCTAATATTGGGAGATGCATGCAGGGCTCAATGTCCTGCCTCTCCAGGAGGCATTGGATAATGGAGTCTGTGGGTGCGAGTGTGTCTGCTCCTGTTTGCTGCTGCTTTACGGCAGAGGTTCCCAACTCCAGTCCTGGTGTGCCAAACACTGTTCGGGTTTTCATGCTGTCCCTCATGAATATGCATGAGATACATCTGCATACCATGGGGGCGGCGCATAGAAATGCAGCACAGGCATCTTTATTAGAGGCAGCATGGAACCTGAATGGTGTTTGTCCCTCCAGGACTGCATTTGGGAGACTCTGCTCTAGGTAATGCGCATGTTTATGGTGTGTGTTCTCTGTAGGGTAAAATGTAGGTGTTTTGGGCATGTCTATGTCATCTGCACTACAGGTTCTGTCTGTATTAGCACGTTGTAGTAGTGGGTAAAATATGGGGGCTGGCTTGGCAGGAACCACAGCTGGGACTTGAACTTGTGACCTCTTGCTCCTGAACACACTGGCTGTGTGCACTGCACCACCGTGTTGCCACAGAGACAGTGCATTCCCTGGGGATACCATGACTGTTCATCAGACAGGGCCTGTCTGTTGCAGTGCATGGCACCCACGTACACAGGGCTAGGCAACGGTCTGCTCTGGGCAGCTGCCACTGCCCTCTCCACCACCAGTACCCCTCTGCCACCCTACTGACATGCCCGTCTGCTGGTGCTGCTGGTGGAGTGCAGTCTCAGGCCATCCATTGTGCGGGTAGGCGGCTGCCTATGGTGCAGGTTCTGGGGTAGGGGTGCCTGCATAGCTGTCCACGCTTCCCCCCAGCACCGCCTGCCAATGTTCTGTGCCCTTGGGGGTACTTCAGTGCCAGGTCCCACAGTACCTGCTGGGTACTATCCCCTGTGACACTGTGGGAAGCACACTCATGCCCATGCTGGGCCCTCATCAGTTGCTCTCTGGCTGCTCTACTGTTTCAGCATTCCTATGGGCCACCTAGGCATCACCCTCGTCCGTACTGTGGCCCAGCTGCAGCACAGCATGTGCTGTCTGCAGCCGTCTGTGTCCCCTTTCCCAGCACCTGTCCCGTTGTCCATTCCAACATGCCCGCCCTGCTGTTGTGGAACATGTGCATGCCATAGGAAACCTGTCCAATGGAGAGGGAAACCCTGATCAGTGCTATTTCACTGTGCGATCATTCATCTTGTATGGGGATGGAGTGTAGACCCTTCCAAAATTCATATCCTTTTTTTGGAGCTTTCTTGAGAGTGTTTTTCGATGTTTCCCATTAATATCACTATTGACCAGCGTGGTTATGTTTTTTTTATATTTTGTTGGAGTCATTTTCAGTGTTTATTTCCATTTTTGTTCCGTGCACATGTATCACACTTATCACTTTTTTGTAGGTTTCCCTGATTTTGCTGTACATTGCTGACAGAAATGGTTTCTCTTACCTTTAAATCACCTGTAACGCCAGGGTTTCACTGGCGTTATTTTTGAGCCTCGGATTTCACAGCGTTAGTATGCAGGGAGCCTCTCCCCTCCCACTCTCCACCCATTGACCCCTTCTCTCCGCCCCTGGGGAGCCTTTTTCCGCCTTCAGCGCTCATTTGCGCCACAGCGTGCGTTATCGCACGATAAGGTACCTTATCGAGCAACAACGTCACAGAGCGCAGAATAAGATGGTTTAGTAAACATACCCCTAAGGGTCTCAAGTCCTTCCATCTTAGATTCCAAACAAGAAAGTCTAGTTGAATAAGCCACCACCTCTGAGTCCATCAGGGAACACTGAGCTTTAATATCCACAAGTTGCTGCGAAAAAGAACTCACAAATGGAAGAAGGGTTTACTGTATGGCAGAGATAGCTTCCCACAAGCTATCAAGAGTAACCCGCGCCGGTTTTTCCACATACCCAGGTAGCCTGGAGTCCAAAGTACCGGACAAGCTAGGCGTCTGCTGTTTCAATTCCCCGCTATCAGAGGAGGAGGAGAATCCCTCTCGTCTCCTTACAGCGGTTCCACCGCCTGCTACCGTCGCTTCTCTCTTCACGGGGGAACCCCCCACAGCCACCGGCAGCTCCTGCCCTGGAGAAATACCGGATACCTGCCCCACCGTGGGTCGGATTCCAGGCTGAACTGGCGGTGCCTGTACAGGGCTCAATTCCACCCTATTTAAGCTCAGATCCAATGAAACATCCAAAGGATCCGTCGAAGCCATAGTCGCCGTTGGAACGCAAAAACTGGCTATCGACGACTGCACCAAACCTCCAGACGGAGTCGAAGCCTCAGGGGGTTTCTGGGTACGCTGTTTCCTTTTCCTCCCCATAGAGGGGAAGGTGCAGAGCCGGTTCAGAGCACTCAAACTCGGCGTCCTACTCCACCGCCATCTTGGATCTCAGATCTCTTCCAAGCACTCTTTGTAGGTCACTTATACATATAACATCCTGTGAAGGCCAGAAGGAAGCTCAATGGCATGATGCAAATACTATGACAAGTGTTCAAATTAGCAACATACCCAGGCTTTAGAGTGAGGCTCATTACTATCATGGAGTAGACTATCCTAGTGGTTATAACAACCTAAGAGACCAGCGGTCAATTCTCATTGGTACTCCTTGTGGCCTTGGGCAAGTCACTTCACCCTCCACTGCCTTGGAAGAAAAGGCCTGGCAATCTACTTCACACATTGCCAAGAAAACCAAGGGGCTGCTGGGTCAGCATTGACTTGATGACACTTTAAAAAAAATGCACAAAAATAACCCATTTAGAGATACTGCCCACAAGAATGAAATGTAAGATCCTATGTTTGTTGTTTAAGGGCTTGCACTGGGGGCATCTGCAATATTTGTTTCAGCATCTGCATTGCAAAACAAAAACAACAAATCTGGAAAAGTCCAAATATAAACTACTCAAAAAAGGCTTCCAAAAACAAATGGAACAGGTGTATATAAAAAACAATCATTCAAAAAACAAGAAAGGTCGGAAAAAACAAAAAGGGGGATGAAAAATTGCCCTCTCACAAAAGGTATCTCCTTTTAATTGTTTTTATTAAAGTGCTTGTGCTCATGTACGTATCTTAAAGAAGCTCTTGAGAACCAAAGGTGGCAAAGAATGTCCACGATGTGCCATGTTTCGGACCCAGCATCTGCACTAACATGAACCAAATGGAGCTCTACAGTCCCACATTCGGCATTTGACTCAGAAAACTGCTTTTTCATGTTTTGTGTCAATGTTTTAGTATACTGTTCCACAGGAGAGTTGATTAGCATTACATTATTTAGGAAGAAGTTAAACCTTGGCTTTCAGATTTTAAGCATTTCGATTATCCTCCTGTGATTTCTATTGTTTTGTTGCTTTGAGTGAAGTTGGTAGTGACAGTTTTGTGGAGAACCGCATTGCATTTATTTTAGAATGTTATTGTTTTGATGATTTTTCATTTTTCATTGTATTGTTTGTATATTTTATTTATTTGTATTTAGCTTACATCTTTCCAGTAGTAGTTGACAACAAGTTACATTCAGGTGCAGTAAGTATTTCCTGTCCCCAGAAGGCTTACATTCCAAGTTTATATCTGAGGAAATGTAACTTGCCCAAGGCTACAAGAAGTGTCTTTGGGCTTTGAACTTTGGTCTCTGGCTCCCAGGCCACTGTCCTACTTTATTATTTTCATTGTAATCCTCTTTGATATGTTAAACTATTTTAAAAAATTGAGTATAATAAATAAATAAACCTGAATGTACTATCTTTACATGAAGTGAGGGTGAAAGGTGGTAGTAAATATATCATATGAGAGAGGCCAGTAACATTACAGTCTTCCTCCTGGTCTTGCTGGTGCTGTACATGCATAACTTTAAATTTAAGCACCATCTGAGTTCTTCTTTTGAGTGCTTTATGTTCCCTTTGCAGCACTTATTCAAAAAGCTACATATCACAAGAAAAGTTAGAAGGTACTCTGAAACTAAAAGGCCAGGACAGCTCCCCTGGGTTCCATTTACTCTCTGCCTCACTGTTAGGTATGGTGTGTGATACTAGAATACATTGACTGACCAATGCTGCTTTCACAGTTTTAGCAGTAGGATACAAGTAGAAGTGATTTTGCTGGAAGCGGGATTAAGTTACTCTCACTAGAAATGTGAATTTGTGAGCATACATTCAGTTTGTTTCGGTGCTTACAAATTTCAAGTACTCACAGTTCACTTGAACACACATATACCTGTAAATAAACATACAAACAATTGATTTGCACACCTAGGTGTTAATTCAGTAAGTGGCAGCTAGATTTACATGCATATGTATGAGTGTTAATGGTGCCTATTCTATAAAGTTGAATCTGAGTGGATTTGACATCACTAAATTACTTTGATTTATATCCAGAAATCTAGCCATGCCCTACTGAATTATCCTCTTAAAAGATTTTGTGTAAACACCATGCATACTAAAAAATGAATTTGTGAAACAAACTGAAAAAAAAATGCCCAAAAAACAGGAAAATTTCATTTTCAGGGAACATGAAGCAATTTTTTTTTGGCCGTGCACATCTCTAACTCATTACTGGGTGCAGTCGAGTACACTATAATGGTCCTATTTACAAAGCTGCAGTTAACATGCAAACAGTTGACATGACATCTTAATAGTTAATGTGCAGTAACTTCCTCATTAACTGTAAAATCTTAACATACTAAAGGATATGATTACTAAAAGGCGCTAAGGGCGCACCATTTGCGAGTGGAAAATGGCATCGTTAAGGGTCCCAACATGAGTTAAAGGATAGGGCGGGGAGTAGGCGTTCCGGCATTAAGGGTGCTAGCAGCTAGTTAGTGACCATTAAGTGCCCAATGTGCATATTAATGCCCGCTAAGGCCGGTTGCCTTAAGGGGGGATAAGGGAGCCATTCTGTAAGTCACATTTGAGCTGCTGAATGGGAGCAAAGGTAATAGCTGATGAACATGTCACATCCATATGTCCCTTCCATGTGAGACAGTGAGTGGGAGGAGAATATGGAAGGCAGGTGAACTGTAGCAGTAAGGGGTGCACATATAATTTATGGTGATGACTGTGGGTGGCATAGGAGTGGGTAGAAGTGTGCCATGGAATAGCCCCATGGCCATGATGTAGGCGTAGAAAGAATGCCAGGGCAGCAGTGGTGACCTGCATATTAGCTTCAAGTGAGGTGGGATTGATATGCCCCAATGAGCAAAATGCCACAGTATGGACCAGGTATAGCAGCTGGCAGGAGAATACATAGCTGAACATGATGTATATATGCTGACGGATTGGCTAAAGGATGGATAAGAGTGCTGTATGGCCCTGCTGCCCCAAATGTGACCTCACAAATGCAGGTAACCTCAGTTGTAATGTGCATGAAATATGGTTGCCCGGCCACAGGAAAGAGCTAATATCATCTATTTAGGTTTCACAGCTGACTCAGCTGCTCTAAGCACCATACAATCTTCCTGACACATATGCATATAACCACTGTACAAGTAAGGAGGCTATGGTCCAAAGACATAAAAGCCATACATCTGTACACGCTGCATGCAAATGCAAAGTGTTCTTGGACAGATAAGATCTACACAAATACTGTCTGGTAGAACAAGGTCACTCGCATGATGTTGCAAACCATGTCTCTGAGCTCATGTGTCTCTAATATTGCCTATATGGAGAAGTAAAGATGTGGGGTAATCTGTGCAGGTGGGCATCCCAGGAGTGTGAAGTGCCTGCATGTACTGCATATATGTGATGGAGCAAATGAAGTTCATTCACAGTTATCGTGACAGTTTCCAATTATGTACTACTCATGTGTCATGTATCTACAGGGTCAAGTTGAATGACCCTTAGCAATGTGTTGCAGCAGAGGCAATAAAATCATGCTGTTGGATGGCTATGATTACAATGTGTATAACACATAAAAATGAATAATACTAATAACCATGTGTACCCTCAAGTCAATTCTGATTCCTGGCAACCCAGCAGCTCCTGGTTTTTTTTGACAGTATGATCAGAAATATAATGGCAGGCTTATTTCAGAGGTAATGGAGGGTGAGGTGCCTTGTCCAAGACAACAAGTGGGATTTGAACCATGGCCCATCTCTTACTGACATACAGGTGATACGAGTCTAGCTTATAGAGTAACGTAATATCACTAATTTCTGGAAAATTACTCCAAGCAAACAAGCTGTTGCAGAAAAAGTCGGAGGGTTTATGTCAAAGCTTAATACGAATGCACAGGAATCGTCTCAGACTCTTCGGCTACCAATTACTGGATGTTGAAGATTCAAAACAACCAGCGGTGCCTGCTAGCATCAATGACTGATTCCAGCTTATTTTTACTAATTATTGACACCCTCTCCCGATTATATTCATAAACAACTGCTCAGTCTTTGATGAGAATGAAATAAACACTTAGGGGCATGTTTACTAAAAACCGCTAATTTGCACGCCGCAAAATAGCGCACTAAAAGCGGTACTTAAGAGCGCTTAAATGCCCCGCAATCGTGCGTGTCACCCCCGCACAGGTGCGCGGCACAATAACGGGCCCCGCACAAGTACGGGCCCGCAAATGTCCGATAGAGGCGTGGAACGGCTAACGGAGGGCGGAGGAAGGTTCCTGAGAGGCGGAGAGACGGGTTTAATGGGCGGGGAAGGGGAGGGGAGAGGCTCCCCGCACATTATCGGGGCCGAATCCCAAAGCAAAACTACCGCGAGTGAAACACTCGCGGTAGAGGGCATTTAAAGGGAAGAGAAACTATTTCCGTCAGCAATGTACAGCCAAATCGGGGAAACCTGCAAAACGTGAGCAGTGTGATACATGTGCACAGCACAAAAGTGAAAATAAAAATAGAAAGTGACCACAACAAAAATATCACAAATAGTAATGCAGCTGGGGAACAGTTATAGTAATGGGCAAATATAGAAAACACACCCAGGAAAGCTCCAGAAAGAAGAAATGAATATTGGAAGGGTCTACGGAGCGGAGACTCATCCAAAACAAATGTCCTTTTTGGAGCTTTCCTGGGAGTGTTTGCTATGGTTACCCATTAATATCACTTTTGCCCAGCGTGGTGATATATTGTCCCCCAGTGTCTGTGGTCATTTCCGGGGTTTATGTGCACGTTTGTCACCAGACAGAGTGCATGTGCCCACAGTAAAAATGTGTAGAGCAGGGTTTGTGACTCCATCCTGCCAGGTATACTACCTCCAGGGGCTGCATTGTCAGTGTGGCACAGTGGACAGAGGCAGTACCTCTAGGGTCAGAGGTTCAAATCCCAGCTGGGGCACATGCCGGCCCAGCCCCTATATTTTACCCACCACTAAACAAAGATAGCGCAGACACCCCTGTATTGCAGGGAACATAAGCATGGGGAAAACACCCATATTTTACACAACACTGCAAAAACACAACAACAATGGGCATTACCTACAGCCAAATCCCCCAAATGCAGTCCCGTACTGCCACATTGCAATCTGGTCATCTGCTGTTTCTGAGAGAAGCTCATGCCAGCATGTTGGCAGACGAGTACATCTGGTGCAGGGGGCAGTGGCTGCTAGCCACAGAAGACAGAGGCCTAGCCATGTGCAGGCTGGCACAGTCCACTGCAACAGACAGGCCCTGCCGGATCCACAGTCATGGACGTTCCAGGGAAACCAGCCAATCTGTGGCTACACGGTGGTGCAGTGCACACAGACAGTGCATGCAGGAACAGAAAGTCACAGGTTCAAAGCCCAGCTGGGGCTTCCATCAATCCTAACCACATATTTTTCCCACACCTACACAGTGATAGTAAGGACACACCTTTCGTGTCGAGGACATATGCAATGGTAATACGTCTATCATTTACCCCACTGAGCACAGACACCATGAACAGGGGCAGTACCTAGAGCAGACTCTCCCAAATGCATTCCTGGTGTGCCACACACCAGTCAGGTTCCATGCTGCCACTCATACAAATGCCTGTGCTGTATATCTATGCACCACCCCCATGGCATGTAGATGTAGCTCATGCATATTCATGAGGGACAGCAGGAAAACACGAAAAGTGTGATGCAGACCTGGACTGGGGTTGGGAATCTCTGCCGTAAAGCAGCAGCCAACAGGGGCAGACACACCCACATCCACACCCACAGGCCCCATTGGCCAATGTCTCCTGGAGAGGCAGAACAGTGGGCCCTGTGTGCATCTCCCAATACTAGCACCTGCATACCTTAGCAATGTCACCCTACACCTGGGGTATACGGTACACAGCTCTGAGACGTTTGCTAGGAGTACTGGCAGATAGATATCCATACGTTACGCACATACTGCTAGTTGACCCCATCAGAACAATCTGTTAGGTGTTTGCGGGGCGTGCTCCAGGACTGGCCTCTGACGGTGTTTACCACCCTGGGGAGTGACCCCCAGCAGTACTGCGTACCATATCCATGCCTTGCCGTGCCTAGGACAGGTTTGGTGGCCAAGGCTAATTACCTCCTCAATAGTAGCACCATGCTGGCATAGGTGTGGAAGTGTGTGTCTGTCTATACAGTGGGTGCTGGCTGCAAGCCCCTTCCACAGCCCACACTGCCAGCACTGTTGGCAGTATTGGCCTGCTAATGTGCATAATGAGTAGCAAGGGACCATGGGTATATCTCAGACAGGGTGGGCTGACCAGGATGCAGCTGCACAGGGCACTGGCAGGGACATGGTAGTGCCCGGCCACCACCTACACAGACAGGGGGACCTCTATATGTGCTGCTGGGGGATCACTCTCACCCTGAGTGTTCAGTGATGGCAGCATGGCTAGGCACACCCATAGTGCTGTATTGTGTTTCTCTCATGTGATATATGGGTTTCCTGTTGGGGCCTTTTCACTGACTTATCTGCTTGTGTGTGCTGCCACCCCAGTTGTGGGTGCATGCATTTCCATCAGGACCAACCAGCAGACTGAGCACAGATGGTATGTGTCTTGATGGAGTGCCTTGCAGGGTGCAGTGGCTGATGGCTTGCTGCAGGAGAATGTCAGATAGTGGTGGGGTGCATCTATGAATATCCAGGCCTAATGTCTGTCTGATATTGTGGTTTGGGGGGGGGGGGGGGGTCTACTTCCCCAGCAGGACTGGGGTTGATGGTTGACTCTACTGCCATCAGTGCGGGGGGGGGGGGGGTGGGTGGAAGATAATATGGGGATCTGTTGGTGGGAGACCCGGTTTTATCCACGAGGGGGGGGGGGGAAGGGGTGTGTGCGCTCTACTAACTGTGGCAGATAGCAATCTCCAAGATGTTTATACAGCACCTACCTATTTCACAGGTTATTGCTGCTTTGGAGCTCTGGCATAGCCACATTCAGCCATGCAAGGTGTTGTGCACCTGGTCCTGGGCGCATCATCACACACTCAGGGTGGGCATAGTAACCGCACAATGTGATGGTGTTTAGCTACTCTTTGCCATATGTCCACCCACTCAGGACACCCTACCAGGCCGAGGTGCTGTGTGGGTGCACAAGGACACCTCCCCCTACCAGGCCGGGTAGCTTTAGGGGTGCAGTTCCCATCTTGTGTGCATCTGTGGACAGCTGATTTGCATGTGCAGTGCATCATGGGTACGGGTGGCCTAACCCTATCCTGTTTACACCAGCAGACTGTCTGTGATGTGACGTGCAGGCTATCTGCAGCCAGGCAGGAGCTTGCTTACAGCTATAGAGGTGTAGCCCAATGGTTATGCCACTGCCTGTGCAACCAGAGGTCATGGGTTCATACCCACAGTGGGGTTCTGTGATAGGGTTTTCCAAAGCATTTTTTACATTTACTGTACATATGTTGATGCCTGCAATAACACCCTCAGTGTACTGTACCCATAAGGAGCCTCTGAGGGTGCTTTATTGGGCACCCTATAGGGCACTTTATGGTTGGCATCCATATAGGGTGCACTATACATTATCCTGTGTCGCAACATACATGCTGCCCTATAGGGGACATTCTAGGGTGCCTTGGCGGACGGTGCACTGTAACATGTGCCTTATGGTCCGCCTTATGTTAACATGCTGTGAGAGTGCGTTTGCTAGTAGTTATCACAAAATAGAATTAAAAAGCCTCCTAAAGCACTCCACAACATAAAATATACTGTCTCAGCTAGCCTTTTTCAATGGGCATTGTGAGGGATTGAACCCCTGGTCCCTGCACCATTGGTCAGCGTCTTAACCATTGTGCTGTGGCTGTGTTCCTTTACTTTAGCATCAGCGCGCCGCCTTGTGGCCATCAGCGTGCCGCATCATGCTGCCCACAATTAACAGTGCGCCGCATCCTGCTGCCCACAATGAACAGTGCGCCGCCTTATGCCGCCCCAATATGAACAGTGCGCCGCCTTATGCCGCCCCACAATGAACAGTGTGCCGCCTTATGCCGCCCCAAAATGAACAGTGCACCGCCTTATGCCGCCCCAAAATGAACAGTGTGCCGCCCCAAAATTATTTTGCCTCCTGACACACATTTCCACATTCAAGGTGGTGCCTCAGCCAGCTTTTTTGGGCTGCACACACTGGGGATTGAACCTGTGGCCCCTGCACCATTGGTTATTGTCTTCACCATTGTGCTACGGCTCTGTTCCTATATGTGCTCAGCTGCGCCCCACTTAACCTTCCCACGTGCTAATGTGGGCCCCGCACATTAATGTGACGCGCACACATACGGTCTTTTTTTTTCCTTTTTCGGCCTGAACCGCCCACTCCTTATATGGCACAGGCACACTACCGCGGCCCCGCACGTTAGGAATGTTTAGTAAACATGCCCCTTAGCTTCATTTTCTTCGTATATCCCATCAGGACAGTATCAAGAGCATATCGCCGGGCGCATTACAATGACAGATCAGCTTTGTTAGGTACCACAAAAATCCGAGAGGAACCGGATCCCAATATAATAAATTTCATTACTCAATATTCTCCACTCAGTTTCCGAATTAAGAAGATTGTTGCTCGACATTCTAATGTTCTGAACACAATGCCCAGTCTAAACAACAAAACTATTCGGTGTGTTTGGCGAAGGAATAGAAACCTGAAGGAGCGGCTAAGTCCAACAATTTTGCGGCCGCTTCCTTCACTGTTGACCACAGATAAGCCTCTAGGTCATTATAAATGTGGACACTGTTCTATCTGTGTGGTTACCAAAGAACTACAGAAATTCACCTGTCAACACAAGGAATATGTTTTAAGGCATTACACCAACTGTGGCTCTCAGAATGTGATTTACACTATCGTTTGTCCCTGTGATCTTTTTTACATAGGAAAGACCAGTAGGATTTTTAAAACACGTATCTTAGAACATAAAAGCCGATTAAAACACAAAGTGCTGCAAGCACCACTGGTCTCCCATTGTCAAGACTTGAGCCATACTTTTGAAATGTTACAATGTTTCTGTATAGAACAAGTTACAATTCCTATGAGTGGAAAATCACTGGCACAAACTTTGCTATTTCGAGAACAGCGCTGGATTTTCCAGCTACAAACTTTAACACCTAAAGGGCTCAATTTAGAAATTGAATGGGGAAACTGTTGTTGAACATACGTCACGGGTCACATTGATTAGGGGGAAGGCTATAATACGAATGATTGGATGAGTTCTACCCATGCGCAGCGTTTTTTAGAAAATGGCGATAAAGAACTGCCTGGTTTCCAGAGAAAATTGAAAGTTCAGTTTGGGCAGCTGTGCGGAGAGACGGCCGACATTGGGTATGGTTTTAGCTATCACAAAAGTTGAAGTTTTAACTACATCATTTTTGGGTGGATTTTTAGCAGTAAAAACGTGAGGAAATCTGAATGGTTTTTAACGATAGTTTCTTTTTCAGTTAAATACTTGGCTGACAGTGATTTATCCCCTGAAGAACCTCAATACACTGAGAGAAACGTGGTCACGACGTGGAGTGTGAGGCGTTGGGAATAAGAAGACGGGAGGAAGAGAACATCGTTGCCATACGATTAGTTTCAGAAAAAAAACATATACGAAGAAAATGAAGCTAAGGGGTATGTTTACTAAAGTGCGTTAGTGCGATTCGCATTAGGTGCCGCGGTAGAGACAGAAACCCCCAAATAAGGACATGGGCGGTACATCGTTATGCACAACGTGCGTTCCAAAAACTAATGAGCGTGACAGGGCGCGGTGGCGCGTCCCCGCGCGTTATCGCGCGTCAACCCCAAAAAAGCGTATAGATACAAAATACAGGAACAGAGCTGTAGCACAATGGTTAGCTCACTGACCGCTGTCACAGGCAGCATGGGTTTGAATCCCCTGGGTTCCCCAGTGTGCACAATGCAAAAGGCTGGCCCAGCCATCACCCAGTACCTAACGTAGGGAATGAGGAGGCAAGGCCTCACATTTTACCACCAGTAGTGTTGCTAGCAAACACACCATCACAGTGGTGCAACCAAAGGTGCCGCAGATGGCATCCCATAATGCACCACCCAGGCCACAGTAGAAAGTGCACTGTCCACAGAGGCACACCAAAATGTCACCTATAGAACACCACAGCAGGCCACATAAAGGGTGCCAGAGAAGGTGCCGCATGGGGCGCCCCATGAAGCACTGTAAGGTGACATTATGCTGATGTGGTATCGCTGGCAGTACCAATGTGCCACAAAAATATACAATGCTGCAGTAAGGCCGATACAAAAAGCCCACTGTGTTATGAGACCATGACCACTGGCCCCACAGGCTGTGACGGAACCACCGGGCAGCAGCCCCATAGCTGCGAACAACCCCCTTGCTGTCACTGGAAGGGCAGCAGGGCACCACCCAAATGGCCCGCTCTGATGGCTAGGATCTGCCCCAAAACAAACATACCCATGGTGCAACGCACTGGAAGATCTGTGGCCCAGAGATGAACACAGCAAGGGTTAGGTACCCACACAGCCTCCTGGGACGGTAGGGCGAAATGAGTGTGTGTCACTGTCACACAGTAGCAACAGACTGTAGCCCTACAGGGCGCCCCATAAGAACCTAGAAAAGGTGTCCCCTAAGGTAGCCAGATCTGTAGCACAATGGGTAAGACACTGGCAGATGGTGCAAGGTCTGTGAGTTCAAACCCCCTGTGGTTCTAAGGAGAAACACTGCCTGCAACAGTACCCACTGCAATCCATAGTCAGTGACGTGGATAACCAGTCAGTACACATTCAATGCCATACATATCCCCCATTTTTTGTCGGCGATAAAAAACCTGAGAGGTGGGAGAAAGAGCCCACCACCCTCATATGTAGGGCCGGATAATACAGAGAGCCTCAGCCCTCACAAGAAGACAATAGTGTGAATGTGTATCCAGAACCGTGTGTGAGATATGTACATAGTCAAATATATCCACAAATCATGTAATGAAGGAAAGCAAACCTCAAACAGTGCTGGAAACAAGGCAGGTAAGAACCGAATTGTCATGCCCCCGTACCCCTGTAGGGAACCCCACCACGCCATGCATATGTCTGCCCAACTCTGGGCCCTGTATAATGTGAATGTGTACCTGACAGGCGGGTGGATCTGTGGAGGCAGCAGCGACAGCACCCACACACCAATATAGTGATGGCAGAAGCAGCTTGTTCTGTACATCGAACAGGCTCAGGTGGCAAGCACACACTCACACGGCTATACCCTGAGGGTGCTGTATAGGGCACCCTACAAGTCACACCATTGGTGAAAGTTAAATGTGCACTGTCTGCCCGTGCACCCTATAGGGCGTGTTACAGAGAGCCCCACAGGTCATGCCATAGGTGTTCCAATGAGGCACCCTGAGGAGTCTGCACTGTGAGGGTGGTGCTGCTGTATTCATCACCAATGTAATGTAAAACTACAATATGCCCCGCAAAGGGCACCAAATACTCCATATGTGGACTGGAATCCATGACATAGGGGCCCCCACAGGTAATGAAATAGTTAGACGCCCATATTGTCCGTGAAAAGTACACAGTCCCAAAAATGAGGTGGCGAGCTCATGGAGCCGAACTGTGAAACGCTACAAATCACCACACCAGACCCCCAGCAATTGCGTCATGCACATACAAAGAAAGTCTGTCAATGAAACAAAACAAGGTCTCAGCAAACAAGGGCATATGGCAAACACAATCCAGACCGAGGTCAAGATCATTACCAAATATAAAAGGCCCATTAACATCACAGACCAGTTCCATTAAGCGAAAGCCACTGGCAAAATCTAAAGGAAACACGAAAATACTATGAATATGTGCAGAAAGAATATGCAGATGGCTGTACCACCAGAACCCACAACCCCCAGACTGTGCAAAGAAAGTGTGTCATGCCACCACCAAAAGTGACAGCTGGGGGGTAAGGATATGGGTGTAAGCAAAAACATTCATGGTGCACTGCACATGTACATCAGCAGATACGAGAGGAACATATGAGGGGGTAGGCACCCCCAACAGCGCCGTCCCATGAATGGGGAAATGAATGTGTGCGTCACTGCAATATAACAGGAAAAGACAGTAGACCAACAGTGCGCCCAAGAGGAAGTATGAGAAAGATGACCAGAATGGTCCCGAGAAGGGTGCCCCAATGCTAAGTGAAATATGCGTTACACACAGATAGGAGAGGTCAGATGGAACGCTGGCTCACAGAACCATGTGGCACGGTGCCCCGAAAAGGGTATGTGGGACACGGTCAGTGTGCCCTAGGGACCCCAAGTGGTGTCTGCAGGACCTGTAGGACCTGCGTGCAACAGACACAGATGTAGTACTAACACCACACAGAACCCACGGTAAAGACAAATGGATAGGTGACTGATGGAGGGACAGTAGGGAGTCACTGGACCCACATCCCTGTGGACATTCCATGTGTCAGGAAGCAGCGCAGACAAACATGTTGCCGCCAAAAGCCACCGAACAAAGTGTGTTGGCCACCTAGAGTACTAGAACAAAGGTGTGTGGCAGCTGAGGAGAAAATGTGTGACCCTGTGTAGGCGGAGGTGGCCAGAGGAGTGGCCCCGCCATGCAGAGCAGGCACAGGCCCCCAAGAACACAGAGATGAAATGCAGACAAGGGTAGCAGTGTAGGATACGGGGTGACAGTGCACAGCAACATACAGGACATGTCACATCACACTGATGCAGATTGATGTACCAAAGGATGATACACAACGGTGATGAGGATGATAAGAGCGGCAAGGACCTACAAGCAAATAGATGACTGTTACCGTGACCACAGGTACCAGTGAAGGAAGGACATAAAGACAGGGGAACAGAGAGAGCGAAAAGCCATGAACACTAGGATGGGAAGCGCAGCTGGAATATAATAACTGACGTAACACCAGTAGGCACACAGAAATGGATGCAGACAGGACCACAGCATGTCACCATACATAACCACAGCTGTGTGCCAGGTGAGGCCACCCCAAAGACTAAACAGGATGAAACACACATTCTGAGCAGGGGTCCACAGACAATATCACATTCCACACGTATGATGGGAGGCACATATGAACCGGTCCATACACGACCCTCGAAATATCATGCAGTGGAAACCAAATGCAATATTGCAGGAGAGCGACATGTAAGGGCCTGAAGGGGACAGGGCAATGGAGAGCCATGTGGATGGGCTGTGGTCAGGGACAAGCGAACGTAAGAGGAGCATGTGCCTGACCAAACAGCTGACTGATGGCGGCCGGACCAAACGGCAGCAGCGGTGCCAGTAAACAGGCGGGCCTGTCACATGCCCCGCCACATGTGTGACAAACCGAACCTAAGGGTGATGGGGAAGAGGGCCCGAGAGCAGTGCAGCACCATAGGGGCAGCAGAGAGTAACCCAAATATATGGGTATGACCATGGCGACAGCAATGCCAACCGCACTGTATTGCAACTCACCCGAGTCACCTGCCTGTTTCAGTTGTTTGCACAGAAACCCCACACATAGCACAGCATCGGGCAGTATGATCTTCAATGTTCTGGGGGCCCGGAAAGCAGGTGCTCATCCTGGGGAGGCAAAAGCACATCAGACATGTTGACACATGACACGGTACTGCTGCACAATCCATACACCTTCCCACACATGGTTAACCCAGAGAAACGTCACCAGCAGAAGCTGAACTTACAGGAGAAGAGCTCCCTGATCAGATGTTGCCTGGCCGCCATCCCAGCACGTGTGTCAACATGGACAGGTGCAGGAGGGCACACAGGATCCACCTCAAGATCCTCATTAATATCGACTGGAACATTGTGCCTGAGAGCAATGTTGTGTAGGATGCAACAGGCTAGTATGATCTTGGCCACAGTCAAGGGCCCGTACTGTAAGGCCCCGCCAGTCCTATCCAGACACCTAAAGCGACTTTTGAGAACGCCAAAGGTGCGCTCAATGACAGAGCGGCTGGAGGCATGGGCCTCATTGTACTGCATCTCTGCGCCTGTCCGAGGGAGACGCACGGGGGTCAGCAGCCAGGCTCGACACCCATATCCTGCATCACCTGCAAACAGAAATGGGAGTAAGGCACATGTGAGAAGAATAACCTAATGAAACCATGATGTAGCAATGCACAAATGGACAGTACGGAAACATGGTCACACACATATGACGGCACAGCATTGCACACAATTCTGGTGCACCAGAGTCCGCATCTGACAGAACATAATCACACTGGCCGGTAGAAAGATGGTCAGGTGTGCAAGTCGCTGGGTCATGATGTGATATGGCACACAGGTGATATGTCAGTGCACCACAACCCGGGTTGGCAAGGTGGGGGTGTCAGCGCACACAGGCAAAAGCAAACAGTCATGCAGCAGACATGTGTGATAGCAGGTTCGCACATACATCCCTGACACGTTCCACCACCGACATGGTGGATCAGTAGCTCACATACACACTGTACAGCTGGTCTATGGTCCTGTTCCCCGTGTACCCCCAAGCCCCCCCCCATGCTGCCACATGCACAATCCCGTGGCACATTGGGCATGAGATGGACACAACACACAACCCGACATATGTGAAACAGTTGCACCATGCATGCCC
The DNA here is from genome assembly GCA_033557465.1 of Ichthyophis bannanicus. Classification (NCBI taxonomy): domain Eukaryota; kingdom Metazoa; phylum Chordata; class Amphibia; order Gymnophiona; family Ichthyophiidae; genus Ichthyophis; species Ichthyophis bannanicus. Next base: position 822,967,006 of record CM066032.1, read on the forward strand.
CTAATGACCATGAAAAAGGCTGATAGCGATGTAATCATCTAGGGCAGTGCAGAGACGACAACACATGGGTGCGGGGTGACACAGATGGGCAAGAATAGGCACATGTTAGGCAAGGGGATGGGTGTTGCTGCGCTGAGATACGTGAGCACAGTCCAGGTGACGGGGCGTTCTGGGGTCACAGCACCAGAATAGTCAGCACAAGGACACAACAGCACCATGTCATGCATGCAGAGGACACAGATGACAATGGTGCCCCCGTGAAACACATATGGTCGTTATACACAGGATGTGGGAAATACCTACCCAGCAGGACACAGTCCTCATATTGCCCGGCCTCAAACATGGCAAAAAGTGCTGAGTTTTGCAGGATATAGGAGTCATGGCTGACCCTGGGAAACGCGGGACCACATTCATGATACGCATACCTGCATCACAGACAACCTGCACATTGAGGGAATGGAAGTGTTTGCGGTTGCGGTACACAACCTCCCTGTCGCGTGGCGGGATGAGGGCAACATGTGTGCAATCTATTGCACCCATCACATGTGGTATCCCTGCAATCTGCTGGAATGCATGTCCCAGGGCCACCCAATGTTGCCTACTGTTGGGAATGGCAATGAAATTCCCAACCCGGCTGACCATGGCCCGCAGTACCTGGTGGAGGCAGCGAGAGAACGTTGGCCGACTCATCCCACCCACAGCGGCCACCGAGGTTTGGAAACAGCCAGAGGCAAAGAAATGTAGGGCAGCAAGGAGCTTGGCCATTCCCGGTATAGCATGTGACCGGGCAGTCAGGGGCTCGAGGTCAGATCGTAGATCCTCATAGAGCTCCCTAATAGCCCCTGTGTCCAGCCGGTATAGGGAGATTACCTGGTCCTCCCTGATGTTCTGTAGCATGGCCCTGGGCCTGTAGAGGTGTTGCAGGCATGGCCGCCCCTCAGGACGCCTACAGCGCCGTTGTCCCTCCACACCCACCTGTGGAGCCTCCACAGCTGCAGGCCTGTGTTGCAGCGGGTGAGGACCCATGCCCAGGGCCCCAGCCCCAGGACCATCATCTCCCTCAGCCTGAACGCGCAGCCCAGCTAGCTCCAGCAGTGCAATGACTGCACCACCTGCATTCACAGTCTGAGCCATGATAGACGCAGGATGTGGGGCAGGTGGCTGTGAAATAGGGTACAGGGCGGGAACACAAATCACACAAACAATACACACCTGGTCAATCATGAACATCCAGCGCACCCCACACCCTGCATTCTGCAAACTCCTGTAGTCTGCAACGTAGCGCGCAAGAGAGCGCGCGTACACCCGGCATTGCTCCAGAGAAAAGCTATGGCGATAAAAAAGTCCCTGTGACACAGCATAGTGCAAAGGTACTGCGAGGTATACAGCCTACCAAATATGGAAGACGCCAAGATGTCTCAGAGGCGCCAAACGCATACACACACGCGTACACGAACGCACATAGTACGTAGTGCGGGACAAAAGACGTGGCCAGCAGCCAACGCGCATGGTTACGCACAAAACATATATATACGGGTACCCCAAAGGAAAAGATATGTTGTACCTACCATCACAACATGCAGTAGAGGAGGAGGCAACGTGTACTGTGTACATCGAGGGATGACTTTCAGGGGACCAGTCAGAAACCATGCACAGAGCATCACGTAGGGCACATATTCGCATTTCCTCCATGAGTGCGCAGGGGGAGAGCGCGGTCATACGCGTGTACGCAACGCGCGTACGCAACGCGCTCAGAGCCACACCCACACGGGACCTATATAAAGCTGATGTGGACCAGATGGCACGCACCTCAGCACACAAACCGGCTGAACATGACAAGCCAGATGTCAGAGAGTGCAGGAGCAGAGCAGGTACCGTCGATGGACACCCCCAATGACGGTGATGAGAGGTCAGGCCCATCAGGTCTACATGGCACACCATGTTCACAGGGCGCTGCCACAATGGGGCAGAAGAGGCGCAGGCCCACCCTCCCTGAGGACCTCCGCAAGCGAGCAGTACGATTCAGCATGGAGGAGAATGACCTACTCCTCAACGCCATTCTGGAGCGCTACGAAATTTTGTTTGGCCAACTGAGCTCCACAACAACTGGTGCAACACGTGCTAGAGCATGGGCGGAGGTACAAGCGGATGTTGCAACCGCTAATGGCCCACACAGGGACGTGGAAAGCCTCCGCAAATGGTATTGTGACATTAAACGACACATCAGGAATGAGCTGGGGAGAGAGCAGAGGGGCCCAAGGCACCGGAGGAGGCCAAGCACAGGTGGCCAACCTGAGTCCAGTGGAGCGGCGCTTGGCCGAGCGCCTAGGTCCAATGTACATACATGGCCTTCCCCCAGAGTTGGACACAGCGCACCAAGGTGCAGGTAAGTGTCTTAGTGATCTGTACCATTGTGAGCCTGCAAGTGCACGTGTGTGGGTGACACAGGGTGGACAGGGGTGTAGGAGGCATCATAGTGCAATATGATGCCCAGGGAGCAGCACAGGCATACAACCAGCCTATGGGCCAGGACACATTGGGGGAGGGATGTCTATGGGGGTCAGAAAGTGGATGGCACAGTGGATGCGTGCTGTGTCAAGGCGAAGGGTCCCACTGTACCAGCAGGGGCTGTCAATGTGTAGCAGTGGGGAGATTATAGTGCTGGCGGGGGCAGCATGGCCACACAGGTGTTGACATCGACGACAGGACAGCACTATGCACCTGTGTTGAACATGATCTGTGTAGGCAGGGCTGATAGGTTTGACGGGGCTGCATGGGGGGCCTCGTAGCATGCACTGGTGGGGCGGACACCTGACGTCACAGGGAGAAGGCCCCCCTCCTGCAATGGGGAATAGGTGAGGGGGGGTGGCGGGGAGGGGCCCACAACAGGACCCATGTGGCTCACCCACACACATGCGATCTCAGGGGAGTGGGATGGGTGCAGACAGGCAGCCCTCATGCATATGACCTATATGGTTTTGTCTCCCACAGGTGATATAGCTGCCATTGATGCAGCTGAGGAGGCACATGGGGACAGCCAGCCTTTGGCATCCACCCACATGGACGCAGTACCGGTGGAGACCCACATGGAGGCAGGAGCTCCCCCAACCCACCCCTGTGGGGACAGTGCGACCATCCCTCAGCCAGCCTGTGGAGGGGACACGCACACCGGTGGCGCCACTGGGAACGTCTATGCAAAGGCAGGGCAGCAAACCAGTGCAGCGGCGCTCTCTGTGGTGGAAGATGTGATCCTGCAGATGCAGGCGCACACTGCTGAGGCACACAGGGATGCAGAGGGTGAGTCCCAGACTGTGTTCTGTTGACAATGTGGCCGCAAGGGTTGGAGATAGGTTTCACGACACCAATGCACTGCCTGCTGTCTCCACAGGTATACGGCATCTACTGCGTGCGTGTCTGCGGGAACAGTGGTGGCAGAGGCATGCGCAACACAGACACAATCGTATGGTGTCCAGGGCCATGATGGGGGTCCCTAGGCTTGTGGTAGCTGCGGAGAGCATTGCCGAGAGCCTGCAGTGCATCGCAGCACACATGGGGGTGACGCCAACACCACCACCACCACCACCACCCACTCCACCAACTGCAGTGGAGGGAGCGGCAGCAATGGTGGCAGCACAGCCACCATCAGCACAGGGTGGGAGGGGCCGCGCAAGGCGTGGCAGGGGCAGGGGCCGTGGGAAATTAACGCATAAGATGCGGATGACGCACATGTCATGTCTCCTGTGTTGTTTGGGGGGACAGTGTTACGCAAAGCCAACACGTGCATGACCCTGGGGGGTGCCCAATGTGAGCTATTATGCCAGATGGCGTTCCCAGCATGGGATGCCCCACTTGCTCTTAGGGGGCACACCTGCAGGCACACACTACCCAGCATTTGCAGCCAACAGCTGTTTGCAGCATCCTATCCCTGTGTGCAGGGGGCGGGGAACATCCGGGCAGAGGCTAGGGGGGGTGGCATGTCATTAGATGGGCTGTAGGTGCTGGGGGCAGGGGGTTGGTCTGTTAATGGGCTGCAGGCTGATGGGGGGGGGGGTAGGACTGGCAATGGGCTATGGGGGGCTGACTGGGGATGGGTTGATGGGGTTTGGACTGGAACTGGACTGATGGGTGGCCAGGAATGGATATGTGCTGCCGCAGGGACTAGTAGGGAATGAATGCTGTGTGAGGCTGGAACTGGGAGGGAGCTGATGTTGGGGGAGGATCAGAATGGGATGGGGATGGAAGGGTAAGGTGGAGAGGTGGTAAACATGTTGTGTGGGAGGGGGGAAACATCCCCAATTGGCCGGGTATTGAGTGAGTACCTGGGGATTGGGGATGGGGGGGGGGGTAAGAGATGAATGGATGAACTAGGGATGCGGAAAGAGAATAAGAGATGGATTAGGATATTAAAGCAGATGTAGGGACAGAACGGAAAGAAACTACAATAGGGAAGGGAGGACAGATGGACAGCAGACGATGGAGGGTTATCTGGGGACACAGAGGGACCAGGTGGAAATGGCGGGATCACTTGCAGCTGAGGAAAGTGCACAAAGTTAGACACATATCCCTTTGTACTGCATGTCCTATCAGGAATAGGTAAGCTCTGGGAAATGTGCATCACTAACATCAGCGCTTTGTTTCTTACAGGTGCACATTACTGTATAGTTCCATTTGTACAGTGTTGTACATCCCAGGTCAGGCTGTGGTGATCCCCACTTTAATGTTTGTCTACCTGTTTTGAACCAGTGCTTACCTGCTTGCTGATGCTCTATGTTCTGCACGTGGAGCTGAGTGGAGGTGTTCTTTTGGAATGATTCCACTGTGGCATTGCCACTTCTTGTCTCTCCCCAGTGGTTCAGGCTTTGTGGTCCTGTGCAATGTGTTTGTGTAATATCCTCATGGTTAACTTTTGAATTGTGGAGTATGATGCTTAGTGAGGCCTGAGATCTCTGTTACGATACAGCGGGTTAGCAAATGGTTTTACGTGGGCAGTGTCCATTAGCCCACCTGCTGTGTCCATGCCATCCACCACCATAGTCTGCACCCATCACAGATGCTGCACATAGCCTTGCAGGTGCCACCACTGCTGACCCCAGGGCACAGTTACATGTCAGTGCAGTGCTACATGTGTGGCACCAGCCCATGTAATGGGCATAGTATTGCTAGACGCATGACACGTGTGGAATACCCTGCACGCACCCTTTGTATCTTACACTGACACACATGTGTGTGTCCTCATGTGTCTCTCACACAACACTCACCCATAGCACAGAGGGATATCTGGACAGCACAGTTAACAGGTAATAATGTCAAACTTTATTTACATTACAAATTGGCGGTGTGGCTTTTCATTGGCCAACATGCAACAATCCCAATCAGGTGGACCTACTGCCCTCCGTCTGTGGGGAAGGCCATGGCATGGGCTGTCACAGGGCGGGTGTGCACTGTGTATCCACGTGCTACACACCCCGGGGACCCCTGTCACATGGTGGCTGTTCCGGCGCGCCCCCAGCTACATGCTCCTCCAGCAAGCATAGCTGGTCAGCCACCATGGTCAGGGTCGCCAGGACCTGACCCATGATAAGGGCATTCTGCCTCTGAGCGTGTGCATGTGCATGCACAGCCGCGGCCACGCGCAGCCCGCACATGCAGCCACACATACACAGGTCTCCCCGTGTCTGTGTGGCTGCATCCACGGTGCGCATGTCCTCAGCTATGTGTGCCATGCCCACGTCCACGGTGTGTGTGCCGCCATCACCATGGTGCAGGTCACTGGCGCCCCCGTAGCCCTGTGACAGCCCATGTGGCTGTGCACCCTGCACACATGCCCGCCCACCCCCCCCCCAAGCCATCCCCCGCCTGCGCCACGTTGTGCTGGTCACCCTCTGCAGGGCCCCTGCCCGCCCGAGCCACCTGCACCCGCCCCTCCTCCCCCTGCCCCCCCCCAGCACCTCTGCCCTCCCCCCATCCCCCTCCTCCTCCCCCCCTGTATCCGCATGGGGCAGCTCCAGGTCCACCTCAGCCGGCCCCCCACCCTGCCCCACATCCTCTTCCCCCGCCTCTGCTTCCAGGGAGTCGTCAGTCCCCTGAGGTGGTGTGTGGCACTCCAACAGCATCTCCTCAGGGCCAGGCATCGCATACATCTCTTCTGCTTCTTGCAGATCACCGCCCCGTCATCCTGAGCCACCTGTTCCTCCGCACCGCGTGCATCCACTGTGGGAGAGGGGGACACGTGTCAATCCCATGTTCACACATGTGTTAACGCAGTGACTTACAACCAGTGTTCATGTCAGCCACTGGCCAACAGGGCCATGTTGCAGCACTCACCGTCCTGTTGGGCCAGCCGCTCCCTCTGCACTCGCCGCACAAAATGTGGATAACGTGCCCTTAGCTCCCGTGCCTTCTTGCGGAGATCCTCAACCTATTAGGGTGGGAACACATTTTGACATTAGTGGTCTGTCACCCTTTGGTGGCCTCTGCCGATACACATATACATTTATCTGTGTACACTAAGGTATGACCCAATGAGTCACAACACTGGGCTCTTCCAGGCCCACCAGGATGAGGGGTAGGGCTCTGAGGTAAGGCCTACTGCATCCTGGGGATCTGGTTTGCCTCCTGTATTGACTGTCTGGGGCATCCCCCACACCACCAGGATGAGGGGTAGGGCTCTGAGGTGAGGCCTACTGCATCCTGGGGATCTGATTTGCCCCCTGTATTGACTGTCTGGGGCATCCCCCACACCACCAGGATGAGGGGTAGGGCTCTGAGGTGAGGCCTACTGCATCCTGGGGATCTGGTTTGCCCCCTGTATTGACTGTCTGGGGCATCCCCCACACCACCAGGATGAGGGGTAGGGCTCTGAGGTGAGGCCTACTGCATCCTGGGGATCTGGTTTGCCCCCTATATTGACTGTCTGGGGCATCCCCCACACCACCAGGATGAGGGGTAGGGCTCTGAGGTGAGGCCTACTGCATCCTGGGGATCTGGTTTGCCGCCTGTATTGACTGTCTGGGGCATCCCCCACACCACCAGGATGAGGGGTAGGGCTCTGAGGTGAGGCCTACTGCATCCTGGGGATCTGGTTTGCCTCCTGTATTGACTGTCTGGGGCATCCCCCACACCACCAGGATGAGGGGTATGGCTCTGAGGTGAGGCCTACTGCATCCTGGGGATCTGGTTTGCCCCCTGTATTGACTGTCTGGGGCATCCCCCACACCACCAGGATGAGGGGTAGGGCTCTGAGGTGAGGCCTACTGCATCCTGGGGACCTGGTTTGCCTCCTGTATTGACTGTCTGGGGCATCCCCCACACCACCAGGATGAGGGGTAGGGCTCTGAGGTGAGGCCTACTACATCCTGGGGATGTGTGTTGCTACCGTAGTCACGGGGATGTGTGTTGCTACCGTAGTCACAACCAGGCCCAGTTAACATAGCACAGGGACAAGGGATGGGCTCCTCATATGGGATCCTCAGCATCCTTGGGCTCTGGCCTGATCCTTGTGAGCACTAACAAGGCCTGTATCCATAGCACAGGGACAGGGGATGGGCTCCTCATATGGGATCCCCAGCATCCTTGGGCTCTGGCCTGGTCCTTGTGAGCACTAACAAGGCCTGTATCCATAGCACAGGGACAGGGGATGGGCTCCTCATATGGGATCCCCAGCATCCTTGGGCTCTGGCCTGGTCCTTGTGAGCACTAACAAGGCCTGTATCCATAGCACAGGGACAGGGGATGGGCTCCTCATATGGGATCCCCAGCATCCTTGGGCTCTGGCCTGGTCCTTGTGAGCACTAACAAGGCCTGTATCCATAGCACAGGGACAGGGGATGGGCTCCTCATATGGGATCCCCAACATCCTTGGGCTCTGGCCTGGTCCTTGTGAGCACTAACAAGGCCTGTATCCATAGCACAGGGACAGGGGATGGGCTCCTCATATGGGATCCTCAGCATCCTTGGGCTCTGACCTGGTCCTTGTGAGCACTAACAAGGCCTGTATCCATAGCACAGGGACAGGGGATGGGCTCCTCATATGGGATCCCCAGCATCCTTGGGCTCTGGCTTGGTCCTTGTGAGCACTAACAAGGCCTGTATCCATAGCACAGGGACAGGGGATGGGCTCCTCATATGGGATCCCCAGCATCCTTGGGCTCTGGCCTGGTCCTTGTGAGCACTAACAAGGCCTGTATCCATAGCACAGGGACAGGGGATGGGCTCCTCATATGGGATCCCCAGCATCCTTGGGCTCTGGCCTGGTCCTTGTGAGCACTAACAAGGCCTGTATCCATAGCACAGGGACAGGGGATGGGCTCCTCATATGGGATCCTCAGCATCCTTGGGCTCTGGCCTGGTCCTTGTGAGCACTTACAAGGCCTGTATCCATAGCACAGGGACAGGGGATGGACACCCTTTAGGGGCCTGCAGCATCTTGGGATGTTCTTGTGCTTTGTGCTAGCTGACAGGGGCATCTGACAGACCCCTGTGTGTATCTTTGCCCTCGTTTTGGCACAGTGGTTTTCTGTTGATTGACCACATCACTGAGGATGCAACTGCGCCCCATAGCATACCGATGGGGTCATTTGCTCATCTCTGCCATGGGTGCACGTACGCCCTGTGTGCTTGTGGGTTCTGCTATTGGGTGTGTTCTTAAATAGCTACAGGCAGCCCACAGTAATACCAGACATTCTCCAGCGGTGCAGATTCTAATGGTGCTTTGGTTACAGGCTGTTCTTCATCACATCCTCATTTGGGGTACCTGTCCCCAGACACTTACCTCACGTGGGTAGTCAGAGCTCCTGTTGTATCTGTTGGTGAGGCGGGCCAAGGCCCTCCTCACCCTTGTGAGGTTCTGCCTCCTGGAGGAGCCAGGGAAGAGGCGTGGCTGACGGAGACAGAAAAGCTCTGTCAGCAGGTACAGGTCTGCTTGAGAGAATGCAGGCCTCCGTGACATGGCTGCCATCTGCTCTGAGTGTTTTTCAGCTGCGTAGCCACGTGCGTTTATAAGGGCGTAACCACGTGCGTTCATGTAGGCGTAACCACGTGCGTTCATCGGGGCATGTGCACGTGCATTGGAAATCGTTTTGGGGCCTTGACACGGCGTGTACCTATGTGCGTTGCTGTCGGCTGAGGGGCGTTGTATCGTGCGTTGGAATGTGCATTGGCATGTTTGATTGCAGATCCTCATGGCGTACTGCAACTCACATTAACACTACCATCTATACATGTGATGGCCTACGGCTTCTCCTAGCCTGTGGGCATGAGCTGGGTTTTACATCCCCAACATCTTTGGCCTACTCCTATTTATTGCAGGGTCAGCAGCATGTGTTCTGGTACCTTCTGCCTCTGAAATCTCACATTGTGGATATTTCACATTGCATTGTCAGGGGCTGACCTTGCTGAAGAGATGTCTCTGACATTTGTAGTGTCCCTTTTGTTTAGATGGCTTGAGGGGGGGGGGGGGGTTGGGGACCAGGGCACTGTGAGTGTCCCTGATTGGCATACTGTGGAGGTGACATCCGCACTAATGTAGAGCTTCTGTTTATCTGTCTATTTTGATATGTTTATCATTAGTTGTAGCCTTCTCATGCGTGCTCTTGCACCCGTTCTGTCTGTCCTCTCCTGCTCTTTGCTGACAAACGACGGCTTGCAGTCTGTATTTTACCTCTGCTATTATTTGGTTACAGTCACCGCTACTCCACATGCAGATGCACCTGACAGTCCTGCCATATCTCACCACAGTGGCCTCATACCCATAGGTTCTGGCTGCACAGTCCATGCATTTGCCAGTGGGGTATGCCTCCATAGCTCCTTCTAGATGCCTATCTGGCTACAGAGCGACGTCAGTTCAACGCACAGTCCATCTGCTGTGGTTCACAGATTTCTATTGGAGCACTCACAACCATGATGCACTACACATGCAAATCAGCTGTCCAATGATTGACACGAGATGTGAATTGCAAACCTACAGCGCCTCTGCCTAGTGGGGGGAACTGACCATGTGCACCCCCACAGCACCTCGGCCTGGTAGGGGGTACTGACCGTGTATTTTACAGACACACAGTAGCTACACAACGTCACATTGTGCGGTTACTGTGCTCACCCTGAAGGTGCAGTGAGGCGCCCAGCACCAGGTCCACCAAACCATCCATAGCAAACATAGGCCATGCTGGGGATCCACAACAGTGATAATGTGTGAGATAGGTGGATTCTACCCAAACACCTTGGATATATTTACCTGTCTCAGTCAGGTGTAGTCCCTATGGACCCCTAGGGGGATCATGGTGGTGGACTGGATCTCCCATCAGCAGATCCACATTCCGCCTCCCTGCAATGAGGGCAGTAGGGGTGACCATCAAACTCAGTTATGCTGTGGATATCACACCCTACAGTGCAGTCACTGCAGCGCTCTACATATCCATGGCACAGGGGCAGACAACTGGGAGGCCTGTCTATGTTAGGCTGCACCCAGACACTATCTGATATTTTAATACAGTAGCCCTTCAGCCACTGCACCCTGCTATGCATTCCATCGAGACACATACCAACTACAGACAGTCTGCTAGTTGGTCCATTACTGCATCATCCAGTTGGACATGCATGCACCCAGACCTGGGATGGCAGCAGACACATGACACAGTTCAGTCAGTGACTGGCCCCCACACAGGGACACATACATACCACATAACAGAGGTACTATGGGGAAGCCTAGCCATGCCGTGGTCACTGCACAGTCAGGGTGAGATTGATCTCCCTGAAGGACATACAGCGGCCGCCCTGTCTGTGTAGATGGTGGCCAGGCATTGCTATGTCAGTCACTGCCCTATGCGCTGTGCAGATGCAGCCTGGCCAGGCCACACTGTCTGGGCTATACCCATGGTACCTTGCTCCTCATTATGCATAAGTTAGGGCATCTGTGAACCTGCCCGTTGTGTGGCCCTCCAGGACTGCATTTTGGGGACTGTGCTCTGGGTTATGCACCAGTTTATGGTGTCTGTGCTCAGTGCGATTAAATATTGGCGTATTAACCATGCGTATATTATCAGCATTAATGATTAGTCCTTACTATCAAGGTTTATTTGTGGCAAAATATGGGCACTGGATTGGCAGTAGCCCCAGCTGGGCTTTGAACCTGTGACCTTCTGTTCTTGCACACACTGTGTGTGTGCACTGCACCACTGTGTTGCCACAGATAGGCTGCATTCCCTAGGGAGTCCATGACTGTACATCCGACAGGGCCTGTGTATTGCGGTGGGCGTGACAGCCTGCACATGGCTGGGCAACTGTCTGCTGTGGCTAACAGCCACTGGCCCCTCCACCACCTGTACCCTTCCACCAACATGCTGACATGTCGTTCTCTTGGCAAATGCCTATGAGCTGCTAAGGTGTCGCACTCCGGGACTGCATTTGTGGGACTCGGCTGTGGGAACTGCCCATGGTTAGGGGGGGGTGGGCGGGTAAAATATAGGTGTTTGTCCCAGGTTCTCAAGGATAAGGTGGTGTCTTTACTATCTCTGTTGTGTGGTGGGTAAAATGTTGGAACAGTGTTGGTGGGTGCTCCAGCTGGGGTTTGAACCTGTGACCCTCTGGTCTTGCAGGTACTGGCTGTGTCCGCTTCATCACACTGTAGCCACAGGAACAGTGAGGTCCCTGGAGATGGGAGACCTGGCAGAGTGAGTCGGACACCCTGCTCTGCACATGTTTACTGTCAGCTCATTCACCTTGTATTGCGATACACGTGCACATAGACCCCACACTTGACCTCGGGATACGGGGATGGACCCTCACCAAACTGGCCAATGGTGATAGTAGGGGGCAACCATAGCAGACAGTCCCAGGGGGACTCAGGGCAGGGCTGACTGAGGAATGATTTGTGGACGGCTGTACGCTCCATAGACCCTTGCAAAAATCATATTTGGTTTTTTGTAGCTTCCCAGGACTTTGTTTTTACGGTTGCCTACTGATATCTCTGCTGCACAGCTGGTTTATACTTTTTTTTGGCTTTTGTTATGTTCTTTTTACATTTCTGTTTGCTATTTTGTTCTGTGCACATGTATCACAATGCTCACGTTTTTGTAGGTTTCCCCGGTTTTGCTGTACATTGCTGAATGGTTTCCCCGGTTTTGCTGTACATTGCTAAATGGTTTCTCTTCCCTTTAGTATGCCTTTAACGGCAGGTTTTCATTCGCGTTGGGATTCTGCTCACATAATCAGCGCGTTGGTGTTGGGGGAGCCTCTCCCCGCCCACTCTCCGCCCATTGACCCCTTCTCTCCGCCCACTTTCCACCTTCCGCACTGTTTTAACGCGCCGCGGGGGTTTACGATCGTTAAATGCGGGTTACGCGCGTAGTGTACGGTTAACGGTCGTTCACACATTGGAACGCGCGTTGGGACGTGCGAACGGTCGTTAGTCGTACATTACGCGCGGTATTCACGATTACCGCGGTTTAGTAAACATACCCCTAAGTGTTTATTTCATTCTCATCAAAGACTGAGCAGTTGTTTATGAATATAATTGGGAGAGGGTGTCAATAATTAGTAAAAATAAGCCGGAATCAGTCATTGATGCTAGCAGGCACCGCTGGTTGTTTTGAATCTTCAACATCCAGTAATTGGTAGCCGAAGAGTCTGAGACGATTCCTGTGCATTCCTAGTAGGCTTTGACATAAACCCTCCGACTTTTTCTGCAACAGCTTGTTTGCTTGGAGTAATTTTCCATCTCTTACTGAGCCAGTGCTCTAACCAGTCAGCTAGAGTTCCACACACTTCACTGTAGAATACACCAGTCTACAGGTCCCTGCCTGCAATGGCCTAAACCCCTCACTTCATACAAGCTGACAGGTACATCCTGAGAAAGTTGTAAACCACACCTAGGGCCTGTCTGCAGTGGTACACATGCAGTATGGACTGAACTGGACACTCAGTACAGCAGCTGCATAACAGACACACAGCAGGAGTAGTAATCTTCTGTGCAAAGAATGAGCCACATGTGAGGGCAAGATAACCCTCACTCCCCTGTACTGTATCTCCTAAGCCAAACAACATTCGCACACAGAGGTCCACTGGGCTATAGTGTTGCAGTAATCTCTTAGGCAGTACATGTGCAGGGCATACATTCCCTTGTGTCCTGCTGTATACTACAAGATAAGCACTGTTACACATACACCAAACGCAAACCTCAGTCATGACTCATGAGGTCCATCCCAGACCATCCTGCCATCTTCGGGGGGCCATGCACGTTTGCTTCCTCATCATATAAGACATGCAGGTACTGGGCAATGCTCCAGTGTTCAGGGTTGCTACTATGGCTGCAATGTGGACTATGTGTGCTGGTATTGGTTATCCCCTTTATTTCCCAGGATGCACCTCACCATCTGAGGACCTATATGCCACTTTTTATCTAAAAGAGAATGCAGCAATCCATCACATCAGCTATGGAATGTGCAGAAACATTGTGTGTGTCATGGACATAACAGCCACCACATGTGCAAATGACCTTTTTCACTGTCTACCCTGAATGAAGGAAGAGCATACATCACCTGGTTGCCAGACCAAGCACTACAATAAGTGGTCTTTCCAGGTTCTGGAGCAGCTCTATTCTACTACTAGACTACTGTAGGTGTTGCATGAGGAATAATCATACTATCTCAACATGTCTAATAATCATTGATTATAGTAGCCAGCATGAGATTGTGTGTTATTCCGTAACCACAACTAGTCTTATGTTTACAGGCTGTGCTGGTTGGTGTCATAACCCCCCTTCCTACCTAGGTACCACGCACTGCATTTATGTTCCTTGGAAACAGCTGCAGAAGCCCTAGAGCAGAACATATGCTGCTACATGAGAGTTCCTGGCCAGCGGGTGAAGAACACAAGGGCTAAATGGGATATGCTATCACATACAACTGCAGCATGTTGGAGTAGCATTCTCATCTAGCCCTTGTGTCCCTCACCTGCTTGCCAGGGACTCTCACATAGCAGCATGTTATGCTCTAGGGCTCGTGCAGCTGCTTCCAAGAGACCTGAATGCAGTGCATGGTACCTAGGCAGGAAGGGGGATTCTGACACCAACCAGCACAACCTGCCAAAACCATAGCCACCAGCAGGTTATAGGAATCACAGGAAAGCAGCTCTCCTCTCTTTCAGAGAAACTGATCCAGCTAGATCCATCACAGTCAGCCTGCAGATGTTGTGCTACACTGGATTGTGTCAACCACCCACACACCATCTGTGCCAGTCACCGCCCACTGCAGGTACACATAGCCATGATGAGAATTTTGGCTCTGTACAAACAGCATGGACAGCCAGCAGCCTAGCCAGTGACTAGAGTACCGTAAAACAAATAAAAAAAACAGCACCCTTATCACTACAGCTTAATCCTATATAGCACTATATGAATACATAGCCATGACATGGTCACAAACAGAGTGGCTTCTCAGCAGTCAGGCCATGCTTGTGCAATCAGGCTATGCTCATGCTAGACCCATATTTTGATGGCTCAGCTGTTTACCTAACCTCTGACTCATGCACATCCACTGCAAACTGCTCTTTTGTAGACAATACCCATAATCCTCTGTTCCTCATTTGTGTACCTTTTTTTTTAAACTTAGAGACAGCTAAAACAATGCCAAGAGCACTGGAAACTGGCCCAGAAGCAGGCTGCGAGTGCATGTTGGCCCAAGGTGGCCTACATATGTTTGTCACATACCAGAAGACTGTGTCCCCCTACACAGCTTATGGCAGTGAGCTTTGAATATAGTGGCATGCTCGTACTCCCATATCATGTCATGTCCCTGGTCATGGACACTGCAAAAATGGCCAGTACAACACTTGTGCTCTCCCAAGCTTCATATGCAGTTCCACCCCCCACCAAGAGCACGTGGAAGCATGGCAGGCTGGAAATGGGGTTAGATATTGGTACAGTTGCTGGCTACATATATGCTGCCATCCACAGTCTCTTTGCACTCTAACACTGTTCTTGTGGCTGTCCTACTCAGCACCCATGGAGAGTTGGTGAGGCTGTCATGTAAAGCCTCTGATGTGAAATATGCAGAGACTGGGTAGGCCCTTGGAGCTTCTATGCATCTCAACAGAGCCTCTGGCCGGCATGCCACCTACCAGTGGCACATTCAAAACAGGTATGGTACTGTACCCCTCCATCCCAATATTCACCTCCAGGCACTGCCTTCCCACATGGTGCCAGACGATGCAGAGACCAACATAACATCCTGTGGTACATTCCTCCAGCTGGTATTGTGCACGCACCATTCGGAAGTCAGTGTCCCACTGTTACAATCAGGCAAACCAATGCATGTCGTCTCTGTAAACATAAGACTGTTGTGGTTATGGAGTAGTACACAATGTCTTGCTGACTGCTATAGTCAATGATTAATAGACAGTGTTGAGACAGTATACATTTTATACAGATGTACCTAATACGGACATGCCTATGTGTGCATACTGTGCATGGAGCTAAAAGATCCCAGATTGCATTCTGTGACTGCAACTTAGGACAAGAGCAAAGTGCATGTAGCTACACGGCAGAATCTTTCCTGTCTAACCAACTCAGTGATTCCATTGGACATTCACAGAGGCCAGCCCTCTAAGTGAGCCTAGCTCCCAATAGGCTGCAGCTGCCCCAAAGGAGCTCACGGTGTTGCTGTGGATACAGCTATCATGACACTTACTATTAATCAGGCCTTTCAGCTGTGCAGCCAGGTGTGTCCTGAGGCCTGAAGGCTCAATCAGAGGTAAGGATTGCTGCACACACACATGTGATGGAGCTCTCCCTGGTAAGACCGTGCCACTCCCCCATCCCCCCCAGTTCACTCTAGTGAAACCAGCAGGTGATATGGGAACTGTACAGCAGTGCCACATTGGGAGGTAACTGCAGGGGCATGCTTTGAGGATGGACCTTGATGGTTTAACTGGGAATGCATTTGAGTGTCACAGCTTTGGGGAAAAGATGTGTACAGGCACAACTAGTCAGCCAGTGACTCTCAAAGGTTGCAACTACTTACTGAAAACTATCCTTCTGCCAAAAATGATGTCACATAGTTTGTGGAGTTGCAGAACAACTGACCGTGCAGCATGTTGTATGCGCAGCCATAAAGCCTGGGCATCACATACACACACAGTGCATTGTTAAATCTCACAGTCCTCTGGACCCCCACACACACATGACCCCACTGTCTAAGTTGGCCCTTAGGACTCCTTTAATGCCTGGACTTGCTCATGCACTCATCATTGCTAAGGCCTGCTCATGCACTCATTGCTAAGGCAGTGTGTGGGCGCTATTATTGTGCTCTACCATCTAGCAGGTGTCGGTACAGCTTCTCAATGAGGCTGACATCTGTCAGGACTCAGGCTGAACAAGATGCAATATCACTAACAAAAATGTTAAAAAGAATCGGACCAAGGACAGATTCCTGGGGCACACAACTGGTAACCTCCTCCAGTGGTGTGCCCCAGGAATTTGTCCATAGTCCAATTATTTTTAACATCCTTGTTAGTGATATTACAGAAGGGTTGTTGGGTAAGGTTTGCCTCTTTGCGGATGATACCAAAATCTGCAATAGAGTAGACATCCAGGAAGGTGTAGATAAGATGAGGAGGGATCTAGCTAAGCTTGAAGAATGGTCTAGAATTTGGCAGCTGAGATTTAATGTTAAAAACTGCAAGGTCATGCATTTGGGCTGCCACATCCAAGGGAGCAATATAATATAGGGGGTGAAGTACTTCTGTCCACAAAAGAAGAGCGGAACCTAGGCGTGATTGTGTCTGATGATCTTAAAGTAGCTAAACAGGTAGATAAGATGATGGTGAAAGCTAGAAGAATGCTTGGGTGCATAGGGAGAGGAACATCTTGTTAGTATGTAACACTGCATTGATATGCTGCTGGTTCAACTGACGCTGATGTCTTACATATGGGATCGGTCCTGCCAGAGGGGTAGGCCAGGATACATGTACACATACATTTTAGGTCATGGGTGACCTAGCAGAGTGGCCAACATAACCATTTCCTGATGTGTGCTTGTGGGTCAGTCCTGGAATAATCTCACCCACAGTGAGTAGGTTCGATCCCTCCCTCCCTGAAAGCATGGCACCGCCGCTTCAGTCCTGTGGGTGGCTTTGAAGTTGCAGAACACATGCAGGTAGTCCTAGCATGCCACTCCTGCCCCCCTCTGAGAGAATATGTCAGAGAAGTCCTGGAGCGGCATCCTGTGAGCACGCATGATGCTGCCTTAAGCCTTGCCACCCAATAGGGAGCAATTGCCATATCGCCCTCCTCCTCTAGGTGAAACAATGGATGCTGGGAGGGGGAGTGGCATGGGGAATCCTCCCTTTCATGCTGCTCAAGGCAGTAGTGGGGTGTCTGCTTACGGCAGCAGAAACCCTTGGCCTGGTCCTGAAAGTACAAACAGAAGCATTGCACCTGACATGCACAGCAGGGACAATGGTATCTTCTGTACCAGGCAGAAGCTGCTGCTGCCACCACTCCTACACCTACATGCTGCTAATATGGCTGCATGGTGGCAGTGGCACAACTCCTTTGTGACAGTGGTAGAATGTATGTGTGCTGCCGCTGTCACAGCAGAGTCACACCGGACATTGCGCCTAGTCCACCTAGCAGAATGACCAGCCCCGTTGAATCACATGGCACTCCCTTTGGCATTTTGGCACCAACAATATAGTGTTCTTTATTACAAGGGCACCATGCTTTGACTGGCAATGGACCTCTACTATCACTAATTTCAGGGCTCCAGTCTAATTTCAGGGCTCCAGGAGGTACACACTGCATACATGTGAATGGGTTCCCTGTGCGGTGTTACACAGGCGAAAAAAGCTCTCTCTCTCCAAAATGAGCCCTTAACACCAACTTTGACACAGATGTGCCACTAATGCCTTCTATACAGATCCAGCATTAGTGTGCACTCGCTAATTCCACCCACTCCATGCCCCTTCTCCGCCCCTTTTCCCCTTAAGAGCTGGCAGTGCTTTTGCACGCGTTACAGCAGCGCTATCGGCACTTTCCACCTTGCTAACCACTACCGGGTGCTGATAGCAGCCAGTTGCTCCCTTAGCGCTGTTTAGTAATCATGGCTTTCCCCATCCCTCTCTTTTAATTAATTCTCTCTCATTCGTTCTCCTCTTTCTTTGACTTGTTTTTCATTTAAATTTATTTTTTAAATGTATTGTTTTTACTATTACTCTTACTAGCTGTTCTCCATTTTCCAACCTGCATATAGGACTTTCTTTGCATACAAAGAGTTTGGCGGCCTGATTTTCCTATTAGGAGTAGTACCAAAATGGCAAGGAAGATCATAATGAACTTAAAACTGATGGGGGAGGTGAGATACCGTGAGAAGACCCAAGGAGCTCTAGAGAACCGGAATGGAAAAATAAAACTGAGGTACACTTCTGATCTGAAGGTTGAATTTCATGTTATTCATTCATTCCAGATAACTTTTGGATTACCAACAACAAAATGTCTTGTGAGTGATGCTTAAATATGTAAAAAAATATTACAGCCATCTTTAAGAAAATGTTGTATTTAATGGAAACAGATTGGCTTTACTCGGTGCCAAACCACACACTACCAGTCATGAAACTTGAGCAACACATTTTTGTCTTAACCCTCTTTCATAAATTCAAAAAGTGTATTAGGGAGCCTAGTTTAATTTAATACAACACTTTATCTACTGTCATACGCCCGAGGTACCAGGGTGGTTTACAATACTTCAAAATATTAAAAGGAAAGGAAAAGAAAAGAAAACTATAATTTAGGAAAGAGAATCAAGAGAAGAGAACAGTCTCGCTGAACCACTCCCGCCACACACCCCAGACCTAATAGCAGACCATTCCATCAAAACCCTGCCCAGAAAAGTATGCCTTCAACTCCTTCTTGAATTTAATAAGTGGCATTTGATTACGCAAGTATAACAGAAGTGCATTCCAAAGTGTAGGGGCCAGAAAATAAAAAGATGATTCATGAGTACATTCAAGACAAAGAATTACTAGCAAATTCCTATGCAGTGAATGGCGTTATCTAGTAGGTGTGTAAGGGATAAACAAAGTAAAGATATTCTGAGGAGCCAAGATGAAGAACCTTATGGGATATAAGAAGAATTTTGAACTTTATCCTATAAGCGACTGTTACTCAATGTTTCTGATAAGGTAATACTAAACCACGGTCAAATATTCATTGCCAAATTGTATATACGAGTTCATAATTTCTGTGACTACCCTTAAGTTGTTCTTTTTTACTGTATGACAGAGTGCAGCCGCTGCCCTGTTTTGTTTTGTTTTCTTTCTTTATTTATTTCAAAAGTTTTTTTATACCGCTTTATCAAGCAGTCAAAGAGGTTTACATGGAACAAAATTTAAGATGTTTACTTTCAACAGAATTAACTTTGTACATCAAAAACAGTGCTTAACTATGTACAATTTGACTAGTTGCGTTTACAGTGTTATTAGTTGCGTTTCTTAACAGTAGCTGGTTTTACTGTTATCAAGATGGTGATTATCTATGTACAGTGCAATCAGTTCTGTTTACATTTCAACTATTATTTGTTGTCTATTTACACTGAAGTTAATGACAGATATTTACAGTGCTGTTAAGATTGTATGTATCAAGTGGGTGTTTTTTATGGTGGGTGCCCCGTAGCGTTCCATAAAGAGTACAGTCTTAATCCTTTTTCTGAAGTCCGCAAGGTCTTTTATATCTCTTATTTTTAGTGGGAGGGAATTCCATAAGATTGGTGCATAATATGAGAAGGCTCAGCTGCTCATTGATTTGTTGGTTTTGCGGAAATCAACTAGGATAGTTAGGGGGTATTGGGTGCATCCCTGTCTTAGGGGCATGTTTACTAAAGTCCGCAAATCTGCGTGCCGCAAAATAGCGCACGGCAACGCGGCATTTAAACGCGCAGAAACACGTTTAAACGCCCCGCACACGTGCGTGTCACCCCCGCACAGGTACGCGGCACACTAACGGGCCCCGTACAAGTGCGGGCCCGCAAATGTCCGATAGAGGCGTGGAACGGCTAAAAGAGGGCGGAGGAAGGCTCCGGAGGGGCGGAGGGACGGGGTCAATGGGTGGAGAGTGGGAGGGGAGAGGCTCCCCGCACAGTATCGGGCCCGAATTTCCATGTAAAAATTAGCGCGAGTGAAACCCTCGCGGTAGAGGGCATTTAAAGGGAAGAGAAACCATTTCCGTCAGCAATGTACAGGAGCACCGGGGAAACCTAAACAACGTGAGCAGTGTGATATATGTGCACAGAACAAAATTGCAAATAGAACCTGAAAATGACCACAACAAAACTATTATAAATAGTAATCCAGCTGGGGAACAGTTATAGTGATGGGCAAATATACAAAACACACCCAGCAAAGCTCCAGAAAAAAGAGATGAATATTGGAAGGGTCTACGGAGCGGAGACTCTTCCGAAAAACATTTCCGTTTTTGGAGCTTTCCTCGGAGTGTTTGCTATGGTTGCCCATTAATACCACTGTCGCCCAGCGTGGTGTTATTTTCTCTCCCATTTTCCCGTGGTCATTTCTGGTGTTTATGTGCACGTTTGTCACCAGACAGGGTGCATATGCCCACAGTAAAAATGAGTAGAGCAGGGTTTGTGACTCCATCCTGCCAGGCTTACTGCCTCCAGGGGCTGCACTATCTCTGTGGCCAAAGTGTGGTACAGCAGACAGAGTCATTACCTCTAGGACCAGAGGGCAGAGGTTCAAAACCCAGCTGGGGCAACTGCCAGCCCAGTCCCTATATTTTACCCACCACTAAATAAAGATAGCGCAGACACCCCTGTAGTGCAGGGAACATAAGCATGGGGAAAACACCCATATTTTACCCAACACCGCACACACACCACAACAATGGGCATTACCTACAGCCAAGTCCCCCAAATGCAGTCCCGTACTGCCACATTGCAATCAGGTCAACTGCTTTTTCTGAGAGAAGTTTATGCCAGCATGTTGGCGGACAAGTACATGTGGTGCAGGGGGCAGTGGCTGCTAACCACAGAAGACAGAGGCCTAGCCATGTGCAGGCTGGCACAGTCCACTGCAACAGACAGGCCCTGCCGGATCCACAGTCATGGACAGTCCAGGGAATCCAACCAATTTGTGGCTACACAGTGGTGCAGTGCACACAGACAGTGCATGCAAGAACAGAAGGTCACAGGTTCAAAGCCCAGCTGGGGCTACTGCCAATCCTGCCCACATATTTTTCCCACAACTAAACAGTGATAGTAAGGACACACCTTTCATGGCGGGGACATATGCAATGGTAAGACATCTATCTTTTACCCCACTGAGCACAGACACCATGAACAGGGGCAGTACCTAGAGCAGAATCACCCAAATGCAGTCCTGGTGGGCCACACACCAGTCAGGTTCCATGCTGACACTCATACAAATGCCTGTGCTGTATATCTATGCACCACCCCCATGGCATGTAGATGTAGCCCATGCATATTCATGAGGGATAGCAGGAAAACCCGAACAGTGTGATGCAAACCTGGACTGGAGTTGGGAATCTGTGCCGTAAAGCAGCAGCCATCAAGGGCAGACACACCCACACCCACAGGCCCCATTGGCCAATGTCTCCTGGAAAGGCAGAACATTGGACCGTGCATGCAGCACCCAAAACGAGCACTTGCATAACTTACCAATGTCACCCTACACCTGAGGTATACGGTACATAGCTCTGAGACGTTTGCTAGGAGCACAGGCAGGCAGATATCCATACGTTACGTACATACTGCTAGTTGACCCCATCCAAACAATCTGTTAGGTGTTTGCGGGGCATGCTCCAGGCCTGGCCTCTGACGGTGTTTACCACCCTGGGGAGTGACCACCAGCTGTAATGCGTACCATATCCATGCCTTGCCGTGCTCAGGACCGGTTTGGTGGGCAAGGCTACTTACCCCCTCAATCGTAGCACCATGATGGCAGAGGTGTGGAAGTGTGTGTCTGTCTATACAGTGGGTGTTGGCTGCAAGCCCCTTCAACAGTCCACACTGCCAGCACTGTTGCCAGTATTGGCCAGCCAATGTGCATAATGAGGTGCAAGGTACCATGGGTATAGCCAGGGCAGGGTGGCGTGGCCAGGATGCATCTGCACTGGGCATAGGGCCCTGGCAGGGACATTGGCTGGGATATTGTAGTGTCCGGCCACCACCTACACAGACAGGGTGGCCAAAGCATGTCCTTCTGGGGGATCACGCTCACCCTGACTGTGCAGTGACCACAGCATGGCTAGGCCTCCCCCATAGTGCTGTATAGTAGTTCTCTCATGTAATAGATATGGGTTTCTCTTTGGGGCCCAGTCACTGATCTATCTGCTTGCTGTGTATGCAGACAGCCCAGTTCTGGGTGCATGCATCTCCATTGGGAACATGCACTATAGACTAACTAGCAGACTGTTTGTAGCTGGTAAATGTCTTGCTATAATGGCTTGCAGGGTGCAGTGGCTGTTGGCTTGCTGCAGGGGAATATCTGGTGGTGGAGTGCAGCTTACCATACCCTGGGCTTATGTCTGTCTTCTATTGTGTTATGGCTGTAAAGGGAGCTGCCTGCCTGCCTGGGGGGGGGGGGGGGGTGGTGTTCCTCAGCAGGACTGGGGTTGATGTTGCCCTCTACTGCCACCTTTGCAGGGAGGTAGAATGTGGATCCTTTGATGGGGACCATGTTTGCCATGGGGGGGGGGGGGGTGGTGCACCTGATGGTGGCAGATAGGGATATCCATGGTGTTTGTGCAGAAACAAGCTATCTTACACATTAACACTGCTTTGGAATGCCCGCTTGGCCTCCATCAGCCATGGCAGGTGTTGTTGACCTGGTCCTGGCCACCTCATTGCACACTCAGGGTGAGCACAGTACCCGCACGATGTAACGGTGTGTGGCTACTCTGTGCCAGTAAAACACCCGGTCAGTGCCCCCTACTAGGCCAAGGTGCTGTGTGGGTGCACCCGGTCACTTCCCCCAACAGGGCCGAGGTGCTGTGGGGGTGCATTCCCCATCTTGTGTCCATCTGCGGACAGCTAATTTGCATGTGCAGTGCATCATGGGTACGGGTGGCCTAACCCTATCCTGTTGACACCAGCAGACTGTCTGTGAGGTGACGTGTAGGCTATCTGCAGCCAGCCAAGGGCCTGCTTATAGCTATGGAGCTGTAGTGCAATGGTTACATCACTGCCTGTGCAGCCAGAGGTCATGGGTTCAAACCCACAGTGGGGCCCTTTGGTAGGGCTGTCCACAGCTTTATTTTTATTTACTGTACATATGTCTATGCCGGCAAGACCACCCTCAGCTTACTATACCCATTAGGTGCCTCTGAGGTGCTTCATAGGGCGCCCTGTAGGCCACCTTATGGTTGCCATCCCTATAGGGTGCACTATACATTATCCTGTGTCGCAACATACATGCTGCCCTATAGGGGACATTCAAGGGTGCCTTGGCGAACAGTGCACTGTAACATGTGCCTTATGGGCCGCCGTATGTTAACATGCTGGGAGAGTGCGTTTGCTAGTAGTGATAACAAAATAAAATTATACAGCCTCCTACAGCACTCCACAACATAATACATACTGCCTCAGCAGGCATTTTTCACTGAGCATTGTGAGGAGTTGAACCCCTGATCCCTGCACCATTGGTCAGTGTTTTAACCATTGTGCTGTGGCTCTGTTCCTGTGCTTATGCATCAGCGCGCCGCCTTGTGCCTATCAGCGCGCCGCCTTCTGCCGCCCAAGGGGACCAGTGCGCCGCCTTCTGCTGCCCAAAAATAACTGTGCGCCGCCTTATGCCGCCCAAAAAGCACTGTGCGCCGCCTTATGCCGCCCAAAAATAACTGTGCGCCGCCTTATGCCGTTCCAAATTAATTTGCCTCCTAAAACAATTTTAATCATTACAGTTACTGCCTCAGCTGACCTTTGTTGTTGCATACACTGGGGGATTGAACCCATGGCCCCTGCACCAGTGGTCAGTGTCTTCACTGTTGTACCACGGCTCTGTTGTTTTGTATACTCAGCAGCGCGCCACTTTGTTGTGGTGTGTGTGCGGTGTTGTGTAAAATATGGGTGTTTTCCCCATGCTTATGTTCCCTGCAATACAGGGGTGTCTGTGCTATCTTTGTTTAGTGGTGGGTAAGATATAGGGGCTGGGCTGGGATGGGATGTGCCTCAGCTGGGATTTGAACCTCTGACCCTCTGGTCCTAGAGGTACTGGCTCTGTCAGCTGCACCACACTATGGCCACAGAGATAATGCAGCCCCTGGAGGTAGTATACCTGGCAGGATGGAGTCACAAACCCTGCTCTACGCATTTTTACTGTGGGCACATGCACTCTGTCTGGTGACAAACGTGCACATAAACCCCAGAAATGACCACAGACACTGGGGGACAATATATCACCACGCTGGGCAAAAGTGATATTAATGGGCAACCATAGCAAACACTCCCAGGAAAGCTCCAAAAAGGACATTTGTTTTGGATGAGTCTCCGCTCCGTAGACCCTTCCAATATTCATTTCTTCTTTCTGGAGCTTTCCTGGGTGTGTTTTCTATATTTGCCCATTACTATAACTGTTCCGCAGCTGCATTATTATTTGTGATATTTTTGTTGTGGTCACTTTCTATTTTTATTTTCACTTTTGTGCTGTGCACATGTATCACACTGCTCACGTTTTGCAGGTTTCCCCGATTTTGCTGTACATTGCTGACGGAAATGGTTTCTCTTCCCTTTAAATGCCCTCTACCGCGAGTGTTTCACTCGCGCTATTTTTACATGCAAATTCGGGCCCGATAATGTGCGGGGAGCCTCTCCCCTCCCACTCTCCACCCATTGACCCCGTCCCTCCGCCCCTCCGGAGCCTTCCTCCGCCCTCCGTTAGCCGTTCCACGCCTCTATCGGACATTTGCGGGCCCGCATTTGTACGGGGCCCGTTAGTGTGCCGCGCACCTCTGCGGGGGTGACACGCATGATTGCGGGGCGTTTAAGCGCTCTTAAGTACCGCTTTTAGTGCGCTATTTTGCGGCGTGCAAATTAGCGGTTTTTAGTAAACATGCCCCTTAATTGCGTAACACACAATGCACCATTTTGAACACAGTGATCTGCCCATTTTTTCCTCCATTGTGCCAAGTTCCATAGGTTTTAAAAAAGTTCAGTATTGATGCTAAGTGCACCTACATGGATTTGAATGGCCTGAGAGGGAAGCCTGCTAGATTGTGTGGATTGGATCTGAAGGTCCTGAGAGTTGACTTTCAGTGCAGAAAGGCAGTTGAATCTAGGCTTGGGGCAGATTTGGATGTTGCTATTAGTATATGTTGAATAACTCAGCAATCATGGCTGCCCCCATATGTGTTAGAGGTAGGTACTGAATAGGAATTTTCTACTTCAATTATATTTATTTATTTACATTCTTTTATATACAGTGCTATTCTGCATCAGATTGATTTACATTGAACAGGGCATTATAATTTGGAGATAACTATTTTACAGAGAAGATGGGCAATGGAGGGTTAAGTGGCTTGCCCAAGGCCACAAGGAACACCTGTGGGACTAGAAACCCCAGTCTTTCCAGCCCAAGGTTGCTGTCCTCTAGTGAGATTTGAACCCCAGACCTTCCAGCCTGGAGTACCTTGCCCCAACCACTAGGCCACTCCTCCACTCCATTCCCTGTTATACCCCTTTCTTCTGCAAAGAGTAGGCCTTTGCTTGAAGGTCACCTCTTTTTTTTATAATTTTATTACAACAGCTAAGGTTATTTTAATTGCTTACATGTCAGAGTAGATTTCAGGATACTCCTATTCAACCTCCTAACCATTCTACCAGCATGTATATTAGAGGATATACAGTAGGATATCCCACATGCTGTACTCTGATAAGAATGCAGACACCGTGGGGTATGTTTACTAAACCGTCTTAACGTGCGCCCGGCTATAGTGTGCAGGATGCCATAAAAGGAGTGGGTGTTTCGGTCTAAACGTAGCAAAATGGGATTATCGCGCAATAACGCCCGTTGCGCACAATATCGGGTGAAACGCTGCTAAGCGCGTTAACGCACGATAATCTTAAGTAGGTGTGTAGACATGCAGACATAGAAGCAGAGGTGTAGCACAATGGTTAATACCCTGACTGATAGTACAGGGGTCATGAGTTTGATCCCCCAGTATGCATAAGGCTGGCTGAGGCATCACCCTTTATGTTTAAGTAGTGCTTTTTGAGGCATTTTACTTTTATTTTAATTAGTGCTGCCAGCAAACACACCCTCACGGTGGCATAACCTAAGGTGCCGCATAAGGCACCCCATAACGCACTCCATAGGGCACATTATAAAGTGCACTGTCCGCCAAGGCACCCTATAATGTCCCCTATAGGACACCTTATAAGGCGCTTGATAGGGCGCCCTTTAAGGTGCCTTATGGTGCACCTTAATGTTACAGTACTCTGAGGGTGTTTTTGCTGGCAGCCCTAATGTACATTAAAAATAGACAATGCCTCAGACAGCCCCTATCAAAAAACCCCACCATGGGTTTGAACCCATGACCTCTGGTTTCACAGGCAGTGAAGTAACCAGTGGGCTACAGCTGCCAACAAACCCTTGGCTGGCTGCAGAAGGACTGCATGTCACCACACAAACTGTCTGCTGTGGTTACCAGGATAGGGTTAACCCACCCGTACCCATGATGCACTGCACATGCAAATCAGCAGTCGACAGATGGGCACAAGATGGGGTATGTACCCCCACAGCACCTCGGCCTGGTAGGGGGAACTGACCATGTGTGGTACTGGCACAGAGTAGCCACAGACCATCACATTGTACGGGTACTGTGCTCACCCTGAGGGTGAGGTGGGGCACCCAGCACCAGGTCCACAGCACCTTTCATGGATGAAATACGCCATGCTGCAGATCCCCATTAGTGCTATTGTGTGTGATAGCTCCTGCAGACACACCTAGGTTATATCTGTGTCCTTCTGTATTTCACAGTCATGTCTAGCCCTTATGGGCTATGATGCACTCAGAATAGCGCATATCCTGTGCTGGTGCCATGATTACATGATGTAGGTGAAAGGAGGGGGGTGTTTGGACCCATAGGCGGATTATGTACCACCACACAACCCACCCTCTGTGGCTCAGGGTGGGAAACAGGATCGCCCACCAAAAGATCCACATTCTACCTCCCTACAATGGTGGCAGTAGAGGGGACCATCAACCCAGTCCTGCTGGGGAACAGACACCCTACAGGGCAGGCAATGCAGAGCTGTACACATCCATAAAGCAATAGCAGACAGACAGTAGGCCTGGAAATGCTCAGCTGCCCCCCACCACTATATGACATTCTCCAGCAGCAAGCCTCCAGCCGCTGCACCCTGCAAGGTGTTCCAACAAGACACATACTAGCTTCAGACAGTCTGCTAGCTAGTCCATAGTCCTGGAGAAAATGCATGTACCAAGAACTGGGATATCAGCAAACACACCAAGCAGATAAATCAATGATCGAGCCCCAAAAGAAAACCCATAAATATCACACAAGCAAAGCACTATGGGGGAACCTAGCCATGCCGTGGTCACTGCTCAGTCAGGGTGAGAGTGACCTCCCAGCAGGAAATGCTGTGGCCACCCTGTCCGTGCAGGTGGTGGCCGGGCACTACAATGTCTGAGCCATTGCCCTATGCTCTGTACAGATGAATCCAGGCCAGGCCACCCTATCCAGGCTATTCCCACAGTACCTTGCTCCTCATTATGCACATTGGCAGGCCAATACTGGCAAGAGTGCTAGCAGTGTGGGCTGAAGAAGGTGTTAGCAGCCACCACACATTGGAAAGACAGACACACACTCCCCACACCTATGCCAGCATTGTGCAACTATAGAGGTGTTTGGCAGCCCTGGCCACCACACCAGTCCTGGGCACAGTGCAGGCATGGCTATGGTACGCAATACTGTTGGGGTCACCCCCCAGGGTGGTAAACACTGTCAGACACAAGACCTGTAGCACACTCCACAGACATCAGAAAGGTTGCTATGATGCAGCCCACTCAGAAAATTGTACTTAACCTCAGAATTGCTATCTGCCAGTAATCATAGCAACCTTTTGATAGCTGTGTACCATATTCCCAGGTTTAGGGTGGCATTGCTAAGGTATGCAAGTGCTAGTATTAAGAGATGCACACAGGGCCCAACATCCTGCCTCTCCAGGAGGCATTGGATAATGCGGCCTGTGGGTGAGGGTGTGTCTTCCCCTGTTGGCCGCTGCTTTAGGGCAGAGGTTCCCGACTCCAGTCCTGGTGGGCCAGACACTGTTCGGGTTTTCATGCTGTCCCTCATGCATATGCATGAGATACATCTGCATACCATGGGGGCGGCGCATAGAAATGCAGCACAGGCATCTTTATTAGAGACAGCATGGAACCTGAATGGTGTTTGGCCCTCCAGGACTGCATTTGGGAGACTCTGCTCTAGGTAATGCGCATGTTTATGGTGTCTGTGTTCTGTAGGGTAAAATGTAGGTGTTTTGGGCATGTTTACTTTCATCTGCAATAAAGGTGCTGTCTATATTAGCACGTTGTAGTAGTGGGTAAAATATGGGGACTGGGTTGGCAGGTACCACAGCTGGGACTTGAACCTGGGACCTTCTGCTTCTGAACACACTGGCTGTGTGCACTGCACCACTGTGTTGCCACAGAGACAGGGCATTCCCTGGTGATGCCATGACTGTTCGTCAGACAGGGCCTGTCTGTTGCAGTGCATGGAACCCACCTACACAAGACTAGGCCACGGTCTGCTCTGGGCAGCTGCCACTGCCCCCTCCACTACCAGTATCCCTCTGCCACCATGCTGACATGCCCTTCTGCTGGTGGAGTGCAGTCTCAGGCCATCCAGTGTGCGGGTAGGCGGCTGCCTATGGTGCAGGTTCTGGGGTAGGGGTGCCTGCATAGCTGTCCACGCTTCCCCCCAGCACCGCATTCCAATGTTCCGTTTCCTTCGGGGTATCTGCTGGGTACTATCCCCTGTGACACTGTGGGAAGCACACTCGTGCCCATGTTGGGCCCTCAGCAGTTGCTGTCTGGCTGCTCTACTGTTTCAGCATTCCTATGGGCCAGCTAGGCATCACCCTAGTCCGCACTGTGGGCCAGCTACACTGCAGCATGTGCCGCCTGCAGCTCTCTGTGTCCCCTTTCCCAGCATCTGTCCAGTTGCCCGTTCCGACATGCCTGCCCTGCTGTTGTGGAACATGTGCATGCCATAGGAAACCTGGCCAATGGAGTCGGAAACCCTGCTCAGCACAATTACACTGTGGGCTCATTCACCTTGTATGGGGTTGGAACATAGACCCTTCCAAAATTCATATCTTTTTTTTTGAGCTTTCTTGGGAGTGTTTTTTGATGTTTCCCATTGATATCACTATTGGCCAGCTTGGTTATTTTATTTTTACATTTTCTTCTGTACATTTTCAAGGTTTATTTGCCCTTTTGTTCCGTGCACATGTATCACACTTATCACTTTTTGTAGGTTTCCCTGGTATTGCTGTAAATTGCTGACGGAAATGGTTTCTTTTCCCTTTAAATCAGCTCTAACACCAGGGTTTCACTAGCGTTAGTTTTGAGCCTTGGATTTCACAGCGTTAGTGTGTGGGGAGCCTCTCCCCTCCCACTCTCCACCCATTGACCCCCTTCTCTACGCCCCTAGGGAGCCTTCCTCCGCCCTCCGGGAGCCTTTCCCCGCCTTCAGCGCTCGTTTGCACCGCAGCGCGCATTATCGCGCGATAAGGTACCTGTGCGCCTTGTAAAACGCCATTATCGCGCGATAAGGTACCTTATCGCGCGATAATGTCACAGTGTGCACATTAAGACGCTTTAGTAAACATACCCCCAAGTGTCGTATAAGTGTGGATGTGAGATTCGATCAGACCAATGTACTTTATCAGTCTAGAATGTGAGTAGACTGCAGTCTCCTTTCGATCTTGAGGTGTCGCCAAGCCACTACCAGGCAGAGCCTAACCCTAACCCTCCCTTCTCCTTTCAGATTTGAAACACACACAAAAAAACAAGGCGCAAGTTTTTGCGAATCAACACTTGGAAATGCAAATGCCATCCTCTCTGACGCGTCGCATCATGTCAGAGGGGGCGGGCATTTTGTAAACCATGCAGTAAAAATTAATAAATAAATAATTACTGGGTTCCAGGATCTTGGGCAGATGCAGTTTGAGGGCAGGTTAGAGGCTCAACTGGAATCGGGAAGTCAGTGGCAGCAAAAAAAAAAATTCTCCCCAGTAATTAGGACTGTCCAATGCTGTTGTGGTCCTGATCACAGCAACAAGCAGCAGTGGCAGCAGTAAAAAAAAAGGCCGAGGAAAGTTGTTTAGTAAAGCCGCCTGATCGCGGCTGAGTTCAGCTGCGAGTCCTCATGGCTCAACATGGCTCCTCAGCTGCTGTTAGTCTTTGCTGCAATCGGGACCACAACAGCATTGGACGATCTCAATTACAGCAAAGCCCCAAAACTGCTCTGCTCATTCTGCCTGATGTTTGCAGCAGCACTCAGCCACAATCAGGCAGCTTTACTGGGGAAAACAAACAAATGTTACTACCGTTGACTGCCCGATTCCAGCTGAGCCCCAAACCTGCCCTCAGACTGCCTCTGCCCACAATCCCAGCTCCTGATAATTATTTATTTATTAATTTTTACTGATGGGTTACAAATTCCCGCCCCCCTCTGACATGATGTGATGCATCAGAGGGGATGGCATTTGCATTTGCATGTGTGGTCGCAAAGACCTGCACTTTTTTTTTTTTTGTTGGTGTGTGTTTCAAATCTGAGGCCCGCCTCCGCCACTGCAGACATTGGAAAAGCGGCAGCAGCAATGAAGTTGGGGGTGGGGGGGGGGGGAGAGAATGGCTAGAAGGGAGATGCAGGACAAAAGGGAGTCCAGGTTTTTGGGATTTCAATTTCGTTTTTGTCTACATAATTTTATTTGTAGTTTGTGTTAATTTATTTTATGCTTGGTGAGGATCTAACTATATTCTCAATGTGTGGCTAAGGCCAGATATTCTGTTAGCATGGAGTTTCTATGTAAGGATTGATAGTAATCTGGCTTGTTTGGTTTTCTGACTAGATGTATAGATATTCTAGGGCCCAGTATAATAAAAATATTTAGGAGGATGTTTACTAAGCTGGTTTAACTGTTCACGTGGCAGATAGTGCATGCTATCTGGGTGTGTTAACAGATAGTGCAGCGATTTTCTGTGCTATTTGCAGAATCAGATATATCTGCAAGAGTGTGCAGGATATGCATGGAGAGTAGGTATGGTTACTGTGGCATCAATAGCGTGTGGTGATTGTCAAAGTTGCAGACAATATGGGTGCCCATAACGCCACCTCAGTGGGTGACGTTATGTGCATCCATGATGCTGCCAGGGAACGCTCTCTGCAATTTTGGTGCATTATCTGCTGGGGAAATGCTGTGCACGCTCCCAATAGATAACACACAACATTTGGCAGCTAAAATCAGCACTTTTTTACCACGTTTAGCTGCAAAAGCCTAACGTACTTTAGTATACAGATTCCCTTAGAGTGTTGCTCTTTTCCGGTAGGCTGCTTGTGTGAAGTTGATACTGCTATGGTATGGTAGATTTTCTCTATAGGTCCTAAGTAATTTTTATACGTTTTATATTACCTCATAATACTCCATGACTGGTGAAGGTTTATATTGCTGATACTGAGTTGACACCAGAATCAGAAATTATTTTCTGTAGGTTGAGTCTTCTTCCCGGGACGTTTTGAATGCGTGCACCATCTGGCAGATTTTACTGAGACCATCCGGGAACATTATCATTGCAAAATAATGAGAAGAAATGAAAAAGACAAGACGATTAATTATGTTGTCTGCTGCTGAGGCCACTTATAATGTGACTCACCCAGCTACACCTTCATGCCACCTGGCTGGCAAAAATTTCTGGGGAGAATACTGGTTGAGTTCTATGGGGAAATGTCCTCTTCACTCATTATTTGGAGAAGGGTTTCTTTGAATATAGAATATATGTTCAAAAATAAAAAGCGAGAAGCTGTGGTTCTTGCTTTTTCATATTGCTCCTGTGTTTTTGCAGACTGTATGGTTACATTTGATAGCATGCCAATCCAGTGTTCAATGCCAGGGGTCAATATGTTTTACGTTAATTATATAGCCTGGGAATCTAATCTGCTACATTTTTGCTGCATAAAAACACAGCATAATAAAGTTAAAAAAAACCCAATCTTATATAGCCTGGGAATATATTGCTTTCTCTATTTGTGGGTTAACCACCTGACTGGTGTTGGGGTGGGGGGGTCCTGACTAGGGCTCTGAGGAATCCGCGTACATTTTGGCTGCAGGAGGGGAGGGTGGGTGCCAGCTTATCTCTTGTCTCAGGTAGCAGATTGCCTTGAGCCACCCCTGGGTCCAGTAGTGGTCTTAGTGGTTTAGCTGTTCCAACATCTTAATTCTTTTGATTAAGTGCCTGGGTAGCTTTGTTTAAAAAGGATGATAGGTTCAGGATTCTATCTAGGACAATGCCCAGGTATTAAATTGTCGTTACCTGTAAACCACTTTGAATGGTAGAAAGGCGGTATTTAAATAAATAAATAAATAAATATGTTGAGCATGAAATAATAATTTAATAGCGTATTCTGGAAAAGTTGCAATTTCCTTTAAGGTGGAACGTTATGGGCCATTATAGAGAGAGTTATAATAATCAAGACAGTTTTGGACCAATGCATGAATGAGAATGTGAAGGGCAGTAGAAATAATGCAAAGAAGATCTGATATCACGGACACGCCTAAGGTGAAGTTAACGAGATTTGGTCACTGAGGAAATTTGTACTTCAAATTGGAGCTGAGAATCAAAGCAAACACTGAACATAGGAAATGAATCGGAGAGTGAGACTAAACTCCCTAATGGAACTGGAGAAATAAGACTCTTTTGGGCAGGCAAGTCTGAGTGTCTTTGTTGAAGGATTTTGTATTACCTCACAAAGTGCCTGCCAATGAAGAAAGT
The DNA here is from genome assembly GCA_033557465.1 of Ichthyophis bannanicus. Taxonomy (NCBI): domain Eukaryota; kingdom Metazoa; phylum Chordata; class Amphibia; order Gymnophiona; family Ichthyophiidae; genus Ichthyophis; species Ichthyophis bannanicus. Next base: position 823,000,042 of record CM066032.1, read on the forward strand.
CAGTGTCATTGTTGCAGAAATCACAGGATTTATTTTGTATCACGGTTGTTGCAGAAATGACAACAAAATTAGAATATTTTTTCTATAATAGGGAGTAAGGGGGAACATCTTTGATGACCTTAGCAAGCCATTTCATGATATATCTTTCATGGATGACTTTTAACTTATAAATTTATGTGCTGAGATTTTAAACCAGAGAGATTGGATATAATTCTGTCAGAGGCAAACGCATCTCAAAATTCTTTTTATCAGCAACAGCAGCAACTTTTCTGGTGCACCACCAACTTATGCAGGAGGCACCCTACACCCCTGTCTTCCAGTATTCTCTAACTCGCCTTTCCTCAGCATCCATGCCTCTGCTCCACATCTTCACCGTCTCCTGCATATGCCCTTGCTTCTTCCACTGCCTACATTAATTGAACTCACTTATCCAGCATCCCCCTTATGCCATCTGCAGCATCAGCCATCAGTCTCTCAACCCCATCCCTGAGATGAATCCCTATGGAGGACTGCCAAAGCGTGGATGCAGGGTTAGCCCAAGGGTGATGCGGGGTCCAGGTGCAGAGACTCATTGTGGGGCCTCATTTGCATACATTTAATTTTTTTTATTTTAAAATGTGTATTTTGCCAACTAAACTTTTAGGTGGCTTTCAAGGAGCCCTTCACAAGCCTCATTTTTGTCCTGGCAATGACTTAGGCCCATGTTTACTAAATATTAATGTGCGTTAAGTGCCACTGCACCAATAGAAATAAATAGGTGTTGCTGCACTTAGCTCACATTAACATTTGTGAATGTGCATTAACTTTTAAATGTGCCTCTTAATGAGTGAATACCATTTGCATGGGCAGTGAGGGTAAAGAAAGAGTACCAGATTTCTACATTATTATACCCCAGTGCCAACTGCCAGGAAGTACTGTAAACCCTGCTCATTTAGAACCCATAGCAAACACGCCGTATCATAATAGCATTACCAGGACTCACAAAGCACCAAACCCTACCTATCAAAAGGCAACACAGCAAATATTAAACCAACACATCTCAGAGAATACCAATACATCTCACAGGGGGAAAGAGAACAAGTGGGACGGTCAAATAAAACTACATGAACAGAATACCTTAGCTCGTTACACATGCAGAACATAGACCATCACCACACAAAGAACAAGGGATCACAATTTAGAAATAGGAAGATAATAATTAAACTGGGAAACTCAAAAGCCAAACTTTTGTACAACAACACTGAAGAAATAAAACTATAAATTAATTTCCTCTTGTTTTAAACAAAATGCAAGGACGTTCACGATGCACATTTCCCAGAGCTGACAAAGTCCAGTTAATAAATTCAAAATAAAATAGTAATTTTCTACCTTTTTGTTGTTTGGGCATTATATTTGTCAGTCACAACTGCCCCAGCTGCTTTCTTCTGTTTTCTTTGTGTCTTCTGCTAACTCTCCATTGTCTGCTGCCAATTTGTCCTTTTTCATTCTGTCTCTACATCTGCTTTAACATACTGATCTTTCCCCTTTTGCTCTTTCCTTTGTTTCATTCTTTATTCCTTTTTTCAATTTCACCCCTCCATCCTCAATCCCCACTTACCTTCCCAATACCCAGCCAATCATAGATTTTTTCCCCTCCCACACAAAATATCTTTTCCCCTCTCCATCCTCACTCCCCCAGCCTCATCCCCTTCTAGTTCCCCCTCAACATCAGATCCTTTCTAGTTCAAGCCCCACCCAGCATCTGCTTCCTTCTAGTCCTATCCTCCAATCCCCCTGCATCAGATCATTTCCAATCCAAGCCCCCCATCAGCCATTTACAGTCCTATCCTATACCTCCCCATCAGCCCATTTCCAGTCCAAGCTCCCCCAGTCAGCCCATTTCCAGTCCTAGTCCCCCCCCCCCCAAGAGCCCCATGCCTGTCTGACTGGCTTCAGAGGGAGCAGGGGAGGCCCAAGGCCCTGGCTCACCTCTGTACAACTGCTGGAGTGAAAATCAGCATTTTGCTTCACCCCAGCAGCTGTATTTTCGTGTAGCCCACTGGCACAGTGAGTACCGCAAAACAGGAAATGCCCTTTTACCTCCAGTGTGCCAGGGGGCTCCACGAGAACACAGCTGCTGGAGTGAAGGAAAACGCCGCTCTTCACTCTTGTGGCTGTGCAGAGGTGAGCTGTGGCCTCGGACCTCCCCAGCTCCCTCTGAAGGCAGCCGTGCCAGGAGCTGAACAGCATGTGTGGAATAAAGTTGGTGCAGGGCCCTATGCGAACAACATCCCTGCACAATTGACGGGCCGGACCTGCTTGGATGCTGTCAGTGGTGATTTTCCACCAGATCAGCTCCCTCTGAACCTTTTTGAACTTGCTTCCTTTTCTCCATTGAAGCCTCTGTCTCCCTTCTGCTACTCCATTTCTCCTTTACTTTACCCTTTACCATCAATAATTTGAAAAGCAACAAGATGAAAAGTGTGTGATAGCAGTGTAAAACAATGGCATGTTTCTCTCTTTTCCAGAATGAGGCATGTGGGGTCTCCTATGTGTGTCTCACTGGAAGCGTCAAGTGGTATCAGGGGCTAGGTGAGTGCAGGCTGAGTGCATGTTTGTGTCTCAAGGGGAGTGTGGGGGCTGCATGTACTCTATATATGTATACGGGTATGTCTGTCTCTCTGTCTGTCATTTATTTTAAAATACTTGTATCCTGCCATATGGCCTGAGGCATTCAAGGTGGCACACGGTTTAAAAAACCCCAAAACAAATTTAACATAATAGTTTACAGTTCAATTTATTTGATACATGTCCATCATAGGCATAACTAGACAGTGTACAATAAAATTACAAATGAAAGGAAACATACAACGGAGACGACAATAAGACAGAGCATCCACCAGGAGGCCTAGGTTATAAGTTAAAGCAGCATCCTAAGACCACAAACAGTAGGAAGAGAGCAAGGGAACAGACCAAGCCAACACAGAGGGGAGGGTGCAATGGATATGCAGCCAATGGCAAGCCAGGAAGGGAGGACAGGCCAATCAGGAGGCAGCAGAGGGAAAGGCCTGAGTGAAAAGTTGGGTCTTAAAGTGAGAAAAGGAAACTGTCTATGCAGGTGAGAAAGGGTAGAGTTCCAGAGCGCTGGGGCCACAACCCAGAAACAGAAGAACAAGCCCCTTACCTCCCCCCATCAAGTGTTGGGGGCTGCATTTGTGTATGTGTGTTATGGGTAGTGTGCATGCATGTGTGTCTGTCTGCCATGGAGAATATCATGGGCTGCATATGGTGTGTGTGGGTGGTTGAGTCCGGCATGGGGAATACCATGGGCTGGGTGCATGTCTCTCTCATCATGACCTCCCTCCCAGGCTTCTTCCAGCCTGTTTCACTCTCTCTCTCTCTCTTATACCTCCCCCCCCAGCTAACATCCAGTGTCTCTATCTCTCCCTGTCTCGTAGTGCTCCAGTCATCACCCAGTGTTTCTCTCTCATAATATGTACACCTTAGAGGAAAGGCGGGATACAGGTGATATGATTGAGATGTTTAAATACCTCCGTGGCATAAATGTTCAGGGGGAGAGCCTCTTTCAATTGAAAACAAGTTCTGCTACGAGAGGACATGGGATGAGTGTGAAGGGAGATAGATTCAGGAGTGATATGCCAAAATATTTCTTTATGGAAAGAGTGGTGGATCCGTGGAATAGTCTCCCAATGGAGGTGGTAGAGATGAGGACAGTATCTAAATTCAAAAAAGCATGGGACAAACACAGAGGATCTCTACAGGCTTTTTCTGGGAGGCAGGCAGTCATGAACCATGGTGGTTTTGCTGCAGCCGCAGTCCCGAACATCTGGGGTAGCAGTGGCAGCTAAAATAATTAAAATTAGTGCGGACAGCATGGGAGCCTTGTTGGAATCCCAGGTTACCATGGGAGACTCAGTTTGTGGCTCTCGTTGTCCCAGTGTTCCCTGAGGGGGCGGAGCTAGCAGCAATGAGGGCCCTGGACTGCCTGGAGGAAATGCCCGCTATCGGGGCTGGATGGGAATCACTTTTTTGGTGGTGGCTATGGGGTGTGCAGGAGGCACTTTATTTTTCTGTGTGTGGGTCAGGTCGTTGGGCAGAAATAATGTTTTACAGTAAGAGAAAAAACGCAATTCATGGTTATTTGAAGACAGAGGTGGGGGAGGGGGCAAGGAGAGAGAGACAGGGTAATAGGGTTGCAGAAAAAAACGGCTTTTCCATTGCCGGTTTTGAAGGGTCTGCTGGCAGCTGGCCTGACCATATAAAATCCGGCCAGGCCTGCTTAAAACCAGCCAGTTGGCAACTCTTGTCTTTGACTCTTCTCTCTCCTTCTCTGAAAACATCCAAACAGCTAGCTAAAACCTGCCATTTCTTCCTCTATAATATTTGTCCTTTCTTTCTGAACATAGTACTAAGACCACTATCCACTCTCTAGTCACCTCCCGAAAAACTATTGGAACCTGCTGCTTTCCGGTCTCCCTCAGAATCATCTCTCTCCTATTCAGTCTGTTGAAATCTCAGCTGCATGGCTAATCTTCTGCCAGTCTTGCTATGCTCACATAACCCCTCTTCTCAAGTCACTTCATTGGCTCCCTATCCATTTCCACATTCAATTCAAACTTCTCCTACTGACTTATAAGTGCATTCATTCTGCCGCTCCTCGCTACCTTTCCTCTCTTATCTCACACTACAACCCTCCTGGGGAACTCTGCTCCTCAGGCAGATCCCTTTTATCTGTGTCCTTCTCTGCCACTGCCAACTCCAGACTTTGTTCATTCCATCTTGCTGCTCCATATGCCTGGAGCAAACTACCCAAGTTAGCATGTCAGGCTCTTTCTCTGACCCTATTCAAATTCAGGCTAAAAAGCTACTTCTTTGAGGCTGTGTTTGGATCCTGATCTCCTTATACGCCTGCTTATCATCTATCTGTTTCTTGCCATTCCCCTTGAATTACCCTAGTCCCCAGCTGATGGGTGGTCTGTCCTAATTAGAAGGTAAGCTCTGAAGAGTAGGGACTGTCTCTTACTTGTATATGTACAGTGCTGTGTTCGCCTTGTAGCGCTATACAAATGCAGTAGTAGTAGAAGCACCTCTTATCATCTCCTGCTTCTTCCATCTGCTAACCCTATGTCAGCCAATGCCCCCAGGTCAACCTCCATCCCCAGCATCATGCATTCTTCTAGCCTTAGTCCAGCATCATTCTCACTTGTCCTAACTGTAATTGCCCTGCAGAGCGGCGAGAGCTTGTTTTTTCTCTCCTGCTGCTCTGCCTTTTTTTTTTTTTGCCTAGTTCTGGCCACTGACACCATGCTGCAGTTAAAAGTGGAGGATAACTACTTCCTGTATCATACAGGAAGTAGTTGCCTCTGATTCTAATTGTATTGTGGCAAAAGAAACGGTTTAGAGCGGCGGGAATGAAATCGCAAGCTCTCGTGCTGCAGAGAATAAGAGGTATGGCAAGGGTGGCAAGGGAGCTTATGCTGGTGACACAATTTTGGTGAGGCCAGGACCAGGTCCCAGGTTGCCCTCCCCTGTTCTCACACATATGTAATATTCTATATATTTGTATATCTACACTTGCCAGAAGTGTAGAAAATATCATCCAAATCTACAGCGCACATTTCTTTTGAAATGAAATACTTAGTACTCGTCAAAGACAGTTGCCATCAATAATATATGCCGTATTTTACGGTTCACAAGAAGAGCAGAGTAGCAAGGCAGCTATGTCACTACTTGACATGCATTTGTTTTATTGAAAATGTAAATAATACATCGAGCTCCTTGCTCAGGTGTCAGCTTCTCCACCAGGCTTCGCTATCTATTTCAGGATCAGTGAAGGGTGAGATGGATTTATCTGGGGACTAGCACCTCTTAGCTGGTTCACTGCAACACTAGACAAACATAGCTAACAAATACTTATTCAATGACAGTTACCTACAAGGCTTCTGTGCGCCCCAGGCTGGACATCTTCACCTTTACTGCATATTCAACCAACCACGATGATGCAGGTATGGTCGGTCGATCCATCCAACTGAACATGTCGTCTTGACATCAAAGAAACGCACACCTTTTCTTCATTAAGCAGATGCAGGTGTCCTGCCAGTATCTGACAATGGCTGATGGGAACTGGTTTCTGTAGTTTAATATTTTCCCCATGTTCTCTGCCCTCGGCCTGTTGAATGGATGGGCAACCATAAAATATATAAAACAAAAAAATATAAGAGCCACATATTGCTTTGTTTGTTTCAGTGGCATTAGATGCATACTCATTTCCACCTTTAGGCATTCTGTATGCTCAACCTGCCCTGGTGTACCCTCAGCCAGTGAGGTTTTCAGGATTATCCACAATGAATGAGTGCTTGAAAGAGAGATGCACATGAAAATCTCTCTCATGCATATTATTTGTGGATATCCTGAAAACCTCACTGGCTAGGGGGTACACCAGGGCAGGGTTTAAGGATGCTTTTGGATCCTGATCCCCTTATTCCCCTGTTCACCACATATGTGTACTTTTACTATTCCACCAGATTTACCTTAATCCCCAGTTTGTTGTGCTGTTCATCTTGATTATATTGTAAGCTCTAATAAGCAGGGACTGTCTCTTACATCTATATGTACAGTGCTGCATACACCTTGTAACACTACAGAAATGATAAGTAGTAGTTTTTATGTTTGTTTTTTTAGTGCCCTCAAGTTGGTGCTGACTACTGGCGACCCAGCTGCCTCTGGGTTTTTCTTGAGCAATGTATCACTGGAAGTAGATTGTCAGGCCTTTTCTTCTGAGGCAATTGAGGATGCAATGAAGGGCAATGGCGGGAGGAGAGGCCTAGTGGTTGGGGCAAGTTACCTTAGGCTAAAGGACTAGGGGTTCAAATCTCACTAGAGGACAGCAACCTTGGGCCAGAGGAACTGGGATTTCTAGTCCTATAGGCACTCCTTGTGGTCTTGGGCAAGCCACTTAACCCTTTGTCAGATGCTGTCTTTCAGCACTTCCAGTTTCTTTGTTCCTATGTGCCACCCTTCGGCGCCCGCCTTGTCCACCCTGTGCCCCAGCTGCCCCCGCTACATGTCCCGCCTGCATCCCCCTATGCCCCATTTGCACCATCACCATAGTGGCCTTTCATACTGGGGCACTATGCTGTTGCTGTGAATGGAGCACATGCTATCACGTTTCTTGGGCTCACTGTCTATGCTGTACATTGCTGACACTTAAATGGTTTCTCTCTCCTGCAAATGTGTATCTAATGGCAGGTTTTCATTCGCGTTAGGATTCAGCCCTGTCAGTTCAGCGCGCTAATGTGGAGGGAGCCTCTCCCCACCCACTTCCCCGCCCATTGACCCCTTCGCTCTGGCCCTCTTTCCGCCCTCTCTCCACCCTCTGTGGTGTTTACCCCGGCCAGGTACGCTAACGATCGTTATGTGACATTAACGCTTGTTAACGTTACCTACCGTGCGTTAATGTTACCTAACGATCGTTAACGTTAAATAACGCACGGTATGTAACATTACTGCAGTTTAGTAAACATACCCCTAAGTAAGAATGAAATTAATTAGTCTAAATGTTATCACACCATTAAACTCTAATAATGTGCAGTTATTAGTGAAAAGAAAACTAACAAAGCAGTCAGCTACTGCTAATGAATGTTTCGAGATTCAAGCTATGGGGGCTACTAGGGTCCCTTCTCAGGCAATACATGTTTCTCTTTAATTGGCATCACAAGGAGAAAAAATCAGCCCGATCATAAATTGCCTCCTGTCTCAGAAGAATGGATAAGTACAAGGGAATCATTTTTCAGCAGGCCGCATATTAGCAATCACCTAAAATCTGCCCTGGAGTTTCAAACATGGGCTGCCATGGCAGTCACACTGTTCAAAGTATCCATCATGACCATCCAAAAATATATTGCATGTGGCAAAAGCGTAATATTCTATGAATACAGTTTGCATGCACTCTATTTCCCGGTTCTATGCCTATAGAGCCATGATCGCAACTTGGAAAATAACCTTGCCTTCAACTACCTTCTTAGATTAATGCAATTGTGTACCAATACTTCTACACATCTGACTTTGAGAAAGAAGCTAAAGACATGAAACGGAGATTTTATGGTAGTGGCTACTCCCAAAAATATGTGAAACAGGCTTTAAGAGAGCTTGGGCTTCTAACAGACAGGAACTACTTAAGCATTTAGATAAAAAGCTAGCATCTAAGGGTCCTCTTTAGTAAAGTGTGATATGGCTTTGCATCTACAGTGGGTTTCTCATGGGAAAGACCAAGCCGTAAGTACAAAGGCTGTGCAGTAACTGCAAGTGGGCAAGCCCTGCAGCTCCTCTGCATTTAGCATGGAAGGCAGCCAAACACCACTAAATCCACGTCACCGTCTTCCATTAAAGCCTCAACATCTGTGATCTGGGAAGAGTGATTCCTAGCAGTAGTACTGTGGGACTGCTGCTAAGGGTCATAGCTTCCATTTTAAACACCAGCTGCTCCAGGGCATGAAAGAAGGGTGTCCTCTCCTGCCCCACTACACTGGACATGAGAGAAATTCCTAGGGAAGTCTTGGGAGGTCAGGAGTGTAGGGTGAGGATTGGTTTATATAGGGTGAGACTGATGTTGCGGGGTTTCTTGTTTGGGAAATAATAGAAAAGGGGGTCTTGATCAAAGGGTTAGGAGGCACTGGGAGAGATGGGATGCTGTTGGGGTAGTTCTTCATCAGGGATTGGGATGTTGTCCTGCTGGGAGCATTACTCATCTGGGGGCGGGAACTGTTGAGGGGCTTGAAGCAAGAGGTGAATGATCTTGTGGGGTGAGTGAGATGACTATGTTCTGGGACAGGGAGTAGGTTGGACCCATCATGTGCCCAAATTTATTGTTTTTCTTAAACTTTGGGCTGGAGCCTACGTTCCAAGCCTCAGCAATTAACATGGGTATCCCAGCATTATCTGTCAAGGCATGGAACATGGGCCCATACGGCAAGTGTCTTCCCTTTGCGATAAATCAGGGCAGATGCAGGATTTTCCCTTCCTGCATCTTAAGTTGCAGTAAGTGCAAAATCTTACCATGCTTTAGTAAATATGCCCCTATGTGTCTTTATAAAATAAGAGTGAAACTGGAATCTACTTGGCCTTCAGTTTGGATGGACTGTTATAAAATTAGCCCCTTCGAGGTTCATTTTATAAGGAGGTGTCTAGTTTATGCTTGAAATAGATACCTGCTTTTATTTATAAAATACTATCATATGGGGTCGAAAACATGCATTAATTTAAGGTGCAAGCACTTACATCAGTCAAGGCTGAAGTAGAGTATTGGGTGCCTTAGGCAAACTTTCAGCCTAACATCACCCCCTTGTGATTTTGATAATTAAACCCTGTAATTATAATTGAAGCTGACTCCTCTCACAACAGTTCTTTAAAAATGCATAATTGGACAGCATACTTTTAAATGTTAAACTTTGCTTTGCATGTGTGTGTGCCCGCTCTCCCTGCAGTAAAATAATGTACTGATGGCTTTTTGAGTTTATGTAGCTGTTGAAATCTATTGTTATGCTTTGTCTTTGGTGACCCTCAGAAGCTGTTGCCCTATGCACCCACCTAGTTTTGTCTATGGTTGGGCCAGTCCTGGGCTAAGGATGAATTTCTGTCTCTGGTTCTGTTTGTATCTATACAGTGGAAAGCCACTGACACACTTACGTACAGGAGACCGTGTATTTACGTATATACTGTATATCTATCGATGGAGGCAGTGCCTATGCATATATCTCATATACAGGTGGCCCAAAAAAAGTGAGAACATCTCGTAAATTAAAAGCTTACTGTAAATAGTTTACATATTTACCTTTTTTTAGCTACATAACGTCTTTATTTCGACAATTTCCAGTCACCATCTTTTTTTTAAATTTGTCAATCGTTTACATCTGTCTTTTTGAATTTTTAAATAACTTATATGCTACGAGATGTTCTCACTTTTTTGGGCCATCCTGTACATACAGCTTTTTCTGCTGCTAATATTGTGTTGTTTTTTAACTCAATCTTTATTGTATTTACATGTTTCAAGCATAACCACTTGTACAGAAAAGTGGAATAAACAGTACAGCCATGAAAAATATCAAAAGGGAAAATATAACCTGTTCATTTCACACAAGCTCTCACCCCTAGAGGGGGGAGATCAAAGGAAAATGCATCTAACAAATCACAAAGCTGAAAACAACAGCCAAAGCATAACAGTCGATTATCCATATATCCTGAATATAAGGCCCCAGGCCAAGAACCTATGGGTCCAGCCTAGGAGCTGCAGTTAATAAAAGTTATCAGTTGTGAAGTCCATAAAAACATAGCTATTTGCCTGAAGCTGTGTAAGGCATTTGCATGGACATTTCAGAAAAAACAGGGCATCAAGCTGGATGGGTACCAGAGATTCCTTCTTAGTGGATGGGAGGTATTACACCTTACTTAAAGGAGGCAACGATTCTTCAGGAATATTCATTACCTCACCCAAATACGCTCTGAACATATCCCTGGCAGATGTTAAAGATGTTCTAGAAAAGTTTAACAGACGAAGATTAGTAGATCTGACTTGATTTTCCAACATTTCCATTTCAAATTTAACCCTGGAAATATCTTTAACAAACATATCACCGTTTCCATCAATCTGTTGTAGCTTCCTCCTTAAACCTATCATCTCAGTCTTCAAAGAAACAATTTCCTCAGAGTTCTTTTGTATAGAAGCAATGCTATCTTGAACTTGCAATGAAATAGTCTGAAGCTGGTATAACCGTACGTGGCAGCAGAACATCTTTTTGGCTGGAGTGGCCAAACATACCAATCTCTAGTCCTGCCCCCAAGCTGTCTTGATGCTGATGCTGTTTTGGGCAAAATATTGGTGAGGCCATGGCCCCTGTTCCCCACCCCTTTCCGCTGGCTGTATGGGGTACTACAGGTCCCCTAACTTAGAAAGAGCACTGCAAATAGCCTCCAGTGTAAATTTCTCCAGACGTTCAGGTTCAAAGCAGTAGGAAGGAAGATCCCCCCCCCCCCCCAGCTCATAGCCAACTGATCCAGAAAAAAACTCAGAACCAAGAACTTGGGCTACTGTCACTGTCCTTGGTGTCAGGAGTCCCAAACCGTCCATGCTTTTTCTCAGCTGGGCGATATAAAACTTGTTGCTAAGAAACAGATGACACGGTTCCCACGAGGCACTTGCTCCAACAAGCTCAGCAATCCCTGCCCCCTCTACAGGGAGGATACTTGTTGCCCCAGAATCTCCCATGCAACTGCTCACCAGTGGCATGGGAGCTACTCAGAGATTGGGCAACAGAGTGACATCCAGCCTGCAAAGTGGATGCCGAAGCGCCATTCAACTCCAGCGTTTCAAAACAACAAGAAAAAACAAAAAAAACTGGTACATTGGCCCAAGAACCAATAACGTCTCTGTCTCTCCAATCGCCACCAATGAATGAAATTTGGGGGAAAGGCCGGGAAAAACCCGATCATTTTGGCGTATAAGCCTGAAGGGGGTATCCCGAGCCAGAGGAGGGTGGGCTGCTTGTGTGTATTCCCTTTCCTCTTAGGCATCATAGAAAAATTGATCAGAAGCATTAGAGGTCCTAGCCACTGTCATCATGGATCGGTTCCGCTAAAATTGTGCCTAATGCATAGAAATAGCTTGTCTATGCAATTGCCCAGAGTATGGTTTCTCTTTCGCCACTGACGTCAACACCACAAAGGAGACTCTGCGCAGACTAAGAGGAGAAAATGGAGAATCTACCAAGAACCAAGAAGACCTCAGTAACTATACCACAACACTTAATTATTACCACCAACAAATTAATGCATGCAAGAGCAATACCACATCACCATTGAATAATGTCATCCCTCAAACAAGCCAAGGGTGGAGTTATTCATCGGGAGAGGGGAGGGGGGGGAATTGTTTGCTCATCTCATCAAAGACCCGGACTTTGCCCAGTGAGAGAGACATGATTGACCCGCCGCTTATAGCAGACCATCCCTCAAACTTAAATTCAAGCTGAACTTAGAAATATCTCCATCCTTAGAAATAGAAACCCCCAGGGGCGGCTCAAGACAATCTGCTACCTGAGGCGAAGGATTAGGTTGGTCACCTCCCGTCCCCCGTAGAATGTGTTGTGTGTGGTGTGGGGGGGGGTGGGTGGGGGTGGGGGGGGGGGGGGGGGTGGGGGGGGGTCCCCGCCTTCCCTCAAAACTCAGTCCTAGGGAAACCAAAAAGCTAATTATATAATATGGAGGAACTAACGGTTTGCACAGCCAAGGAACTAAAAGAATGAGCGAGAACCATAGCACACTTTAATAAAACTAAATTATAACTCATTTTTATTTTGTTTATAAACTGCATTATGGGTTTCTTGCTTTTTCTTTTTGAACATATATTTGCACCCACGAGCAACCCCTTCCATCAACAGTGGGTGCAGAGCAGAACTAGAACATTTCCCCACAGAAACTAACTCATATCTTAAAAAAAAAAAAAGATAGTCTGGTCAATCTCAATAACAAATATTCTCCAGTACCAGGAATCTTGAAAGCTAAATATAAAACCCATACAAAAGTCACTAACATCCTATACTGAGGGCCAAATCTAACCATAAGCCATTACCAGCATAAACTTCCAAAGCTCATACAAAAAAAGTCAGCACTATAAATACTAGCAGCAGGCCCCCTAGAACAATCTAACAATGTTTTTAAGTTTGAATTGTTAAGTGGAGGAGTAGCCCTAGTGGTTGGGGCAAGGTACTTCAGGCCAGAAGGTTGGGGGTTCAAATCCGCACTAGGAGGACAGCAACCTTTGGGCCAGAAGGACTGGGGTTTCTAGTCCCACAGGTGCTCTTTGTGGTCTTGGGCAAGCCACTTGAACCCTCCATAGAGGCCCATGTTCCCGTTGTAAAATAGTTATCTCCACGTTATAATACCACCCTGTTTCAATGTAAACCGCACATGATGCATAATAGCAGCGGTATATAAGATAAATTGTAAATAAATAAATAAATTAAACACCTATTTGAAAAGCTTAAAAAAGCGGCAAATTGCTGACAGTACAGATCCCTGTGTAAAGATTTTCATGATAACAGAACACACAGCCTTAGTCACAACCACTAGGCCACACAGATTTCTCGCCAAGTAACAGAATCGAAATGAATTCACAACCTAAAGTACATAATAAAATAATTTAGAGAAAAATTAAACTGAAAACCCCCAATAAGCCATACTCGGGCATGCATTGCAACACCAAGATAAGAGATCAGTAGCAATAGCACAAAAAGTCCAATCACTAAATTAAGAAATAAAATTATTTTTTTCCTACCTTTGTTTGTCTGACCATTTTCTATTCATTCTCTTGTTCATGGCTGGTCCTGATCCTGAGGCTTCTGCTTTCATGTCTTTCTCTTAGCCACTCTAATCTGGCCATTTCTTGTCTTTTCTTCTCTTTTGTTTTGTTCACTTCCTTCCTTCAGCCTATTTCCAAGTCCCAATGACCCTCCCCACATGTCCAGCTCATTCCAGTCCCATGCCCCGGGCCCCCAGTGCCGCCTTCCAGTCCCCAGTGCCCCCTCACTGCCAAGCCTCCTTTTATTACACAGGCCACGCTAACCAGTCCCATCCCCAAATGTCATCTCCCTTCTCTAGACCCCCTCTTCCCCATGTCAGTTTCCCTTCAGCCATCTCCTTCCCCTCCTCTGTCTCAGTTCCCTTGTTAGACATCTCTTTCTCCCCTCTCTCAGTTCCCTTCAGCAGCCATCTCCCTTCCCCTCTCTCAGTTTCTCTTCAGCCATACTATCCTTCCTCTCGTCTCAGTTCCCTTCAGCCATCATTCTTCCCCTCTCTCTCAGTGTCCCTTCAGCCATCGTCCTTGCCCTCGCCTCAGTGTCCCTTCAGCCGTCTCCTTCCCCTCCTCTGTTCACTTTAAGCCAGTTTTTCTTTCTGCCCCTCTGTTCCCTTTCAAGCCATCTCCTTCCCCTCTCTCGGCTCCAGGTGCCCTTGTCAGCCATCTTTTTCCATCTGTCCAGCTCCCTTCCAACCCTCTTTTTTTTTTTCCCTGTGTTAGCTTTATTCAGGGGTGGGCCCCCTCCTGTGCTAGCTTTCCCCCCCCTCGTACCCCCCATGCAGTTTGTTAACTCATTCTCCGCCCCCCGTGCAGCTCGTATCTCTCTCTTCTCCCCCCCCTGCAGCTTGTATCTCTTCTCTTCTCCTTCCTCCCCTTGTGCAGCTGATATCTATATTGCTCCTTTCTCCGCCCCCCCTGCAGCTCGTATCTCTTCCTCCTCCCCCCAATCCCCGCCGGTGCAAGCTCGTTCCCTGTTTCCTCTTCTTCTTTTTTTTGCCTCCCCATTGTTCATTTTGCTTTTAGTTTTTGTAAATGACAGGAAACCGGTGGCGGAAACCTCCCGATGGTAAGGAACCTCTGGCTGCTGTTGTGTTCCTGCTCATACGCATCACTTCCGTGCTCTTTTGGGTTGTCGGGGACACGGCAGCAGGCATGAGAGTTCCCTTACTGCGCTGCGCAGGCTCTGGCACTGTGTGTTCCCTGTCATTTCATAATGCAGAGCCAGAATGAATGACGGGGATGGTGCAGCAATTTGTACGGTTGCGTTTTTTTTTAAAAAAAAAAAAAAAAAAACTGAAGGGCGTGAGTGTAGGCGGTCTCTTTTGGGGGCATTTCTGCTGCCCCCCCCCCCCCCACAAAGTTTTGGCGCCACGCTGAGGCCACTGCCCTCAGTCTTTGTCTAATGATAGAGGGGCCGCTCAATGTGGACACACCAGCACCACAATCCTCCCCGACTCCAGTCAACCTCTTAGTGCTCCATTCTAGTGTGCCATCACAAGAACACTACCCTGGAGAAGATAATAATGGCGTATGAACACAACCACGCGTCACCACTCACACGCCATGTTTGGTCTCCTGGATTAAGATCGTAGATTATAGCTAGCCTCTGGCGCCGATTTTACTGGGAACATTACACAGCTATCCTCCCTGCAGTCAAGGCCGACATATGCGGTTCTGCATGATGCTCAAACTATGCAACTTTTTTGACCATTCTTAAAAAATACTAAGGCTGACGCTCCAAGGATCCAAACCTCCTATCGATCCAATCTCAAGTCTCCCATTTCCTAACTTAAGATGATTGAGAAAGTGATCCTAATACCAACTGTCATGGATTCACAATTGATAACTATTCGTTCTGCACTTGACCACAACGCAACATGGCTTCAAACCCCGAACACAGTGTGTGAAACCACTTTTCATGTCTCCATCTTGACAACCTTCTACTACTAGTCGAAACACCAGTAGATAAAAATTAAAACTGGCTTTACCTTGTCATATTTGAGTCAATATCTCCTACTGTGGCAGGGCCTTCAATTCAATTAGTCATAACACTCATGTCCGTAGAAGACAGCTACAAGGAAATTAGTGGCCAGCATGACCTACTACTCTCAAATTGTTCCACGCTCTTACTTATATCTCATAGGATAATACAAATAAAACTTCAACAAGTGTCCATTTTCTGAAACAACAGGTCAACGCACAGGGTCATTCCCAGCAAAGATCTGCTCTCCTCTGTCCATCTTCTTTACTATTTACATTCAACCAGCTACATGTAAAATCATTAATCACTACAATAATACTCATATAGAATTTTTATGCATGACATTATGGTCTTTGTCAACCTTGTCCTGCGCTGCGCCCCGTCCCTTAATTGTAGATGAACCCGACGATTTCTTTCTCATAATCAAATAGGGACCTGCCATGAAAGGAATGGCAGTACTCGTCTACAACTAATAGAAACCTTAATAAATGAACTACAAAACACTGAAGTGCTCGTTGTGGGACCAGGAGCATCATCCTTTAACCCGCACCGGAGTCGCCTCAGAAATTCCTGCATAAAGTACGATATAAGATTTGAACAGAACATGTACACAGATATCTTGGCGTGCTTACCCTGATCAAACCTAAATCTCATTTCAAATACATATATCCAGATCGCACAAAAGGCAGGCTTACTTCAAACTGAATATAATGCGAAAGAGGAAGGCGCTCAAGGGCCAATACTTGATTGAGAGCTCACTTTGCAGGTCAGTTTGCAACTTGCACAGTTTGTAATGTGATATATGCAAGGTCTCCCAAAAACAAGCCACGCTCTCTTGGCCTAACAACGCATTACAGGGACAACACAACTTGCTTGAATAATTGCAGGAACCATGAGAAATGATCATATTTACTTAGCTTAGGCTCCGAACATTGAAGCATCCTCCACTGGTTACGGCCATAGACTTCTGGCACCAAGTAGAAGAAGGGAGAAAAAAACAAATCACGATCTTCATAATCTTTAAATCAAACCAACAGTTATACCTAGAATCTTCTTCAGTCAGCTGGTCCCTTGCAAGGTATTCCAGTCTCTGAGAGCAAAATGATCAACACAACAGAACCAACTACCCCTCAACATTATTGCTACCCTAGGGGGGGGGGGTAGGACCCCTCAACATGGGGATCTGCTTTCCCTATGTGCAAATACTGTATATGCATTCAAAATTGGTTACTCTCTGTTATAACTAAATCTTGTACTACATTTCCGCTATCAACTCCAAGTTTGATTACCTGTTCAATGTAATTTCGTAAAAGTTGAAATAAGTTTCTTATGTAAACTGTCCTTTGAATGCAAGAAAGACCGTTATATATAAAAACTTGCTAAATAAATAAATGCCAGCCTAACGATTTGTTGCATGCAAATTATCCGCATGCCTGAAATGAGAGATATTCTTGGTGGGGGTGGTGGAATGGGAAGGGGTCATTGTTTTGTGCATGGGATCTTAAAGAACACACGCATGTGTGAAATAGACATAGGAAATTTGTGCAAACTAAATAGCAGGTATGAAATCTGTTGCATGTAGCTTTACATTCGAAGATAGAAGAATTTGTCCATATGATGTAACTTATGTGCATACTTTTCCCACACAAATTAGGGGTCAGTCTCCTCTATAGCAAGAATAACGCCTCTAAAAGGGTAAGCAGCAATTTCACCATAGTTGACTGTGAATTTACATGGCGTACATAGAAGAGTCGGCGGTATTTAAGAAAGTTATAATAAACATAGGCAAATGCATTTTAAACTGACTCCTGGGAATAAAATTAGCGCCCGCTTAAGGGTCACTTTTTACTAAAGTCCCATTAGGCTGGTTAATGGGCATTTTAAAAACATATGGTAACAGGACATTGGGAGGGCACTAATGCATGAGGCAGCGTCTCACAGCTGCATGCTAAAATGCTTGTGTATTTGTGGGATGGGGCAGAGAAAGGGAGTATTGATAGGCATGGAAAGTGCATTACTGAGGCTGCCGTGGAGCCCAGGCAATTGTTGGCTAGCTCCAGTGGCAGCATGGGTGCACTCTAATGACTCTCTAGGAAATTGTCGAATCTGCGGAACCTTTATTTGCTCACGTCGCAATCTTTTAGCTGACGGGATAGCCTACTGGTGCATGCCCCTGACGCTCAACTAACTAACAGGGAGGCTTTGTGCAATACCTGGCATGGTACTCCTTGGCTAATCGTGTATTTGGGTCAAAATCTTTAGTGGGATTTTATATGTAAAAAGGGGCCCTCACTTGGTTTGCACTTTTGTCGTGCTGTGATGGTCCCCTTTTACTAAAAGCCGCACTAAATATTTGGCGAAATAACGAAGCCAAGGGTACATGGGTCAATATTCACTAAAGGCTCTCCCAGTTAGTTTGTTGGGGGGTTTTGTTACGGCAGTAGGTTCCTGGCAGCTAAGATGCGACGGGCAACTAAAGTGTGCACATCAGACATAAGAGGTGCCAGACCAAGACAGAACAACGAGCGGCATCTGGTGTCATTAGTCAGAATGAGATAGTGTTGACTAGCGGGAGGAATCACATTCTTTCTGTGCACCGAAAACGGCAACAACATCAATACATTAAACTGCGCGTAAGAAAGGCCTGGCAATCGACTTTTCTGTATCGTTGTGCCATGAAAACCCAATGGATATTTTACAACAAAACAAATTGTGTTTATAGTGCTGGAAGAATGAGACCCCCAGGTCGGAAGGCTATGCTCAACTAGCTAGCTGGGGAAGAGCTTAAGACATTTTCAGTAGTAAAGTCCAGTCATTGTATGATGTGGTTGGATGCAAATGCCGGGCGGTGCCGCGACTGTCATGACTGTCTGATGGTGTACGGTCTGCGGCATGAAAATAAGAGTCAGAAGCTGTAAATATGTCATATACACATTGGAAGTCATGGAATAGTACTGAGAGTATGAACCAAGCGGAAGTTGGAGGTGGTCAAGAATGAACCATGGAAGTCGTGTAACAACTTGATCTGTTTGGTTTGTCAGCGAACTGAATGGACTGGTCTCACTCGGGGCACTTTGGCCATCAGATGAATCGACATGGTCTACTATGCTGGGAAATGAAAGGCCAGAAGAAGAAATGGTGTTGGGCATTTATAATAAAGGAAGAACCTTACAAGAACTGTAATGAAATACAATCCAGTCAGGGAACGTTTAATCTCTATTTGTCCTATGAGGAATGGCCTATCAACAGACAACTATAATTCAAGTATTCATGCCCACCCAAATCAACAGCTTGGTCAGAGAGAAGTGAAAATGAACAAGAAACACTAAGTAACAGCTGAAATTGACAGAAGATAGTCAAACAGGATATCCTGATAGTCATGGGCGATACTGTGAAATGTCAAACTTTGGCAACAAAAAAAGAAGGCAAGGTATGTTGGGAAAAGATGGACTTGGCATCGGCAACAGAAATGAAAGCTGGATAAAAGACCTGATAGAATTCTGGGCAAGACGCAATCGGCTGGCTATGCAATTTCTCAAACACCATCTTCTTCCTACTACCAGCATATCACAAGCGGTGACTGTCAGTCACATGGCTTTCACCCAATGGATTGTATAAAAAAAAAATGCAAAAAATTGAAGCTACATTCTGTGGAAGACAAACGTTGGAGAAGAGCTCTGTAAACATCAACAAAGACAAAACCTTGGAGCTGACTAGGCGCTCGTGTACAGATCCTGCACTACTAGTATGGCAAACATCAAGCTAAAGTTGAAAAGAGTCAGAACCTACTCATGTAATTGCAAAAACTTCATGACTCTGTGAAGAATATACCACTGGGAATTTAAAGACTTCCTCGGTCAACATCTACTTTGGGCTGCTTTAGATACAAATGCCAGAGCTCCGAGAAGATTTATGGAATGACATTAAGCAAGATTGTGGTTGAAGAAAGCGAGAAAGGTCTCTACAAAAGGTGGAAACAGCAAAAACGGCCAAAATGGTGATGACGTAATGAAACTCTGAAAATTGACTGCAAAAAATGTCAGAGAAGCTAAAGCTTCGGAGAGATACCGAAAGACAATCAGCGAGAACATCAACAGAGATTTCCAACGTGCAAAGCAAGACAGGAACTACTAGGAACAGGTACTGATCATTTCAATGAACGCATGCAATGAAATAGTAAGTCTAGATAAACTATTAGAGGAAGAAGCCACTTAAGAGGCAGGCTTTCCTAAAGCTCCGAGAGTTAAAGAAAACTGTTCCCAGAGCCATCGAATCAATGGGTAATGTTAGCATAGGATGCTGCAAGGTTCTGTGTTTGAATGATGCTGAGAAGATGCAAGAAAAGGTGGAACTGGATACATATTACAAGTAGTTTTTATAGTTGATAAAGCTCAAGTGGACCCAACCAGCCATTTCAACCTGTACCCTTATGATCAGGAGCGCTATTATCAGAAGTGCATTGGGTGATGAAAGAAGAAGTTGAACGCAATGTCATTGAAAGCCTTAATGGCAAAGAACAAAGGTGCACCAGGGCTAATTTGATAGCATTGCTCAATAGAAGTATTGACAGCAATCTGATGCAGAGCTGTTTAACCACCATTGTGTAGCTTGGGGGGGCACTTGATACCAGGCTCTGTCAAGAAATATGGAAGACACATCATGCGCCACTGACTGCATGAATAAGATCTGTGTTTAATACCAATACGAAAGAAAGGTGATTCCAACTGACGGAAAATTAATCTAATGCCACAAATGAATTCAGCCTCTGAATTCCGTCATCATGCGCGAGGGCCAAGAGTCTATCTACCATACTGAAGATTATTCAACCAGAGACTATGGCAACACCTATTACATCAGGAAACAGCTGGAATAAGAACTACCTGAGAGTGCGAGAACAGGGTTCAGGAAAGAGCGAGGAACGCAGAGATATCATTGGCAGGATGTGAGATGGATCCTTGGAATAGACTAAAAATAATACTGCAATACGTGGTATATCTATTTGTGCTTTATATCGACTATAGCAGAGGCTTTTGACTATGGTTAAGACACCATGAGAAACCTCCTGGACCCACATTAAGAAGCATGGGTATAACAGAACACTCTGAATGCGCCATACCTCTATGCAGCAATCCTGTACATTGGTATCAAGAAGCAACATTTCGAAGGCGGAACAAGGAGAAACAGAATGGTTTAAACATAAGCAAAGGTGTAAAGACAAGGCTGCATGACGTGACACCGGTGGGGGGGTGCCTTAAAACTGGTTTATATTTTATATGCAGAACAGAATGCATCCAGAGACGCAAGCTTGTATGAAGACAACAGAGGTGTGGAAGATTGGTGGACGACTCAACAACCTTCGCATATGTCTGATGATACCACATACTATACTTTGGGTCTGACAGTTGAAGATGATCTGAAACATTTGCTTCATCTCAGCAATCAAGAACATAGGGGTATGTTTACTAAAACTACGGTGAAACTTTACAGGATCGCGCCAGTGTTATGTAACGGTTAACGATCGGTCTAGGTTAATGTTAACGTGTGATATAATTAACGTTAACGTGTGTTAACGTGTTACTTACTGATGCGTTACCGTCCCCAGCGCGGGTGGTGGTAAACACAGCAGAAGTCAAGAGAGGGCGGTGGGAAGGGGTCAATGGGCCGGGGGGGAGATGGGCCCGGAGAGAGGGGCCTCCCTTCACACTAAATGGCGGGCTGACGGTCTAAAGGGCTCAACAGCATACTGCAAATCAAACCCTGCCGTTAGATGGCACATTTGTCAGGACAGAGAATACCATGTTCAGTGTCCGACAATGTACACAGCATAGACAGAGAGCCCAAGAAACGTGATAGTAAATGTGCTCCATCTATCACCGCACCAGTCATAGTGTCTGCAAGTATGAAAGGCCACATTATGGCGCGATTCTGCAAGTGGGGCATAGGGGAGCTGCAGAGCTGGACAATGTAGCGGGGCTGGGCAGCAGGGGCAACACGCGGGTGTAGCTAGGCGGGCGCCTAGGTGGGCTACATAGTATACATAGAAACCTATAAAATCATCATGGATAGGGGGCAGCTGACCAAAGTCCACAATGCACAACCCACCTAGGCATCTACCTGGTCCACCCGAGGCCTAAACAGTTTGTCCAGGGTCACTGACCTTACCATCCCCCCAGCCAACGGCCTTTTGGTGGCCCCTCAAGCAAAGGAGCACAACTGTTGGTAGGCGCGGTGATGGGGGGGAATGTTGAGGATGCTCCATGTACTAGGCCCCAGGTGCACTCGCAGACCCGAGCTCCCTAGGCGACCACGGAGCCTACCCTACATCAAGTGGATGGCCTGGAACTGCGGGCACTAGAGGACCAAACGTTACAGGGAACTGACCAACCCCTGCTACCGGACATGCATTGTTTATGTTTATGTTTTATTGCGACTCTAATCTCAAATATTCCGCCCTTCACATTAAACATCAGAGGCGGTTGCAGCAGGTTATGATACAATAACATAAAGAATATCATATTTGGTGAAAAGGGAACGATGGAAGTTGCAATAAAAACAGGAAAGCAAATCAGCAGAATCGGTCAACGAGACAGGAAGGGGGAGAGGAGAAGAGGGAAGAGAGGGGGAATGGGCTACACAGAAGGGTCAGGGAGGTCAAAGGCAAGGGCAAAGAGATGGGTTTTGAGTTTGATTCTGAAGGTGGTAAATGTCTGTTCAAGCCGGATGGAGGTGGGGAGAGAGTTCCATAGTGCAGGGCCAAGGAAAAAGAAAGCAGAGGAACGGGTGGACTGGAGGTGAGCGTGAGCAGGAGAAGAAAGATGAAGGCGATTGAGGTGCATAGACCGTAGGGAGCGAGCTGAGGAATGAAAATGAACGAGGTCAGCGAGGTACTGAGGGGAGTGGGAATAAAGAACACGGTGAAGAGTGGTCAGGACCTTGAAATGGATACGGGACTTGACAGGAAGCCAGTGGAGGTGAATGAGCAGGGGTGTAACGTGATCACGGGGAGAGGAGTGGAAAATGAGATGGGCGGCAGTGTTTTGGATGCGCTGGAGGTGGTGAAGCTGAGTGACAGGGAGACCGGCTAAAATAGAATTACAAAAATCAACACGGGACATAACCAGGGACAGGAGGAGTGTAGTAAGTGTTTGGGCGGTGAGAAAAGGCCTGATGGCACGGATCTGGCGAAGGAAGTAGAAAGAGGATTTTGATATATGAGCGATGTGGTCGTGGAAAGAGAGCTGAGAATCGAAGTAAACACCCAGATAGCGGAAGGAGGTGACCAGTGGGATTGGAGAGCCAGAAAAAGAGGGGGCGATCTGAGGAGAGGTGTCACTGCGAGAGAACCAGATGGCAAGGGTTTTGTGAGGTTAAGGTGAAGACAGTGCATGGTGAGCCAGTTAGCACGGCAGTGAGGCTAGGCATTAAGAGGGGAGAGATTGGGGGAAAGGGGGGAGAAGTGTGGTGAAGAAGAAGCAAGTCATTGGCGTAGTAGAATGCGGAGATACTATGTTGCTGAACAAGCAAGGCGAGGGGGGGTGAGAAAAATGTTAAAGAGGAGGGGGGCCAAGACAGAACCCTGGGGAACACCACAGGGGGAGGAAGCGGGCTCAGAGGGGGAGGAGAAGGAAGAAGAGGGAAGAACGGAGTAGGACCGAGAAGAGAGAAAAGAATGGAACCAATGAAGAACGGTGCTGCAAGCCAGCATCCTGAAGACGAGCCAGAAGAGAGAGTGATCAATTGGCTATGTCAGCTATGGCGGGTGGGGGGGGGGGGTGTGGCCCGTGCTGGAGTAAGTCAGTGGCACCTGCCTGCAGTGGACCTAGAGGCCATGCCCTGTACCAGTACGTGGTGTGCAGTGCAACATAAAAGGTCTGGCTGGGAAAAGTACAGGTAGCCCCAGGGACCACCATGCCTCTGTGGCAACAGTGTGGTGCAGTACATCATCCAGCCAGTGTGTCCCAGAAGCAGAAGGTCACAGGTTCAAGCCCCAGCTGTGGTTCTCTGCAGAGCATGTCCCTATGTTATACCCTACAATGCAGATACAACAGCAACATGTGCAAAGCCCAAAGCAGCGGCGAACAGGGGTACAAACACCTCACTCACACAGGCTCCATAATCCAATGATGCATGGAGAGTCAGGCTGTTGGCTCCAGCATTGAGCTGCAGTTATCACCATGGCACTACTACTACCTCCTGCACAGCTTAGCAATGTCGGCACTGTGATCAGACCAGTGTGGCAGGCAGGGTTGACAACCACCCCTATCTTTGCATAATGCTGCAATAGGAGTGTGTGTGTTGTGTATGTCTATCCATTGTTTTGTGGCTGCCCACACCTCACCGGGCCCACAATGTCCCACTGTTACCAGCGTTAGCCTGAATATGTGCAATAATGAGGAGCAAGGTGTTGTGGGTATGGCCCGGACAGGGCGATTGGTCAGGA